>CM053589.1:172487231-172513042 GCA_028646515.1 Pseudochirops corinnae | reverse complement strand
TTTTTAAGGCATACTTCTCCTCATTGGCTTTTTGGGCCTCTTTTGTCATTTGAGTTAATCTGTTTTTTAAGATGTTAATTTCTTCAGTCAGGTTGTTGACTCTCTTTTCATGATTTTCTTGAATCATTCTTATTTCTCTTCCCAATTTTTCTTCCACTTCTCTCATTTGGTTTTCAAAATCTTTCTTCAGCTGATCCTCTAGCTTTTTGGCAATCTTCATGTTCCTTGGAAGCTTTTGGTGTGGGAGTTCTGACTGCGTTGTCTTCCTCCCATTCCCTGCTTTGTTCCTTCTTTTCCCTGAAGAAGGAATCTAGAGTTTGGTTGCTGTTCTTACTTTACTTCCCATGCTTATTCATGGTCGCCATTCAATGTTTTTTTTTTGTTTGTTTTTTTTTTAATTCTGTGGAACCCTGCTTCCAGAGGGAACAACTCTGTCCCAAATCGCTGGGGTTTTCCCAGCTGCCGGGGCTTTTAGGAGGCTTCTTGGTCCCTCCCCAGCTCCAGCTCACTGAAAAAAAGAACCCCAGGACCACCAGCCAAGACTGTGATCTGGATCCAGGCCGCTCAACGCTAGAGTGCTTGGGCCCCCTGCAGTTTGCAGGCCGGGAGCTCTGAAGTGGCAGTGTGGAGGCGGGTGCAGAACCTCCGCTTCCACTGGTTCTTTGCCCTGGAGGTGATTTGGCCGGACCCACTTTTCTTCCTTGGTTTTTAGCCAAGTTCCACTAACCTTAGTCCTTTTTTCTTATGGCTTGATAATTCTGGATACTGCCACAGCTGCCGCAGATCCACTCTCCTGAAGCTCCAGCAGCGGCGGGGCTCATCTCGTCCAGCTGCCTCCGGGGCAAAAGCCACCGTTTCAGACTGGGCTGGTTTCGGCTCTCAGAGCTGAGATGGTCGCTTTGAGCCGAGCTGCCTTCAGCAGGAAATATATCTGTGTGCGTTTTAGAGCCCTAGAATTTGTTTAGAGTCATATTTTTTGGGTATTTGATGTGGCTGTGTCAGAGCTGTGATTTCTTGCTGCTCCTACGCAACACCTTGGCTCTGCTCCCTAGAATACTGAGTTTAAAGAATGTGGCCTTAAAATATTCTAGAATATTCTGGAATATAGAGAATATAGAGTGCATAAAGTAAAATAAAACTAAAAAGGCAGCTTGGATCAAAATTGTGCCGGGTCTTGGGGTATATGTGTTTTATTCTAGAGATAATAGGGAACCATTGATGGTTTTTGAGCAGGGAATGGTCAGGCCTGGTCATTAGACACGTTTTGACGTTTGTATGAAGAATGGATAGGAGAAGGGAGAGGTTAAAGAGAAGAGCCCATAAAGAATATTATAAGAGTCTGTTGAGACAAATTTAGACTTGTCAGCACCATAGGATCATGGAATTTCAGAGTTGGAAGTGACCTCAGCAACCATGTTATCCAAACCAACCTAAAAGCAATCAGTCAAGACCTTTTTGGATCTTCACAAAGTCATACACAGACAGATCCCAGAAGTACTCCAATGGAAGCCTTCTGTCAAATTGTCTTTGAATCATTAGCAATCACTTTTGGGGGCCATTGTATCTAGTCTAGTCCACATTTCTCCATCTTTTTCAAAAGAGTAGCATAATATGCTTTATTGAATACTATTTCTAAAATCTCAGTAAACTATGACTACAGCATTCCTGTATATTTCTTTGTTTGATGAGTTGCCGTAGCCAATGAGTTCATTGCCAAATGGTCAACCCTACTGGTAATGAGCCTCTTGGTACTTAACTAGGTTGGTCCTTGGAAGGTAGACACCTAGTCTTTCACTTTCATTGGTAGAACCTAACAGAGGTTGTGTGTGGCTAATATCACTTTTGAGAAGCCAAGGTTTACCACTGTGTCCCATAAAGATCTTTTGAATATTCAGATAGCACTTTTTTTCAAAGTTACTTTGATCTTCTTTGGTTTATCTGATTGGCATACTGGAGAAGTTCATAAAGATTTTTGAATTTGTTATAGCTTCAATTCAATTTTGTTCAATTCATTTCAGTTATTAAAGTATACTGTGTGCAAAGTACTATTCTTCTAGGCAGCAGAGTTAAAAACTTTGCATTCCATGTTCTTCCTCTTTCTAGTTTTCTCTCTTGGGCACAAAACAGCTTTTTATACGGCCTGAGTTTCCGCTGAGGAGCTAGAAGTACAGTCTCTGAGGCCCTGCCACTTCCATTCTTCCCACTCAGGTGACAACAGTGGGGAAGAACATTCCCTGTATCTGGAGTCCTGTGATCTGGGTTCTAGTGGGCCCTTTAGCTCAGCGTCTTTGGGCAAATCACAATCCTCCAGAGTCCCAAGTTCCCCATTTGTAAAATGAAGTGGTTGGTCTGGGCAATCTCCAAGGCCCCTTCTAACTTGGGGATCCCACGGTCTCTGATCCTGTGATCTCCAAGGTCTCTTCTGCTCTAAAATTACGTACACACCAATAAATAAGAAGTCCCACTATACTCTGCCGGGTTCAGTATTGAACATCTAGAATATCACATTCGGTTTTGGATGATAGATTTTAGGAAAGATTTTGATAGTTGATAAAAGGCTTGTTTATAGAATGACCAGAGAAAGGTAGCCAGGGTAGTAAAAGGCCTTAAGCTAATGCCATGTGAAGACTGGTCGGAGAAAGTATGAAATAGAGAAGTCCTGGGAGGTTGGGGGAAGGGTGGGGCAGAATAGCTGGATCTAGATATTTTAGGGGCTTTCGTGTGGAAGAGAGGCTGGGCCCAGCGGGGATAACTTGGAGCAAATGGTAGAAGTTTCAAACAGGAATATTTAGGCTTGATAATAGAAAGACTTTATAACAATTAGAGATATCCAGAAATTAGACTGCCTTAGAACTTAGTGGCTTTCCCTCAGTCTGAGGTCTTTAAGAGGTTAGATGGCCACTTGTCAGGAATATTGTAAATGGAATCCTTTTTCAGATGCAAGTTAAACTAGCTAATCTATAAAGGCCCTTCAGTTCTGAAATATTTGACTCTGTGGTTTTATATGCGAAATTACAGAGTCTATGAAAGCATGAATTAACACTGGCCTGATTTGCTTACATCTAAAAAATAAAGTAGTCATTGGGCTGTTTTGTAGGGAAATGAATAATTAAAATTAAGCACAGTAAATATGTGTATAAGAGACTATACTATTGACTTAAATAATTTTTACACAAAAATAAAATCTTAGAAGGGTCATATTCAATTTACTGTCTTGGTGGGAAACAATATTTAGTAGAAAGAGCTGTTTAGTGTCAGAAAACCTGTTTTCCAATCTTGACTTTGGTTAAGTCTCTTTTTGTATGTATTACCTGTAATAGATTAGGATTGCTTAAAATGTTATTTTGACTTAAATAAGTTATGGCTAGTTGACCGTTCAAGCACTAGATTTGAGGATGTTGCATAAATTCTGGGTTAGAAAACAACATAGAGTGGGAAGAGAGCAGTGGCCCAGGAGCCCCCGGGACCTGGGCTCTGGTCCTCTGTCCTTCGATATCATGGCCTCTCCACATCCTTTCTTGTTGAATGGGGATAATAACCACTGCCCTGTCTACCTTACGGGATGTCGCAGAGATGAAATGAAATTCTGGATGTGAAGGTCCTTTTTAAATTGTGCAGGCGAGCGGGGAAAGTTAACTGTTCTCTCTCAATAGAATATGGCTCCTGGAGGGCAGGGACATTTTCCTTTTGTATCTCTGGCAGGTGCCTGTTACATGGTAGGTTCTAATATATGCTTCTTGATTTGAGTTAAATAGAATTCATTTTGTAGAAACAGTGTTACACATGAACGTTTGACTGAATGGTGTTGGAGCAAAGTTTCCCGATGGTACATTGAGATTTGATCATAATTTATTAGTAACTCTATTGCAGAATCATATTGGTTCTGTGAGATATGCCTTTAAGGTGCTATATAATTTAAGATAATAATAGTAAATATGTTGTTTATTGTTGAGGTTTGATTTAAGGCATCAAGGTGATTTATGATAATTTTGAATATGCAGTATAAACTTGATTAACCAGAACCTTTAAATAACTGTAATTTTTTTTTTCTGAACTCCACTTTTAGGAGAAAGAGGCCCATGACAAGCAAACAAGCTGATTACAGGGATTTAGCCACACAAAGCAGCTTCCAGCATGTGTGCTTGGGTCAGTACAGACTTAGCCAGTTCCTGTACCTTCTGTCTCTCCACCTGCACGGTCCTGGGCATGAGAATTAATGTTCTGAGTGATGATTATAGCGTACCTTCCTTCTTCTACAGTTTATTGTCCTTTTCATTATGTGTTTGCATCTCTGAATTCACAGCACTTCTCCAAGTTAAAGAAAGAACTTGTTCTCCTTCTCACTGGACAGATAAGGAAGTTAAGGTGGGGAAGGGTGAATCATAAGCGACTTTGAGGGAGAGCCGGGGGAAGGAACCCGTCTCGGCTTTTCTGATTGTAGCTCTTTTAGCTCTACCTTCTTGTCATCCGAGTTTGCAGCCCTAGAAGACTTCATTCATTACTTAGAAAGAGAGTAAATGGAACTAATACCTTTTTTCTTTTTCCCTTTTCTTTCCTTTCCCTCATCTTTTCCTTCTTTACTTGCTTTGCTTTTTGTTTTTATACCACATTTTCCTTTAAACCCTGCTGCCATCGAACCCTTCTGTAACAAGGGAAAAGACTGAAGCCAAACTTTGTCTGATGGTTTATATCCCATATCCTATTCACCACCTCTGTACTGGAGGAGATTGGGGGTGTTTTATTATCAGTTCTTGGGAACCTAGATTGGTCCTTACAATTAATTGAACTAATAATTTTAGCAAGATTTTCAAAATTAGGGATTCAGAAAAAGATTTTCTTCCCTTAACCCTAATTTAACTATAACACATTGTTTTGGTTAACTTACTTTTCAAAAAAAAAAAAAGGAAAAGGGATATATTCCATATTATAGAATTGTCAGTTTGACTTTTGTTTTTATCAAAATTCTAGAACATATTTTGAACGGCCAACCCTATTTCTTTTCTTGCCTCCCTCTTTTAGAAATAAATATCAAGAAAGCAGTTTAAAATTATCCTAGTCCAAAGCCTTTGGACTTATATGAAAGAATGTTTATTAGTCTTTCTGTAACTCTCAATTCAGAAAGTATCGTGCTTCTCTCTTCTTGATTAACCTAGGAAGGACTCACCTGGAAGTAATTAGGTTGGTATCAGGACAAGGGAAAGGTTCCCTGATTGATCCAGTTAATAGTAACCATAGTCTCTTTCTCCATGCAGAAGGGAGAGTGATGGTCAGACTAGGACCTGTCGAGTTTGCCTTTGATCAGCTACAAAGGAACACTCTTGAAGGGATTGGTCAAAGAAGTTTTGAATGTTTTAGAAACATAATTTTTCAAGGGTGTTCTGTTTGATGAAGCAAACTCTTGCCTACAACACAGAGTATAATACAAAATTTTCTTCTAATTATAAAGGGGTGGTTTATGAGGATTTAGAAAGGGAAGCAGTGATTACTAAGAGCCAATATGAGAACAACTCATGCCAGACTAACCTCATTTCCTTTTTTGGACAGGGTTACTAAATCAGGGAATGCCATTAACATAAACTTTGATTTCTACAAGGCATTTGACAAAGCCTCTGATGACATCCTTGTGGACTATATTGGGAAATATGGGTTAAATAACAGTATACTTAAGTGGAGAGAGGCCCTGGTTGAATGAACAGACCAGAAGAGTATTCCTTAATAGGTTGTTGTCAAAGTGAAAGGTCTTTTATTATTTTTTTTATTATTGTTATTTTTTAAATTGATTTGTTTATTTACTTTTAGTTTACAAGATTCAGTTCCAGAATCCCTTGAGTTTCAAATTTTCTCCTCTCCCTCTAGCCCCCTCACCCCCATGGCAGCATGCAGTCAAGTATAGGATCTACAAATACTTTCACACTGGACATTAGTCTGGTTGTATAGAAAGGTTATAACCAATGGAGTGAACAATGGGAAAAAAGAAAGAGAACCAAACACGAAAAAGGACGATAGCATGTAGATTGCTTCAGTCTCCATTTGAACTCTGTTCTTTCTAGATCTTTCTCTGAATGTAGGTATCTCCTTCCATCCTGAGACTTGTAGAGTTGTCTTATAACTGTGCGTTGCTGAGAAGAGTCCAGTTTATCAAAGCTGGTTGTCACACATACGATGTGTCTGTGATTATGTACAAGTTTCTCCTGGTTCTGCTCTTCTCACTTAGCATTCTCACTTAGTTTGTATAAGCCTGTCCAGGTAGATATGAAGCCCATCTCCTCCCCATTTCTTGAAAGGAGGTCTTTAGCTGACCATTTCAGGGATTTACCCTTGGCTCTGTGGTGGTCAGTATTTCTGTCAGTGACTTAAGTTGGTCAACAAGTATTAAACCCCTGCTGTGTGTCAGGCACTGGGGATACTAATACAAACAATGAAATAATTGCTATGAAAGTACAACCAAGTTTTCTAATGATACAGAGCCGAAGGATTTAATATGTTGACGGGCAGATCCAGGACCCAGAAAAGATTTCAGCAGTCTGGACCGATGGGTTGAGTAGAGTGAGCTGAAATTTAATAGGGATACCTGTAGATTCCTACAGTTAGCTTCAAAAAGATCAGTTGTGCAAGCATGAATTAGGGGAAAGCCTGGCTTACATTAGCAGTATGTGTGAAATGATCTAAAAGTTTTATCTGAACATGAGGCAGTTGCATGGTAGGCCCAGCAGGTTCAGACTTGTGATTCTATTGATGTGGGGAACTCATAGTGCGAAAGTTCTGTTTACTGGCTCAAGCTCCTTTCCAACTGAGTCTTACAGAGTTGCTGAGAGTATTTTCTAAATTAAATAAGGAGCTTAATGTTTTGCTTATGGTCACATAGCTGTGGCAGAGACAGGATTGGAACTTAGATCTTCCTGAATCCAAGACTGCCTCTCAACATGATTTTAGACTGTATTTATAGATATCATTATCCAGAACTGACAGATAATGGTCTTACTGTGCTCTGACCTGGTAGTGGGAGCATTGGTACTGGGCAGCACAGTCTAGGAAGAATAGAGCACTTCCAGGTGAGGGTGACCAGATGGTGTATGAAGTAGAGACCATCTAAGGATTGGATCGTTTAGTATAGAGAAAGGGGGACTAACTTCCTATGTAAGAAAAAAACAAAAACCTACTTTTTTTTTGAGGATCTTAAAAATATTTACTTTTCATAATACCCATTATGGACCCAATTTGTAGGAGTACTCGAGGTAAAATGACATGGCTATAGTCTGAAAAAATGGATGGTTGTTTTTAAGTCTCTTTGAAAGACTTTCACGTGAAAAAAGGGTTACACTTATTGTGCTTGGCCCCGGGGAGCACAGTGAACAATGGGTAAAAGTTGCAAAGAGGTAAATTCTATCTTAATATAAGGAAAAATTTGCTAAGAATTAGAGCTGTCCCAAAGAGGAATATATTATTATCTCAGGAGTTAGTAGGCCCTGTCACTAGTTGGACCACTCCTTGTAGAGGAGGTTCATGGTCTGGTATTGGACTAGATGTACCCTGAGAGGTTTGTTTCTTCATACTTGTAGAGCCTGTGATCTATTCCTGAAGCATCAGGTGAATCAAGGTTATACTCTAGTACTCTGAAGATGAGGTAGCCTGGAAAGATTTTATTGTGGATTACCCTCTCAGTCTATTATAACATTTATATACAAGTAAAATTTTTGCCAAGGACAGTCTTGTTTGAGGTCTGTGTTTGGTGGGGAGGAGTGGGATGTCAGTCAGTAACCAGTTTCAGTTTTCTTTTGATTTACCTTGGTAGTAGTAGAAGTAGAGTAAATTTGGTGGGCAGTTGTTCATTGTGCACTAGTGTCTCAGCTCTTTTTTTTTTTTTTTTTTGCACCAGAGTGTGTTTATTATCTCCTCCTCCTCCTAGTGCTACATGGAAAACAAAGCATTGTGCTGCCCCATAGTTTAAGCATTGGGATGATTGTTTTGTTTTGCTATACCCTAATGATGGCTCAGCTTACAGTTATGGTATAGTGGGAAGAGCACTGGATTTGCAGTTAGAAATTGCTGTTTTTGTTCAGTCATTCCATCATGTCCGATGCTTTGTGACTCCACGGACCATAGCACTCCAGTTCCTTCTATCTTTCTACTATTTCCCAAAGTCTGTCCATGCTTACATTCATTGCTTCCATGACGCTATCTCTCCATCTCATCCTCTGCCATCCCCTTCTCCTTTTGCCTTCAGTCTTTCCCAAATTCAGGGTCTTTTCCACTGAGTCCCATCGTCTCATTATGTGGCCAACGTGTTTAAGCTTCAGTTTCAGTATTTTGACCTTCCAGTGAATAATCTGAGTTAATTTCTTTATGTACTGACTGATTTGATCTCCTTGCTGTCCAAGGGACTCTCAGAAGTTTAGAGTGTCAATTCTTTGGCATTATACTCCAAAAACCAAAGCTTTGACTATATGGACCTTTGTTGGTAAGGTGATGTCTCTGTTTTTTAATATGCTGTCCAGATTTTCCATAGCTTTCCTTCCAAGGAGCAAGTGTCTTTTAATTTCATGACTGCAGTCACCATCTACAGTGATCTTTGAGCCTCAGAACACAAAATCTGACACTGCTTCCATTTCTTTTCCCCCTATTTTCTAGAAAGTGATAGGGCCAGTTGCCAAGATCCTCATTTTTTTGATATTAAGCTTCAATCCAACTTTTACATTTTCCTCTATTACTCTCATCAAAAGGCTTCTTAATTCTTCATCGCTTTCTGACATCAGAATCATATTTTCTGCATATCTGAGATTGTTGATATTTCTCTTGGCAAGCTTTATTCTGGCTTTTGATTTGTCCAGCCTGGCATTTCACATGACATAACTCTGCATATAAGTTAAATAGATAAGTTGACAATATACAGCCTTGTCATATTCCTTTCTCAATTTTAAACCAATCAGTTCCATCTTTGGTTTTAATTGTTATTTCTTGGCCAGCATACAGGTTCCTCAGAACACAAGTAAGATGATCTTGTACTGCTTTCTATTTGAGGACTTGCCATACTTGGTTGTAATCCACACAGTCAGAGGCTTTGGTATAGCAGAAGTAGATGTTTTTCTGCAACTTCCTTGCTTTCTCCATAATGCAGTTAGTGTTGGCAGTTTGGTCTCTAGTTCCTCTGACTTTTGCAAACAGCCCTGCTCTTATAGTAATTCTTGGTTCACATATTTCTGAAGCCCAGATTGTAAAATCTTAAGCATAACCTTACTGGTATGTGAAATGAACTCAATTGTTGAGTAATTTGAACGTTCTTTGACATTGCCCTTCTTTAGGATCAGGGCATAAACTGATCTTTTCCAGTCTAGTAGCCACTGTCGAGTTTTCCAATTTGCTGGCATATTGAGTACAGCACTTGAACACCATCATCTTTTAGGATTTTAAATAGTTCAGCTGGAATTCTGTCACCTCCACTAACCTTATTGTTAGCAGTGCTCCCTAAGGTCCACTTGACTTCATTCTTCAAGATATCTGGCTCTAGATCAGTAACCACACCATCATGATTATTGGTAATGTTAAGATCTTTCTTGTATATAATTCTTCTATGTGAAGAGGTATGGAAGGGCTGGGTATAGAAGGGATCTCATATGAATCCCTAGAGGGTTCTTGTCTGGAAAAAATTTCGCAGGACTCAAGCAATCTTTTGGCAAGCTTACAGAAGTCCAAGGCAGAGTTATAAAGTTTAATGTTATGCTTTTCAGCGGGCAGGAGAAGGTTAAGGATAGCCTGCATAGTGTAGGGGACAGAGATGCAGTTTTTATGATGATAAAGCTGTCAGTCCTAGGTTAATTACGCTAACTAGGGGGGCAAGGGTGGAGTTTGGGAGGAGTTTAGGAGTGGTCAGTGCTTAAAGGAACATGCACTTTTTATATCAACTGCGCAGGCATATTGCCCATAATTCACTGGGACATCCCCCTGGGGGGGCTATGAGGAGGTGTGGTTTTTGCCTTGTGACATCACTAGGTTACCCTTGGTCAAGGCTCAATGAGATAGGTCCAATATGGCTGTTGGGAAGATAGGGTTGATTGTTCCAAGTTGGAAGCTAGACTGATTAGGGATTCAGGAGGTACCATATTGGGAGGGAGTTTTCTCTTCTCATAATGTTGTTCAAGGTTTTTGGGTGCAGCTGGCCACTTAGAACAAACGAGGTCTCTAGACTAAGGGTTTATTGATTAAATGCTTGGGTGATGTACTCATAGGTAACTGTATCTAGGCAGACTGCTAGCTCAGGGAAAAGACTTTTAGGCTGGGAGCAGGGGAGAGGCAGAGTTAATGCCTTTATGGCTGGGGGAAAGTGTGACTTTTACAACTTAATTACACAGGCTTGTTACAAACTGATGTTAAATATGTAGGTACCCGAACGCAAGTGAGATTTTACAAACTGAGGTTACAGACAAAAGCATGCCAGACCCATCATATGTATTCTTGCTACCTCTTAATCTCTTCTACTTCTGTTAAGTCCATACCATTTTTGTCTTTTGTCCATTTTTGCATGAAACATTCCTTTCATATCTCTCATTTTTTTCTCAAAGAGATTTCTTGTCTTTCCCATTCAGTTGGGTTTTTTTTTTCTATTTCTTTGCATTGCTCATTTAAGAAAATCTTATCTCTGCTATTCTCTGGAATTCTGCATTCAGAATTCTTTCCCTTTAGCTTTCTTTCCTCAGCTGTGTGCAAAGTCTCATCAGACAGCTATTTTGCTTTCTTGTTCTCTTTCTTTGGATTTTTTTGCTGCCTCCTTTACGTTCTTACAAAACCTCTGTCCATAGTTCTTCAGTTACTCTTTCTACCAGATCTAATCCCCATGAGGGATGTTATTTATGTCATATCTACACAGTCTGAAGGTTTTTCCTACTTTCTTCAATTTAAAGCTTAATTTTGCAGTAAGAAGCTCATGATCTGAAGCACAGTCAGCTCCAAGTCTTGTTTGAACTGACTGTATAGAGCCTCTCCACCTTTGACTGTGAGGTATGTAATCAGTCTGATTTTGATACTCACCATCTGATGATAGCCATACTTAGGCTCACCTTTTGGGTTATTGGAAGAGTATTTGCTATGATAAACAGTTGATTATCTTGACAAAACTCTCTTAATCTCTTCCCTGCTTCATTTTGCATTCCAAGGACAAACTTGCCTGTTATTCCAATTATTTTTTTGTTTTCTACCTTAGTATTCCAATCGTCTATGATGGATATGACATCTTTTTTGATGTTACTTCTAGAAGATGTTGTAGGTTATCATAGAACTGGTCAACTTTGGCCTCTTTGGCATCAGTGGTTGGAACACAGACTTGTTTTACTGTGATGTTCAACTGTTTGCCTTGCATTCAAACATATATTCTATCATTTTTGAGATTATACCCCAGTAGTGCTTTTTTTTCATGATTTTGTTGACCATCAGAGTGTTTCCATTTCTCCTAAGGGATTCTTGCCCACAGTAGTATATGTAGCGATCATTTGAATTAAATTCCCATATTCCTGTCCATTTGAGTTCACTGACCAAGATGTTGATGTGTAATCTTTTCATCTCCTGTTTGAACACATCCAGTTTACCTTGGTTCATAGATCTTATGTTCTAGGTTACTATCCAATATTGATTTGCAATATCAGACTTTCCTTTTGTCAACAAAAATGCATCTACTGCTAAGCTTCCTTTTGGTTTTGGCCCAGCCTCTTCGTTAGTACTGGAGCTGCTTATAGTTGTTCTCCACTCTTTCTCAGTAGTGTGTTGAACATCTTCTGACCTGAGGAGCTTTTCTTTCTGCATTTCATCATTTTAATACTGTTCAGAGGCTGTTCATGGCAAATGGGATAGTTGGCCATTTCCTTCTCCAGTGGATCACATTTTGTCACAGCTCTCCACTGTGACCTGTCTGTCTTGGGTAACCCTACACAGCAGAGCTTCTCGTTTCATTGAAGCCCCCTGACATGACAAGGAGTGGTGGAGGACCAGGAGGGGTGGAGCCAGAAGACCTTAGTTCAGATCTTAGGACTTTGCCACATATTAGCTCTGGTCCAGGCATTTCTCTTCCTAAATCTTAGCTTTCTCATTTGCAAAGTGAGGGGTTTGGCATAGATGATCGCTAAGGTCCCTTCCAACCCCAAGTTGTACGAATTTACATGCCCACTTCAAGTATTTTACAGATAACTAAGTCTCGGTAGCACCTATAAAAGAAAATAAGTAACAGTTGGCCCCATTTGCAGAGGTAGGTGAGATAAATTGGCATGATAATTGTTTCAAATAGCAGAAATACAGTTGTCTACCCTATGGATAAAATCTACTTTGGGGGTATCATCAGTTTTTAGTTTGCCTACTCTTTAGGAATAAAGGAACTTCTAAGACTTCTAGAATCCCTTTATCTTTGAGAATTTTCCAGGAAAGCTATACAGTTGAAAGGTTTATTCACATCAAAATAAGAGGACCATTTTAGTATATTTACAAGTAACACTTAGGTGCTAAAATTTTGGTAGTCAAAATCTCAGAATGTTGAAAATCAGTTCTTTTTAAGTGGTACCTTGAAGCTAAATACCTTCCAAGGTGAAAAATTTATAAATTGCTCTTCAGGGAAAAAGCCACAAAGTAGGCCCCTTTTTATCTGGATTTCTGAGTTTGTATAAATATGGAAATAAGAAGCCCTTCCCCTCATCTTGGTATTGTGTAAAACCCAGAAAACTTTTTTTTCCCCACCTAGTTCCCATTCTTACCTTGCTTCCGTGGTTAGTAAGTGATTGAGTTTGCCTTCTTTGACAAATGAGAAAGTTGAGGTAAGAGGAGTTGTGGCTTGGCTTAAAGACTCAGTGAGTGTTTGCAATTACATGGTCTGACCACTACAGTATGATCACTTATGATTTATTAGTCTGGTGCCTTACATAGCTTTGGCTTTAACTTCAACGTGAGGGATTCAGTTCAGCAGATATTTACTACAAAGTAAGTTTCAAGGAGACTTATTATGAGGTGGGGGAAATGGGGAAATGGATGGAAGAAATCAGTGATAACTCCAAGCTTAGGAGCTGGGACAGTGGTGGTACCATTAATGAAAATGAGAGAGGGAAAAACGAATACTTTGAAGAAGCTAAGGTTTAATTATCTGTGTAGTTACTTCTGTAACTTACACAGATGGCAGTGCTTCTCTGCTTTGAGTTGTAAAGGCTTAAAAATGTGTTATCTGGTGGCCATCTTTCTGATCTTTACTCATCTATTAGTCTTAGGATGTCTTGAAAGTTTCCCAGCTCAGAAGACTTGATAGAACTTGTCCTCCACTGGCATAGCCTTGGGGGACCTAGAGTTACCTACTTGACTCACTTGCATGGAAAAAGAGGTCACAAGGCACCATTTACTGTGACAGCATTTTCTTACCACTCAGGGTAAAAACAATCACTCCAGAGGTGGACCATAGTGAATGGAACTCAGTCTCAGGACACCAGTATGATTCCTACTTATGGTTCTGAATCAGACCTAGCCTCTTTTGTCATTTTACATTCTTAAACATCCCTTTCCCTCAAAGCAAAAAAAGGTAGCAGAATTGCTTCTGGATTTGTGCTCAACCTCCAAGGTTGATATGGAAACCTGAGCTTCCTATAGTTGCTGTGATTACTTTTGAGGCCTGAGAGCCAAGGGAAGAGAATAAGAAGATGTTGTTTCTCAGAGAAAGATATAGAAAGACTATAGTTTAAATGGAGACTGAAGCAAAACTAGCTATCATTCTCTTTCATGTCTGGTTTTGCTTTTTTTTTTTTTTTTTCTTCTTTTCCCAGTGATCACTCATTGGTTACAGCCCTTCTATATGACCAAACTATTGTACAATGTGAAAGTATTTACAGATCCTATACATGATTGCACGCCACCATGGGGGGGGGGGGGAAGGGAGGGGAGAAAATCTGAAACCCAAGTGATTGTGGAACTGAATCTTGTAAATTAAAAATAAATGAGTAAATAAAAAATAAATTTAAAAAAAAAAAAAGAAGATGTTGTTTCAAGTCTTAGTGAATCCTCACTGATGTTTTAAACCAAACACGTTACTAGTCAAAAGATTGTCATTTTGTGAGCTCTGCATGCCTTGAGGTATGCATTAAGGTAGCTGTCCCAAACTTTATGCAATTTCTTCTTTCATTTTTTTTTCTATATGCCTTTTTATGTTTTTAGTACTCAGGTAACAGTCTTCTTTCAATACCAATAGGAAAAACATTAATTTGATGTAATATTATTTGTAAATTACTGTTTAGTCTAGAGAAGATACAAGAGGAGAATATATGACAATGATATTTTTTGTTTTTGTTTTGACAAAATGTTCCACCAGCCCCAGAGTTTCCCATAATAGAGAAGCAGAACTGGTTGATACATCTTCATTATATCCGCAAAGACTATGCAGCATGCAAGGTAAGATATATCCTGAGATATTGCTTTGAAAAATGATAGGTAGAGAAACTTTGGTGTCCTAACTTATTTTAAAAGACCTTTCTCTGTTCACTAGTGGATAAAGATGGAATGACAGCTGACCACTCCTGAAAGTTCCAAATTTCAATGATAATGATAAATTTAGAGCTTTTTCTTGTGATATAAATCAGAGGAGAGGTGGAAAGACCTTCCATCTCTCATATAAGGGTTTAAGATCTTAGAATGCTACACCCAAAGTTTCAAAGAGTTTCCTGTACTTTAACAGGTTATGGTTATGTAATTATGAGCCCCTCAGACAAGGATGTCTCTTCTTAAGTCATCCAGCCACTTGGGAGAACACCTGAGGGGCCTCTTCCTCTCTGTTCTCTAGAAACTTTGAAGAGAGGGAGCTTTCTTCTGGGCCTTTCTGAAGAGCAGTGTTGGCTGCCTGACCTTCCTCCAGCACTCAGGTGGCAGTTTTCTCTGATGCTGAACATTCTTAATATGTAGAGGATCCCAGTCTGTCCTGCAGGTAACAGTCCTTCCTTCCTTCACCCACTTTTTGAAAGATTCTTTTTAATGCCTGCATCACATCCTGGGTTCTTGTTCTAACCAGTCTTGTCCAGGGAAGGAAAGGGGAACTGGCATCCAAGGAGCATACAAAGCAAAGCTAAAAATTTCCTAGAAGGGACATACTTTAATATAAAGGCCCCATAAGCTCCAGGCCTTTAGTATTCAAAGAAGACTCTGCTAAGAGGAAAATAATCCAGAACCAAGACTTTAAGAGAGCTAACATGACCAATAACTAGTCTTCATCACTTTCCCCACTAAACCTTTGAGTAGCTATCTTACAAGGGGAGGGGAATGAAATGTTGCCTTAAAGAAATCCTTGATTTTAAAAAAAATAGGCATTTTTAGCACAGGCAACTGCTTCCTTTTCAAAATGTCCAGCTCTCCCTCCCAAGTGTTTATTGGTCTTGCTTCTTCCCTTTCTCCTCTGTGTGACAAATTCTATACTGGAATTCAATACCAATTGAAATAATTTCATCCAGTTTAACTTCTGGATGAAATTATTCTAATTGGTATTGTTGCCATGGCTGTTGTCTGTGTCCCATTTTTTAAGGTGATAAAGAAGTACTGAATGGGCAAAGAAGTCAAAAGAGCCATTAGTGATCAAATATTCAACTTACTTATCAGTTAGGAGAGATGGCTCCTGAATGCTGGGTTAGATTATAAACTCTTCCACTTTACCAGCATTGCTATATGGCAGTAAGATGTAGAACATGACTGCCTCTGAAGGGTTAAAGAAGAGTCTCGCAAAGTCAGTCAGAGCAAGAGAAAAGTGCATTGTGGGTGTGAGCAGGTTGCATCATGTAACCTTCAAGGACCTCCATGGAAGAACCAAAGTAAAGGATAACATTAGGAAACATGTGATACAAAGAGAGTCTGATTGCATAGACTGAGAGGTGATCTGAGTACCTAGAAGGCTCCTCTAGTACCTGTTTACAACATGAGGAGAGTGAGGAAGGCCTGTCAGGTGAACCTACTGGAACAAACTGTCAGGAAGACAAGGGCAGGTTGGGTAGGTATGGATGGGTCGCAGTCTGCATCATTGGAGGGAACTCTTGAATCAGTGAGATCACAGATCCATCTGAGTATTAAATTTTAAGGCCATTATCCTCAATTTGAAGGACTTCAGTCCCATTATGATGAATCTCATTTAATAGAAAGAGAAAACTATTAACACAGAAGATGTTGCCTTTGTTTGGTCTTGTTGATGCCTTTTGCTTTTTATACCACAGATATTTCTTGATTCCCTTACCCCTATCCCATTAGAGCCTTTTTAGATGTCTTGGAAGGCATCTGCTCTGTTATAGCCATCTTCCTTGTTAGTTCATAAGTTTGTTCTTAAGGTTTTTGACTGATTTTTCTTCCTAATAAGATCTTTGATAGTTTCCTTTTTTTTTTTCTTATAATCCCCTATTGCTCACTTTCTGATACCTTCCCTTTTGATGTCAGATCCCTTAAGGGTTGTACCTCAAAACTGTCTTAGCCTCCTCACATGCTGTAGAATTTACTTTTCACCAGATTTTACACCAAATGACTTCTGGTGGGAGGACAGGACTGGCATTAGCTAGCTGCTAGTCCTCTTTCCTTCAGGCCTGGTGGACTCCCCTCCCCCACACCAACACCCCTATCCAGGATGCTTCTTAGTTGTCTTAGCAGAGCCTCAGGCAGAGCAAGCTTCCTTCTTCTTGTACTGCCACCTGCCCACTCAGAGAAGAGGGGAAGAGTGAATTCTGTGCTATGGAATGGTAGGGTGAGAGTGGCAGTGGGGTAGAAAGGTTAGCTGACAAAAATCGCAGCAGTAACAAGTGAATTTTTGAGTGGATGCCAGAGTGCAAGCTCATGAATCATGTTTACCCTTGTCAGAGTGTGGAGGCTTATGTGACAGGCATGCTAAGTGGGCATATTGGGGATTATGGATTAATTCTCTCTGCTGTTGGTTCATCAGGTTGTTAGCTCATTAGGATTGCTAATGGTTGCTTTAATTGTGAGATAGCTGCAATTACTTCACTCTTTGTGCATAATTCTTATTTTGGAGAGCTTTGAGAGGTTGTAAGTATTGGAGAAAATGCACAGTCCTCCATCTAGTGTGTGGCTCACATACCAGCAGAACCATATGACAGAATGGCCCTGTTGGATGGCACAGAGCCAGGTTCCCCTCCATTGGGAAAAGAGGAGTGAAGAAACCTTGGCATCCCCTGGGGGAGGAGAGTGTCTCTTGCTGGGTCATTGATCCCTTCTTCCTCTGTTATGATTTGAAGACCATCTCACCAGAGGATCCAAGTTAGCTGAATCCTGACATGTCTTCTTTATTTCTAGATACCTGGTCTTCAAGTCCTTGTCCATTCTTTTCTTTTCTTTTTTTTTAAATTAGTCCTTGTATTGTGTGAATTAAAATATGCTGAATAAAAACATCTTGCTTTAACATCACCCATTAGCCTGCAGATGATTTCCGTTTGATGGCACAAAGGATGGCCATAAGTATTCTTGGGCACAGGCAGCCAGCTGCTTCCTCTTCAGAGGGTCCAGCTCTCCCTCCCAAGTGTTCATTGGTCTTGCTTCTTCCCTTTCTTCTCTGGGTGACATTCTTCTCCAACTTCTGGATGCATTTCTGGATTCCCTGCTGCCTCTTTGGATCCTTTTCTTCCTCATAAGTTTTGATAAAATGGTAGAATGTCAGCTCTCTGAGGGCAGACAGATGGGCTGGAAGCAGTTATGTAAAAACAGTTCCCAAGTGCTGAGGATACAAATCAAAGAGGAGTCATGGAGAAAACAAGTCCAGCTAGTCTTCATTAAGCTCCTGCTGTGTGCAGGCACGGTGCTAAGCCCGAAGGATATGTAGAAAGGCAAAAGACCCCTTGGAGACTCTTTTCTCTCGCTGTTAGGATCATAGAGTATCAGAGCTGACAGGGACCTGAGAAATCACTTTTAGCCAGTGTTTGTCCGACAGGTCAAGGGAACAGCAAAACCACAGCTTCATACTAAATACACACTTTGGGGCAGGGAAGTCAGATAGAACTCTGGGCCCTGAGTAACAGGTGGCGGTGGCTGTCTGCGCTAAGAGTGAACAGGGAGGTGGGATGGTGTAAAGGGAGCTCTGGAGGGGGATTCAAGGAGACAAGTTCAGGTTCTGCTTCAGTGACTTCACTAGCCATGCCTGGGCAAATTACTTTTCCTCCTGAGCCTGAGGCTCCATATCTATAAAACAGAGATCTGTAAAATAGGTTTGTTGTGAGGCTCCACTAAGATAATGTGTGTAAGTCCTTTGCAAATCTGTAAGTGTAAGTTGGCTATTTTTTTTTTACCAAAATATATTTTGAAAGCTAAAGTCAGGTATAATGGTGGCTCCTCATATCATATTGTGATTTTTAATTCACATCTCTAAAAATATTTAATTTTTAGAAAATCTTGATA
Source organism: Pseudochirops corinnae (assembly GCA_028646515.1). NCBI lineage: Eukaryota > Metazoa > Chordata > Mammalia > Diprotodontia > Pseudocheiridae > Pseudochirops > Pseudochirops corinnae. The sequence goes on along the minus strand of CM053589.1, from coordinate 172,494,664 downwards.
GATATTCACATGTATCTGAATATCTATGGAAAAATACTTAATTTGTTTTAAAAAGCACCAAAAAAACCTTGTAGTGTACAGAACTCATTTTTAGTGTGGAGAAGTGGAAAGAAAACTGAGCTTGGAATCAAGAGAGGCCTGGTTTTGAATCCTGGCTTTGAAATTAATGTGCCTTTAGAAATATCATTTTGACATTATGAACCTCAGTTTTATCATCTGTTAAATGGGTATATTTATACTTCCAACTTCTCAGGGTTGCTGGGAGAGAAAGTGTTTTGTAAATGTTAAAAGACTATATAAATGGCTGAATGGAAATCTTTGTTTTCTTCCAAACTGAACACAAGTCCTAAGAGATTGCTGAGTTGATTTGCCTCTCTGAATAAACTGCTTTATAACGGATAATTTAGTGTTTTAAGATTCTCATATAAATGATTAGCATCAGTCTGCAGTTTTGTGAGCATCTGACTTACTACATATCATGGTTTTTTTTTTCTTCTTTTAGGCTCTTATCAAAGAACAGCTTCAGGAGACTCAAGGGTTATGTGAATATGCCATCTATGTACAAGGTAAATAAAAGTTCCCTTTTTTTTGTGGGAGAGAGAGATGCAGATTCAGATTCCAGGTTTGAGAACAAGCTTCCAACAAAATATCTTACTTGACCCTAATTTCTTCCTCTTCCTACCTCTGTCTTCAGAAATTTGGGTTGTTTGGAAACTAATGCCAAGGTGAAAAAAAAATGTGTTCTCCTCTGTCCTTGGTCAGCCCTCGTTAACTGTAGTCGCCAAGTCAGTACTGAGGGCCTTGGAGCTTGTGTAATGAATGATTCAGTGGTGGGAGAGAACTGGGAGAAGGAGCAGGAGCTTGAGAGACCAGGCAGGATTGAGAGCAAGGGCAGAGCTTTGAGGTGCTGGGATAACATTTTCCTGAAGGAACGTTGATCAGAAGCTCTATAAGGACCACTAAACTGACTTGTGTTCTTTAATATAAGAGAACCAAATTGGGTTTTAGGAACTTCTCATTTCTGTGCTTGAATGAATATTTTTCATTTACTGTCTACCATGTAGCTAGTTTCAGTAGGACTGATGGGATCCCATCTGCTGTTATCAGCATGTTACATTAAGGTATGCTGGGGCAGATTTGGCAAAAGCACCGCAGTATTGCCGACCTTAAAAATTCTGGACTTTGTGAGCCAGTACAATTCATTTTCAATCACTGAGCATTTTTTAAAATTAAATTTGTTTATTTATTTTTAGTTTTCAATCTTTACTTCCATAAGATTTTGAGTTCCAGATTTTCTCCTGTCTCTCCCCACCCCCACCCTAAGGCAGCATGTAATTTGATATAGGCTCACGTATTTTAACGTTAGTCATGATGTAAAGAAGAATTGGAACTAATGGAAGGAACCACAAGAAAGATGAAACAAAGATAAAAAAGAGAGGGCAAATAATGTGCTTTGATCTGCATTCAGACTCCAAAGCAATTTTTCTGTGTGTGGACAGCATTTTCCATCACAAGTCCTTTGGAGTTGTCTGGATCCTTGCTAAGAGCAAGACAGAGCCAAGTCTATCAGAGTTGGTCATCACACAGTTTAGCTGGGTCAAAGGGCATGCACACGTTTATAGCCCTTTGGGCCTAGTTCCGAATTGCTCTCCAGAATGGTTGGATCAGCTCTCAACTCCACCAGCAATGCATTAGTGTTCCAGTTTTCCACATCCTCTCCAGCATGTGTCAGGTTCCTGTTTTGTCATGTTGGCCAGTCTGACTGGTGAGATGTGGTACCTCAGAGTCGTTTTGATTTACATTTCTCTGAGCATTTATTAAGCACCTACTATGTGTCAGGCAGGCTTTGAGCCAGGTGCTGGGAGTACAAGGGCAAAAATAAAAACAGCCACTGCCTGAAGCTGCAGACATTCTGGAGAGAAGCGGCACGTATCCCAATAAATATATACGAAATGTGGACAGAGGCCTGTTGTTGGTGATGGGTCCTCACAATGGAGGCATCCCAAAAGGTCATGCGGAGGAGATGGTGCTTGAAGGGAACTGGGGATTCCAAGCTTGAAGGGAACTGGGGATTCCAAGCAGCAGAGAGAACTGTTCCCCTAGAAAGAGGAGTAAAGCCTCCATCAGGGACAGGGGCAAGGCCTGGAATGGTGTGCAGGAACTAGCAGGCAGCCCTAGAGATGAGTGTTAGAGGGCCAAGTGTGAAATCGGTTTAGAAAGATGAGCTGGAGTCTGTTCATAAAGGGCTCAAAGTGCCCTCAAACTCATCTCTTACTCTAGAAGCGCGAGGGACTCCTTGAAGTGGCTTCTGAAAATTTTAGCCTAAGAAAAGTTCTTGGTTTTGGATGGACAGAAACAGGGTCTTGAACAATCACCCAGTTTCTTTTTATTAGAATCAGAGCAGCCTTAGACCTACTTTTGGCAAAGGATCTAGAGAGGGATCCTTAACCTGGGATCTGTGAACTTGCTTTTTTAAACTGTTTTGATAACTGCACTTCAATATAATTGTCTTGCTTTGTAGCCTTATGTATTTTACTTCGTGGATTTGAAAGCATTTTGAGAAGAGGTCCCTAGGCTTACCATACTCCCAGAGGGGTCCATGTTTCCAAAAAAGTCTAGAATTCCTGGTCTGGAGATTCTATCTTGAAATTTTTGGGTGGCAGCAGGCAAACGAAGCCTCCCCCAGGAGGAAGAGTGACACTGTTGGAACATCTGGTGGGTTGCTCCATGCTGTGCTTCCTTGGACAGTGTTCATCATTTCGCAAGAGGAAGATGGCTGCAGGTTTTAAAGTTGCAGACAACCTTAATATAATTTATTTCAGGGGCATTTTAACATCCAAACCCCTTCGTAAGTTAGATCCTGATTGATGTAGTGCTCCTGGGAAAAATATATTAATAGGGTTTATGTTCAAGTCTTTACTAACGAGCATGTGCTTATGATATCCAGTCTCCTCTCTGTCCAGGGCATAATTTTACCTGCTTTTTGTTTGTTTCCACATAGCTCTAATATATCGTCTTGAAGGGAACATCCAAGAATCCCTAGAACTGTTTCAGTCTTGTGCTGTTCTCAATCCTCAGAATGCTGACAACCTCAAGCAGGTGGCCAGGTCCTTGTAAGTATTGTCCACTGACACTGGAATTGTGGAGTTGTTTTCTTCACTACATAGTGCATGGTGTCAAATGCTGCAGTCTTCTTGGTATCATCGATAGCAGCATGACCAGTAGGTACTCAGGAGAATATAGATCCGTAAAATAAGTTGTGCTGCCTTTTTACAATGTGAATTATTTCTAGAATGTGTGAGAGAAATATGGCAGATTAAACTGGATGTTTAATTTTAAAGAACTGTTTATTTTCAGTTCATATTGGTAGAGACTGATTTAATCAGGTACATACCCATCCTTCCTCTGCCATGGGATTCTACACATATTGACAGCTAGGGAGTTTTCCTTGGTTAGGTTCCTGACTGTTATTTCTGGATAATGGAAAGGAATCTCTCATTCTTTACACCTAGATTTTTGTATATCCAAAGTTCCATAAGTGTTTCACTCCTCTTTCCTTTCTTCCAGTCTTAATCTCCAAGAAATCAAATAGGTTTGAATCTAGGGTGGTAGGGTAGTTTGACTATGTTAATGTGTCTTAGCACTGAGGTAGGAAGGCAGTGCAGTTAATTTTTTAGTAGGTATTTGTACTGAATTGTATCAATTGAGTGTTAGTGAAACATGTGTCAGGAAAATAATATAAGCCTAATAATAGCTTATATTTACATACTTAGTCTATACTTATATCCATTTTTATACTTACCATCTACTGGGATTGTTAGCAATGGTTGGGATGGAATGTAAAGATCCAAATCACTGACTTCTTCACTGGTTTCACAAAAGCCTAATGTTCCAGCATACATCTCTGAATGTTTCTTAAAATAATGTATATGTGAGAACTACTGTCTAGAGATCTGTGTGAGATCACTTTCTTTTTTACAGCTCTTTTTATTCCTTCTGATTTCATGCCTCAGCCTCAGTGGAACTTTTTCTTTTTCCTGAATTCCATGGAGAGAACATTAAGCTTTAGGCGATTGGGCAAATCTCCTCACCTCTCAGCTGTTCAGTTTTTTAATCTATAAAACAGGAATAATAATGCTGGCTAAATTGAGGATCAAATGAGATACTGTATGTAGGCTTTATAACTGGGAGTTGCCACATAAATATCATCTATTTTCTTTGGAAAATCAGAGCTTCTGCATCTGATGAGTCCACAGCATTCATTTCCTTAACAACTAGACAGGGAAGGAGGAATTGAGGCACAATAGAAATTGTAGTTAGAACTCGGGAAATGGTCCTTCTGTTCCTCACCTTGCTGCTTGCAGGCAGAATGATATACTCTGACGAAGCTTCCTAAGACCTACAAATTAGGGATGTGTCTGAAATGTTAGACTTGTGGGTGAATTGGGTAAGGAGAATGATTTTCATAATTATGCAAATTCCATTCCTTTTGCAGATTTCTTTTGGGGAAACATAAAGCTGCTATCGAAGTGTATAATGAAGCAGCCAAACTTAACCAGAAAGATTGGGTAAGCAGAGAACTTTCACTTCTTTTCAATTAGGAATTATGCATGCCTCATCATTTATCAAGTTAGTATATCCCATTGTAATTTATATTACAGTAATAATCTGTTAACACTCTTCTTGGTCTTATATGAGGCATAGTGAGCTACGGTTGGCAAAGAATCTGATATCAAAGCTTGAACCATAGAAAACCAACACACATTTATTAATCACCATGTATTTGTTTCGACTGTATCTTAGCTACATGAGCATATGTAAGTATATATGCATATACACATCATATACATCTGCACATACACTATACACATACATGCAGATATACATATACATACGCACATGTCCACGCACTTATACACACAGATGTGAAATGCATACATGTGTGCACATGCACATATACATGAGATCAGACAGCTCCTCTGAATATCTTTTCCCATCAGTAAGCATTTATTAAGTACTTACTGTGTGCCAGACACTGTGGTAAACACATAAAGAAAATCAAAAGCCAGTCCTTGCTCTCAAGGTGCTTCTATTCCAGTAGGGAAGACACCATGCAGACAGCTGTGTACAAAAAAGATAGAGGCTTTCTGCAGAAAGCGGGATTTTAGATGGGACTTAAAGGAAGCCAGGGAGGTTGGGAGGTGGAGGTGCAGGCATGGGGGAAAGCCAGAGAGAATGCTGGGAGTCTGCAGAGTGGGGTTTGTTCAAGGAGGAGCCAGGAGGCCAGTGTTACTGGATTACAGAGTGCTTGGGGGCGAGTAAAGTGTAAGAAGACCAGAAAGGTAGAGGAGAGGATTGGCATGGCATGCAGAACTTTGAATGCCAAATAGAGGATTTTATATTTGATCCTGGATGTGATAAAGAAATAACAACTGCAGCATTATTTAACAAAAGAAGACAGACACAGATAGTTAAGCACATGGGATTGTTGTTTGTGCTTGTCTAGCACAACGGTTTTTTTCTTTCCTGAACCCTCTGATCTTGGTATGCTAAGGTTCTGGAGAACACAGTTTTAGAAATGCTTCACTATAGGTGGGTTTCTGAATCATAGAAATTAAATTATTTTTAAAAATAAATTTTATTGATATATTTTGTTTTCACATCAACTACACACAATCCCCACTATATCTCTCTTCATCCCTCTCCAAGATTCATCTTATATAATAAAGAATTACAAAAGAGGAGAGAAGAAAAGTTCAACACAACTAACCAACACATCAGAAAGGTCCAATGTTATATGTAGTATTCTACACTCATAGATTTTTCCCAAACATATTTCCATATTAGTCATGCTGTGAAAGAAAACATAGACTCCCTCCCCTTCCTCCAAAAAAAAATAAAGTTTAAAAAAAGTTTTAAAATCTCTTATTTGATTTTTTAAAATCCTTTTAAAACTCTTCCAGGAATTCTTTTTGGGCCCAAGACCAATTGATATTTTTCTTTGAGACTTTTGATGTAGCAGTTTTGAATTTGTTGTCTTCTTCTGAATCTGTGTTTTGTTCTTCCTCTCACCATAGTAGCTTTTTATGATCAGATTCTTTTTCTGTTGTTTGCTTGTTTTCCAGCCTTTTTCTTGACTCAGTAACTTTATGTTCAAGTTGTTCTCTGTTTCAGGGGTAGAAGGAACATTACCCCATGTTTCAGGTTTTTTGTGCAGCTGTTTTTAGACCTAGTTATGGGGTTTCATAAGTTTTCCTTTCTTCCAAGGTAGTATGATCTAAGGAGAGGCATGTTTACTACTCTTCTGGCTTGGGCTCTGGTCTGTGAGTGATCACAAGCACTCTTTTTTCACCCTGGAACGATGACCACGGTCCCTGCTACCCTGTGTGCGTGTTGGAAGTTGTTACTATTGTTTCATTTCAGGAATCTTAAACTCTTAACTAAATTTTGTACTCTTGTTCAGTTTTAGTTATGGATAATTTTTCTTTTTTCTTGAACCTTATAAACTGCATGTGTCAGTTGGCTTGGGCAGAAAGATTTTCAAAAGCCAGATGGATCTCTCTGTCTTTAGACTTTCCTCTAAGCAGAGATGCTTAGAATAATAAATTTGTTTATGACAAGTTTGTGTCTAAGATGCTGAGTATTTCTTCCAAATGCTAGGTGCAATTTTAAAGCTGAAGAAGGTACATTTCTTCCCTTCAAAGATGTAGGCCTCTTATTTGATTTTTTTTGGGGGGGAAGGTGGTCAAGTTGACAATCTAGAACACAGGTACTTGTCGTCATTTGAGGCAGATTCCTACTGGGGTTATGCTTTTCATCTTAGATTCTGCTGATTTATCCTTATTTCAGGGCCACCTTTTAGTTCAGTTCTCACTAATAGCTTTCTCAATCTCTGCTTTTTCTTTTTCTTTTTTTAAAATAAACTTATTTTCTTGTTTATGTCATTTATTTCCACGAGACTTTGAGTTACAAATTTTCTCCCCATCTTTCCCCTACCCAACACCTCAAAACAGCCATCCCACTGTATAGCCCCTCCCCCAATCTGCTCTCTCCTGTGTCCTCCCCCTGGCCTCTCTGACTTTCTGGTAGGGCAGGATGGATCTCCCTACCACAGTGCCTGTATATCTTAATTCCAAGTTGGATGTAGTTAATAATAATAATAATTTTATATATATATATGTATGTATATATATATACATATATATATACACACACATATATTTTTAACATTTTATTATAGAACTTTAAATTCTAGATTCTTTCTCTTCCTCCCTCGTCACCCACCCCCACTGGAAGGACAAGTAATTAAATACAGGCCGTACATGTGTAATTATGCGGAGTATCTCCACAGTGGGTATATTGTGAGAGACTGACTATATGTCCCTCCTTCCTATCCCACCCCCTCCTTGTTCTATTCTCTACCCTGTCCCTGT
>CM053589.1:172444267-172486731 GCA_028646515.1 Pseudochirops corinnae | reverse complement strand
CCTCTCATCCCCACCCCCCCTACTCTCCTGTGTGGCAAGATACCCAATTTAGAGTTTATGGCATTCCTTCCCTAAGCCAAGTTCAATGAGAGTAAGGTTGACCCTTTCTTTTTTGCCTTCCTGTTCTTCTCAATCTTTGCATTCTTAGAGAGAAAATAGAAAGTCACTGTTCGCTTTGTGCTTGTCACTTAGAGAATTTGTACTGTTTGTTTCTCACCAAAGACCCCAATTTACAACATTTAATCTGTCTGTTAAATATAAGTAAACACATTTAAAATCCTTAACTGAAAAGTGGCTACAGTTTGTGGTTTTTGATTGAGACTTGAGATTCTGCATTGGGTACTGTTTTATTCGTCTCTTTGCCAGCTGTGAAGTTATAGCTGATACTGTTGTTCCTTCTCTTCTGGACAGGAGATCTGCCACAACTTAGGAGTTTGCTACATGTACCTGAAGCATTTCAACAAGGTAATTTGCACAAACAGGTTTTACTCTGGGCAGGGAATTTCACTGAGGGTGATTCACCATACCGGGCACAGGGCTAAGAACATCCCCTTGAGCACCATGCAGACTCAGGTAGAGACTCAGGTGATGCTGCCTGTGGCTGCCCAGCCTTCAGGCCACATTGGGCATCTTAGAGCCCCAGTGCAAGGTGGACACTCTCTGAACCAGCAGCAAAGGTGTACAGGGAACTCGGCCCAGAGGGGACAGCAGGTGAATGCTGACTCGGGCTGTTGTTGCATCAGTATTATTAATAGCAATAGAAGCAGAGCCCTCAACTAAGTGACCCAGAGGTGTCCATTGGCCTTTTCTGTGTGTGGCACTGACTTGGAGGTTTTTTGTTTTGTGTGTGTCTGTGTGTGTGTGTTTACCATACAGGCAAAAGACCAGTTGCACAGTGCCCTGCAGCTCAACAGACACGACCTGACTTACACAATGTTGGGAAAAATCCATCTGCTGGAGGGCGAGCTGGAGAAGGCCATTGACATTTATAAGAAGGCAGTGGAGTGAGTCGATCATTTTCTCTCTAGTGTGGAAGGGAACACAATGGGCTTGATCTGGGTACTGCAGACCTGAATGAAGGCGCAGTGGCTCACTTTTATGTTTGTTGCCCAGGCTGGTTTGGTTGTTAAGATGTCCTCTTTCAGTTACTAAAGATCCATCTAAAACAACTATTGGAGGTATCCTAGGTAACTCAATCAAAGAGAACAGAGTTGCCCTGATATAAGCAGTGGGCTTCCCAACTCAGCTGGTGAATGAAAACCGCTGGTCCCATTAAGCCCCTACGTTTCTTCATTCCAGCTCTACTGCTGACATTGGAAAAGGAGATCTTCATGCTTTCAGGCCTTTCGGGGGGGGGGGGGGGGTACGAGCAGCCATACACCACTTTCTTGAAAAACGGGTTACACCCAAAGCCCTTTCTCTACCTGAGGAATGCTTATGGTTCAGCCAGTGAAGCGTCTCAGTGATTGAGGGACCAGTGTGAGTCTTCCTTGTCTGAAATGAGCTCATGTCTATATATAAAATGTAAGGTGCAAAAGCACAAAGCTAGTAACACTGTCCCCCTTTAGATGACCAGCATTGTAGGAGGGAATGCACAGGTCCCAACTGGCAATTCTTAGACATGGGGACTAGTTTTTGCTGGGATAGTCCTTCCACCAGGTTTACTACAGAATGGACCCTGAATGAGCCACAGACAGGCTAATTCTGCGTGGGGATAGAAACCTCCTGTTAAATGACACCCAGGAGTTATTATCTGAACCAGAAGCCCTGATGGTTGATAATTGTGGGCAAACCTTCTTACTTGTGGAGTTAACTGGCTTCCCTCTGGTGCTATTTGATGTTCTTATGAGGTAGTAGACTCTGCCAGGTTTCTGCACACATCACTTCTTGGGGTATTTCCTTTCAAGGGGACAGCCATCCCAATACATTTTAGTGTTTTGTGAATTTTATCAGAGAGCAGAAAGTCTGCTCTGCTCTCGGGTTCCTGTTTCATCACATTTTGTAGGGTTGATTTTCTGAATGATTCTGAGGTTTCTACGTTCTGCCTACACTGTCTCATCTCTTACCTCACCTTTATTCTTACCAAGGCAGTGTTTTGTTCCTTTGTTATTTACAATTCTGGCCCATCAGCAGCCACATTATTAAAAAGGTCTAATAGTGTTTCGTGATACCCAGCACATCCAGAATAGCCACCAAAACCCTTCGGTTTTACCAAACAATTTGCCTATTTTTTTTCTGTGATCTTGGTGAAGTTCTTGTGGGTAAGTAGCTCAGACGATAAAGCTCCTTTGGGATTATTGCCAGCCCCTTTAAGTCACGGATATTCAGCAGCTTAATTAAGTCAGCATTTATTAAGAGCCTTCTGTGTTCCAGCAGCTGTATTAGTCACTGAGGGTGAAAAGGCAGCCCCTTTGCTCAAAGAGTTTGTGTTCTGCTAGGTGTGTACAAGGAGTACCCAGAGAAGTAAATAGGATGTCATTTGGGGCCCTGACCTCTGGGGGCATCAGTCAGGGAACTAGGGATTCTCAAGGGTAGGGCTGAGGGGGGAGAGCAGTACTAGGAGAAAGCACTGCCAGGTCTCTGACACGTGTGACAAGGAACATGTGGAGGTACAATGGGAAGCACGCGAAATCAGTTCAGAAAGATCAGTGGGAGCCATAGAAGGAGTTTGTATTTTATCTCGGAAGCACAAGGGAATCGAACAGGGGGTGATGTGTCAGGCTTACTCTTGGCAGCTATGTGGAAGGTGGATGGGAGAGGGGAGGAACTGGACAGAGGGAGAAGAGGAAGAGGCTATGAGGGCCTCTGCCAGGATGATGGAGGTAGAGCACCTGCGGGAGACCTAGAGGAAGGGTGGAGATGACAGCTGCTGATTTGTGGAGAGGGCAAGCAAAGGGGAGAGGGCTGATGCCAGGGTTGTGAGCCAGGTGCCTAGTAGTCTGGGGGTATGCCCTGGACAGAAATAGGGGGGAGAAGAGTTTCAGGAAGAGAGGGAATGAGGAGGCCCATTTAGACGTGTTGTGTTTGAGATGTCAAGTGGATGTGGTCAGCAGGTGATATGGGCCTGGAGCTCAGGAAGGAGGTGACAACCGCCTCTGTGGGTGTGGGCATTACCTGCTTAGAGGGGCTCACAGAGCTAGAATGGAGAGAGCAAAGTGGACCCAGGACAGAATCCTGGCATTGCTTTCCCTGTGGATGGAGATGTGTGGATCATGATGCTTTGGGGCCAATTGATTAGAGTTGATATTACAAGCCTCTCTGGTCTGTGTTACAGGTTCTCACCGGAAAATACAGAACTTCTTACAACCTTAGGACTACTCTATTTACAGGTAATCCCAGCTCTCCTTATACATGAGCTCATTTTGAAGATGACCCAGTAGTTAGGTCCAAAGGTACTTCCTTGAAGTCATTTGATGTAACTTGGCACTTTTCACTGAAGGCCACATCCGACAGCCTTCGACAAGGATTCTGTGTGTCTCCTAATTTTTTGCATCTACATCAGAACAGAAGTTCTGTTTGGGGCCAAATTGTATTCCTTAGCCAGCTTGGGAGAGCACAGTGAGGATAAATAACTGCCATGTGGAAAAGTTCACCTGTTATTTATGAAGATGGGTGATGGCCACCAGGAAGCCAGAGCTCCTGAGGCTGCGGCCCTTTCATCAGAAGGCTTGAGTGCAAGGGGCACAGGGGCTGAAGCTTTGAGGAATTGGGCCTGAAGTTAGAACAACAGGAGAGTCTTCCTGTTTGCTTCCCCTTGCCCCCTTCCTCCTTGGGGTGGAGTTCACAGTGGCTCTCAGAGGAGGAGGGGGCTCAGGGTCAAGCTTTCAGCTCGCTCTTCAGATGGCTCAGTGCTGTACAGCTGCTGACCCTAAGGGACATAGTCTAGAGGCCTTTGCATCTTGTTTTTTTTTCCCTTTCATTGAACCAAGAAGGAAGACGTCTCCTAAAAACTGTCCAACAAATGATTGAGGGTGGAGGGAGGTGGGCCTGTGGACCAGGAGATTTTTGCCTCTGGCAGCTGAGGATAGAAGGAGCCGTGTGCTACCACGGTCCACCACAGTGGCTGCTTCTGGCCAGGCAGCAGCATGGGAAGGGGTGACATGGTGACAGTGGTTTCTTTCTTTTCTCTTTCTTTTAAACTGGATATGCTTCATTTTGACACAGCATAGACATCCCAACAAACCTAACACAGAGGACATCCCCTGAACATAACGAAGCACTCCCACAGGACAGTCCAGGCCCCTTTACCTGTGTTTTACCTCTGACCACTCAGTGGAAAGGATCTGTTTGAACTTTGATCTTTGGTACCAACAGTATGAACATTTACTTGATTTTCATCATCATCATTGTGTGTATTGGGGGTTCTTTTTTCTTCACTGTCTCATCAATGTCAATCAAGTCGTCTCTGGTTGTTCTGAATTCCTAATTTGCTTCATATCTTGCAATATAACAACATTCCATCCCATTGACACACCACGACTCAATTCAGCTCTTCTTCTCCGGGGAGATATGCTAGTCTGTGCCAGTGACATCACAGACCCACACCCTCTGCTGTACACATCATAGGAAAAAGCTGTAAAACTCTAGGAGCTACTGATTGTCATTTTAGGACAGACCTGGCTTCATCCGTGGGCCAGGTTAGCTCCAAGACATGTTTGTCTAGTTCAGGGGACTCAGTCTGCTGTGTCCCGGGTCCCAAATGTGCCCACAGCTTTCTCTGTCTCTGATCTTGTTCTCATGATTTCTTTACTCCCCAAGCTTGGCATTTACCAGAAGGCATTTGAACATCTTGGAAATGCGCTGACTTTTGACCCTACCAACTATAAGGTATCAAAGGATGTAGCGCCATGGGAATGCCACTGCCTTTCATACATAATGGTTTCTGGTGCCAATCAGAGCAAATCTTGCACAACCAGGGTTCTAGAGCTTGGGGAGGGGGAGGGCTGGGAAGAGTTAGGAGGTAAGGGAATGGATGGGTGGGTGACACTGATGGGATGTCCAGAGTCAACTGGCATTCCAAGGCTGTGAGAACACATCTGGGGAGAGGCCTTAGGCTTCCCGTCTTTACAGTCTGATGGGGTGGAGAACTGGCATGGTTCAGTATATGAGGGGAAATGAGTTCCTGGTTGGAGAACAGAAAGAGGCCCAAAGTTTGGAAACTGGCCACGTGGCACCCATTCACACTGACAAAACCTGGAAGGGTCAGCATCTTCCTGTGGGCTCTGGGGTGGAGGAATGATCTACCCAAGCAGTAACAGAGATGCCCTGTGGACTTTCAGGCCATCTTAGCAGCAGGCAGCATGATGCAGACCCACGGCGACTTTGATGTCGCCCTCACCAAATACAGAGTCGTGGCATATTCTGTGCCTGAAAGTCCCCCGTTGTGGAACAACATTGGAATGTGCTTCTTTGGCAAGAAGAAGTATGTTGCAGTAAGTGTCTCCTTTTTCTTTCTCTTTTGTGGTGCCTTGGGTCTTCAGTAGCTCCTTGCGCTGCCATCATACTTCTTTTCCCTGCAGGCTATCAGCTGCTTAAAAAGAGCCAATTACTTGGCACCCTTTGACTGGAAGATCCTGTACAACTTGGGGCTTGTCCACTTGACCATGCAGCAGTACGCATCTGCCTTCCACTTCCTCAGTGCTGCTATCAATTTCCAGCCCAAGATGGGGGAGCTCTACATGCTCTTGGCAAGTATGTGATGCCCCCACGATCGCAAGGTGGAGTCAAGGGAGTACTGGCCAGCAGGAAAGAACAGCTCCAATCCCCATTGGCACTGCCCTATTGCCACTGCTGAGTCTGTCAGAAAATGAGGGAGGAAGAACAGCCACTTGGGAGGGGGCCAATACTATCCGCCTGAGCGGGCCCTTTTTCTGGAATATGGCCTTTGAAAGTCATGAGGTTCTGCTTCTGGGCTGCCATTAACAGCAATAACACAAAGTTCCAGCTTTCAGAGGCATAGAGTAGGCAGAGTCCTTGCCTGGGTGTCACAGAGCCCAGGTTCCAGGAGCCCAGCTCTCTAATAGTAGGCTTGATTAATGTTTTAGAGTGTTTGAAGGGCCATCATGGGGAAGAGGGGTTAAGCTCAGTTTGTTTTGTTCAGCACCTGAGTTCAGAACTAGAACTAATGGGCAGAAATGCCGTGGTAGCAGATTTCAGCTCAGTTATGAAGAGAAACTTGATAAAAATTAGAGACATTCAAAAGTTGAAGGATTGTCTTAATAGGTAGTGAAATCTCCATCATTGGGAATGTTGTAGAAGGGATTCCTGATCAGGTATTGGTTGGACTTTGAGTCTCCTCCAATTCTGAGATTCTGTGATTTTAAGATTTAAGTCTAGGGCTATGACCCCAGTATCAGTACTTACTAGCTGTCCATCTGTGAGCAAGTCACATGACATCTCAAGACATTAGTTAACACATACAGTGGGGATAAGAAAACTTGATGGTAGAATGAGTCAGAGGACCTGGGTTCAAATCCTCTCTCTGTTGGCCTTCCTCTCTTCTCTATACAGTTCAGCAGGTGACCCTGGCAGTGACTGAGCTGAGTGCTCAGCCTCTGAGCCCCTGCATGGGGCTGCAGCCAGGACAGATGCAGTGGGAAGACCTAGGGACCTGGGCTGTAGTCAGCAGATCTTCAAACCCAAGATTTTTCCCAAGGTTACCTTTATGGTTGCAGCCATTTCTTTCTTTTCTGTGCTACAGTTGCTCTGACTAATCTGGAAGACATTGAGAATGCCCGTCGAGCCTACGCAGAAGCTGTTGCCCTTGATCAGTGAGTTGGGGGTTTCTTGGTCTGCCACCTGCCCTGCCCCTCTCTCAGTCTGTGATGAGGACTGTCCATTTCCTCGGGCTGATCTGTGCTTTTGCTCAACCTTTGCTGGGCCCAGCCTGTTTCTTGACCTCTCCCACTTTTTCCCCTTGGACAAGTGAAAGATGCCCTGTCCCCAGGAAGAGCAGAAGTAGGAGCTATATGTACCACTTGTCCTCAGCACAGCAGAAATGCATTACAGGACTCATCCTTGGGACATATTTCCAATGACATCCTTCGCCATACGGCAACCAAAAGACCTTGGGCCATCAGAGCCAGCAGTGGCCCTGGCCCCAGGATTCCTTGGACCAAGCCCTGGCAACAAAGGCAGTGCAGCCCCATGTCAGCCCAGCTCTGAGTGCTGAGGATTGCAAGGGACTCTGGGAAACCCTGCCTCCCCGTGAGGCTCTTGGCAGGAACCTTAGAGCAGTGGGTGTTGGGAAGCCTTCTGCCATGGGCAGATCTAAAGTAGGGCGGCACCAGTGTTCCCACACTGGCCATCAGGGAGGAGCATGGGGATGCTGCAGGACTCCAATGACTGCTTCTCTGACCTCCTGTTGAAAAGACCCCATGCAGAGCTCTGAATGTTTCTTGTGTAACACCAAGAGATCTCAAGCTGTCTTTTGTGGCAAGGTCACAGTGCACCTATTCTGTGTCTGCCAACTCCAGGTCTAATCCTCTAGTCAATCTGAATTATGCTGTGCTGCTGTACAATCAGGGAGAGAAGAGAAGGGCCCTGGCCCAGTACCAGGAGATGGAGAAAAAAGTCACCCTGCTCAAGGAGAGCAGCTCTTTGGATATTGACCCTGAGGTATGTCGGATTATCCCTAGAGTAAACAGGCTGGCCCCAGGTAAAGTGCTGAGTAAAAGGCTTTGTCTGACCAAGTATGTCTTTAATCTGAACTAGGTTTGCTCAGTGTTCCTGTTTTCAAGTTCTGTGTATGGTAAGGCTTCGGAATTACTGGCACTGTGAAGGATATAATTTAAAACAAAATTTTATTATTCCCTTTTGTTTTTATAGCTTTACCTATGTTTCCCAATGTATTCCTCCACTTTCCGCCATCTCCTGTTTTAAAAAAAAGAAAAAACCAATTTAGCAGAACTAACCAATACATTGAACAAATTGAACATTGCATGTAGACCAGTGTTCCGTACCCATAGTCCCTTTCTACAAAGAAGGGAGTGAAGTTGAAGGCCATAATTTTCATTCATGCTATGGATATGCCCAAGTTGAAAACAGAACTCATTTTCTTTCCCCCAGAATCCATCCTCCCCTTAGTCACTCAAGATCACAATGTCAGTGGCCTCCCACATACCCACCCTTTTCCATTCTCATCACATAGACCTCCACAACTTTTATCCAGTACCTGCCCATTGCTCCCAAGGCCTCCAGCTGAGGTCATCCTCTCGTAGACTATGACAGTGGCCTCCTAATAGGCTTTCTCACTTGGCTACATAGTCCACTCTGCTGCCAAGGGAAAGCAGTAAGCATTTATTAAGTGCCTGGCATTGTGTTAAGCCCTTTACAAACACCCCATTAGATCCTCACCACAACATGAGAAGTAGGTGCTGTCATGATCCCCATTTTACCATGAGGAAACTAAGGCAGACAGGCTGGCCCAGGCACTCAGCTAGGAAGTGCCTGAGGCCTCATTTGAGCTCGGGGCCCAGCGCTCCATCCTGCTGGCCACCTGCTGCCAAGGCTAAGTATCCTTGTGTCTGTCTGCTCTCTCCTTCTAGAACCTTGCTTAAACACTATACTTTTCAGGGCACCTAGGTGGCCCAGTGAATAGTGCACTGCCTCTGGAGTCAGGAGGACCTGAGTTCAAATGTGGCCTCAGACACTTAACATGTACTAGCTGTGTGACCTTGGGCAAGTCACTTAACCCCAATTGCCTTGCCTTCCCCCCTCCAGAAAGACAAAACAAACAAAAAAAACCCTTTACTTTTCATATGCACCTTCAGCCTCTTCCATTCCATTTACCTATAAACCAGTGGTTCTCAACCTTCCTAATGCTGTGACCCTTTAATACTTATTTCTGGGTGTATTTGCATGTGGGTGGGCCCGCCTGGAGACAGAGGAGAGGTGTCTTGGTTCCTAAGACCATAGGAAAACATTTCTGATGGTCTTAGGTGACCCCTGTGACCCCTGTGAAAGGGTCAATCAACCCCTAAAGGGGTCGTGACCCAGAGGTTGAGAACCACTACTATAAACATTCTTAAGTCTCCCATCCTTAGGAAATTCACCTTTAACCTTTGGTCCATACAGCTGTCATCACTTTACCACTTCGACAAATTTCTTCAAGTGATCTAAATTCTCAAGCCTTCTCTTCCCTCACCACTTACTCATTCAGCATTGCTTTGCCAAGGGTCACCAGCAGCCCTTTTGTTGATGAAACCAGTGGTTTTTCCTTAGTCCTCATCCTTCCTGGTCTCTTGGTAGTTTGATATGGTCACACTCTCCATGTGGAGACTCTCCTCCTTTGCCTTTTCCTGGTTCTTTCCTTTTTAGTCCGTCATTTCCCCCGTCCTGATTCTGTAATATTGGTATTCCCTAAAGTCCCCTCCATGGATCTCTCTTCTTTCTCTGTTTTGTTCTGTGGCGGTTTCTTTCCCTTCCATGCTATTAGCTTCTCCCTCTTTGCAGATTACTACTCAAACAATATGTTACACTGTCTCCTCTTGAAGCTCCAATCATCCATTTCTTACTGCCTACAATTTCCCTACTCACACGTTCCAATTGTATTTCAGATTGAATATGTCCAAAACCCCTCACCCTGCTATTCGAGGCACAGTCATGCCTTCCACACACTCCCACCCCATTTTCAAAACTTTGGTTGTCTCCACTTTTTCTTTCTCCTTAACCCCCATGAAAAGTTTGTCTTCTTTAAAACCTCAACGATGCCATCATCTCGGTGTATTCCTCATTTCACCTATTTTCATAGCGTTGGAATTGATGTTCCTCTTTCCATCCCCTTCCTCCCTACCCAGCCCCCTGGCTTCTTCATCCTTCCCCATCACTGCTATGTAAGGCTTCCTGCATCACTTCTGTATTCCAGACCCTTCGATGGCCAGCCAGATTTCTAGTTCAGATTCCTCAGCCTGTCTCTTGTCCTGATTTATACTACTCTTCACATCCTATGCTCCAGCAAACGGGATCGATGTTTTTCATATATGCCTCTCCCTTGAAATTTTAGCATCCTCTAAAAGCTAAGTCAAGTAACGCCTTCCCTGATCTTTCCCTCAACTCAAACAACTAGTTTTTCTATACTTGCTTTAATGGTACAATTGGTACCAATTGTTACGTTAACAATTATTATGTACCATTTTGTAACAGTTGGGGTTATTTGCTTTTTCCAGCTTTTTCCCTGATTTCGCTTAGAAATAGGAGTCTGACTTAGCTCTTGAAGTCCTTGGTTTTGCTTTGTGTTTGCTATGGTGGACAGAGATTCTCTTTGATGAAGCATAAGCACTAAGTCTCTGCACAAGGCATTTCCAGCCCTCAAGTGCCATTATTTCCTAGTCATCCTTCTCTTGCAAACATTCAGGTTAGGGTCCTTTCTGGGTCAGTAAGGTAAAAATGTCAGGGCCAGCCTTTCTTGAGATTGTGGGAGTTTTTCTGAGATTGTTTTTTCCCTTGGGTGGACAAGATGGTGGAAATGGCTCAGAAAATGGGCGCAGCTCTGCAAGTTGGAGAAGCGCTGGTCTGGACTAAGCCAGTTAAAGATTCCAAATCAAGGCATCGAACAACTTCAACCAACAGATCGTCCAATTTACAACAGCCCTTGGGTTCCAACCAAGCTCTAGGGCAAGCTATGTCTTCAGCAGCTGGGTTTGGGAAGACCACACAGCTTCCTGCAGGTGAGTAGCCTTTGCGTGATACTGGGAATTTCACTTTTTTTGTAGACTTTTGAACCAGACCTCTCCAGAAGAAACCTATAAAGCCAACAAATTGACACTTGATTCTTTAGGCAGATTGTGAAACCCAGGTATAGACCTTCAGTCATTGCTGGGTAATTGGCATCTACATGGCCAGTTTGTAAATACTTTGGAAAAATGGCTTATCTAAGATCCCTGACACAACCTAACTCCATCCAACGGGACCAAGGAGCTTTTCAGCTGATGCATATCTAATTAAAGCCTTTTCTTATAGCATGGAAGCAGGTCCTTTCTTTTGCTGAAAAAGCCTTGGGACTCTCTTTTGGAATCTACCAATAGAATTCATTTTCTTCTACCAATTGTTCAGAATTAACAGGCCCTTGGAATTGAGGGACTGACAACTGTAACTGTATTTCCTCAATTAACTAGATGCTGGAGGACTATCTCAATTTCCAAAGCCTCCTTCCCTCCCTCTGGAGCCAGAGGCAGATCCAGCTGAAGCAATAAGCTCTGAGGTTCAACAACAAAGAGAAACAGAGAAAAGCAGGCTGGCCCCAGAATAAAGATGTCTCCTTGGAAAGCAAGCAGAGGATTTGAAAAGGTAATGGTAGACATACAGTGGCTTTTTATAGGCAGAGGCTAAAGTATGAGTAGAGTTCCTTAGTGTTATGTTTCCCAGATTTCCCTCCTCTCCTAAATCCCAGACTCAGCATGACCCTTGAGCCAAATGCCCCTCTAGGTTATGTCCATCCTGCTGAGTTCAGAATAAAGGTATTGGGAGAGAGGAGTCTTATGAGGTCTCACAACCCAGCTGATGTGCCAAAAGCTAACAAGTGGATAGGTACTGTTTATAACATTGGTACTCTTTTAAAATCTTGTTCGTTTGTTTGTTTTTGGTAGAGTAAGACGGGTACAACCACAGCAGATTGGTGTCTTATGATGACAACCTTTGACCGTGTGGCCTGACTCAACTGTATCTCGATGGAAATTCTCAGACCTCGAAGCTGTGCAGTGTAGCAACCACTTGATTTCTGATTAGCAGTTAGAACAGCTGCCCTCCAGGCCCAGCTTCACAAGTGTCCCAGCCTCACCTGCCCCAGGGGAATCTGGAACATGCCTCCGAGCTCAGCTCAGTTTCTTAAACAGTCTAAGAACCGAGAGCTTAGATCATGTCATCCCTGGCTACTGAAATCAGCAGCAGCAGCCCTTTTGAATGAAAAGGAAGAGCTGCTTAGTTTAAGTTTTTATTTAAGGCAATCACTATCATCTATTTGTATATTCTTTATAGAATAAAGATTATGTATTGTCACTCCCCTCTCTGACGTTATTTTCCTTTATACAGCCATTAAAGATGACTAGCATCCTCCTCCTTTCTATTTAGTTAGAAGTATATTAGTAAAATAATTGAAAATGAGGTGCAAAGTTGTTGTTGTTCCTTTCCTGTTCGGGAAATTTGGAGTTTTAGCTTGAAAATTGAGCCTTTATACATTTTATCTTAAATGTCAATACCAGACTTAAAAGCAGCTAGGAAGGACAGTGTCACCAGGTTATGAGATAGGCTGACCTCCAAAGAATAGCCACCTAACTGAGATGACCCAGGAACTCCCTTGGCTCCCAACAGTACTAATGGAGGAAGTATTAGAAATAATTTTCTTTTTCTCTCTTGGTGGAGGGGTCACTTCAGGAGGCCCTTAGCACAAAAACTCCTTCCCAAAAAGCCAGCTCTGATGAATTGGGCACAAATGAGGTAAAGAACTGAAGGGTATCTCCCGCCCACTATTTAGTGCACTCTTAGATCCAATAGCAGCTTTGAAATCGGTTATACTTACGTGTGTGTGTACATATATGTACGTACACACATACATATACATATACATCTCATGACAAGTTTCATTAAAAAAAGATTTTATCACATAATTGGACACAGTATTTGCAAATGGATCCATACTTTAGTCACAAGTATGTCAGGGTTTTTCCCCCACGGGAATACCACATAAATTAAAACTTAATGTCTTATTGCAATGAGTAATGTTTTAAGAAAGGAAGGACATTGGGGGCAAAATGACTTCACTAACAAGGCAACAGCAACACTGTATTTTAAAAAACTCACCCCTCTGGTCAGTCTTCCTTCCCTCACGCTGATGATGTGTCCCACTGACTGGCCAAAGTCTTCCTATTTGCAAGTCTAGGAGGTCCTCAATGCTCCTGTAATAAACTTCTCTTGTCTTCTAGCCTTTTAAAACTCTGATGGTGGGAGCTTAAGCAGTTGTGGTAGCTATGTATCAGCTTGCTTATGAATATTTGACCTTTCCAATCAGAGCAAAAATTAATGTTGCCTCCATCTTCATGATGCTGGGTTGGCCTGTGACTTTGGTTTCACCACACTGAAGGTGGAGCAGAGAGCCTTTGCCAAAGTAAATACATTCCCACATGATAGATTTTACAAGGTAAGATTTTATAATCTCTACCAAAAAAGTTTCTATTATTTGTTTCAGAATTTGTCATCTCATGGCCATTGGGTAGGCAATGAGAGGACTGAGGGTGGAAAGCTGAGTTATGGATGTTCAGTTAAGTAGTTACACTTGTGCTACTTTGTGGTGATGTCTTTGGATTGTTGACAACTGCATGAATGTAAACAAAACCTGAACTGGCTGTTTAATAAAACTGTTTAAAACAGGTGCACAGGATGCACTATGAACATTGCGGCAACCTTCCAACTGCTTCACACCAGAAAACCAGAGACAGTAATGAAAAGATTGTGAAAAAACTGCTTTTATTTCAATATGGGTGTTCAGATTTTCAAACCTAGCTTCCAGCACTAGCTCAAGTATGCTCTTCCCTTTAATAAGGATTATTGATTTTTGTGGTTTATATTTTTCTCTTCTGCTCGGATGCAAAGGGACGCCGATGGATTTAAAACTATCTGATAGCTTATTTTGAGGATGGACTCAATTTTCTGTGATGCAATGGGCCCATCTTATTGTCCCCCCAAAAATACTGCATCTTTAGCTGCAGCAATAAAGAATCCAGAGGGGCTTTTGTGACATGCAAGGTGCCACCTTCACTCCCCCTCTTCCCTGCAGATTTAAGGTAAAATAGTTCACTCAGTGAGTTAAAGAACCATGTATTCATTATCTTCATTTTCACTTCAACACTTGACAAACAGATGCTTAATAAACGAAACGCCACTGCAGTTCCAGGCCAGCAGCTTAGGGAAGAAACCTAGATGGTCTGATGTGGCCAGTACTAACATCCCCCAGAGAATCAGATGCCAAACAACTGCAACCCCAGCCTTGTTCAGCAAATGTTTACAAGTTTTCCAGAGCTGCTTTGGAAAGTCATGCTGCAGAATATCAGAACCCCCATCCTGAAAACACTGATCATTACAAACTTAAAATGCAAGGAAAGGCTTGATTCCGTTCCACGTGCTCCTGCTCTGGCTCAGGCTGTGGTAAGGGGATCACTGATCATCTTGTCTTCAACATGGCAAACCCTAGCAAATGGTCACACTGGCCATCCTCAGTATTATCCTTCCAATGGAATAAAAACCTCAACCCTCGACACAACTGCTTCTGAGTGGCTTTAGTCATTCACTCATTTTAAACAGTTCCAAACATGTCTTGAAAATTGTCAGTGAGGGTAATCTGTTGTTTCTGAAAAGTTAACTTTTTGTTGTTGTTGGAGGGGGGAAGGCAGGGCAATTGGGATTAAGTGACTTGCCCAAGGTCACACAGCTAATGTGTCAAGTGTCTGGGGCTAAATTTGAACTCATGTCCTACTGTCTCCAGGGCCAGTGCTCTAATCATTGCGCCACCTAGCCACCCCTGAAAACTTAACTTCTGATTAGGCCAGAGACATCAATAAGCAGAACATCTGGCACCCATGGTCCCTTGGTTTTCCAGATAAGTAAGGACATCTTTGGGCATCTCCTTAAGAGAAACATTTTTTTTAAACAACCTAAATAAACACTGAGCCAACTAGATGGCATTAAAGGGCAAAGTGCCGGGATATTTAAAACAAACTGTAAACTGCAGGCCTAGAGTTCTGTCAGAAAATAATTATGACTTGTTCCAGTATCTGAATTTCTTTAGCTGGTGCAAATCACTTCCCAAACCAAACTTGGCAAAGAGGCAAAGTGGAAACTATGGGGATGTAGTATGGCTGTACAGTTAAGATTACTGAGAGCTGGTCTATATTCTTGGCTCTGTAGTAGCAGCTCAACTTGGGCTCTATCAAATTTAAAACATATTCTGATAACTGTATTTCAGTATAGTTAATTTCACTTAAAATCCTATCCAATTATTTTTACGAATTTTAAAACATGATTCCAAGGGGCTGGTTCACACACAGGCTTCATCAGACTGCCAGAGGTCTGTGACACAAAGGAGGTTAAAACCCTTTGCTCACTCACAGTGTTCTGGAGGGTACAGAGAGAGAAGCCCGATTCTTCTCCCAGGTATATTTTCATAGGCTGTGAATTAATTCTAGCAGGGCTTCCCATATCCCACATGAGCTGGTTTTACCTTGAAGGAGGGTGGCTCCAAGTCTTCAAGCTGCCCAGGGTGAGATAGATAAGCTCATCTTAGTGTTGAAGCCCCTCAAGGACTATGCCCACATGCTGGCTATAGTCATCCCATCTATCAATGCTGACTTACAACTGATAGATACCCAAGGACTTCAGGGAAGAAAGCCTTTTCATACAAAGCAGCACAACTTTGCAGGAAAAGCTCAAGAAAACATTCATGCGAAAACACAGATTATTGGTTGGTTTATTTTAGACACTCCCTGATTTCCCCTCTCCTGGAAGAATGTAATGACTTTCTCTCCAGATTTTAAACTATAAATGAGTTAGTTCAAGTGTTGTTAAACAAATGAGCTCGCTCTACCTACGCCACCGAGCACAAATGGCATGCTGGCAGACTGGGGGTTTCCTTGTCCCGGGTTGGGCAGGTAGTGGTGTGATGGTAGAGGAGGGAGAAAAGTACAAGAACAGGTAACATGTACCTTTCATTGTATAATGTAGAACTCCTCAGGTTTTTAATTGTCCCTCAGGAGCAAGTCTTCCAGCCTCACTCTCTCCCCACCCCCCCAAATAAACTGTTCAGTCAGGATTCAGAGGCAGGACAATGCCTACCAGTGAGTAGGTAAGGGAAGAAATCCTCATAGGGACCTGAGGCTCCCATGGCATGCTTGTAGATAATTAACAACCAAACAAAACACTGCTGCTGGCCCGCTCCAAATGCCTCCCTGCAGCTTTATTTCTGGCTTTGCTTTTGCAGGAAAACAATGAGCAAAGTTCTCTTTAGCCTAAAAGTTAGGCCAAAGAGACCCACTGAAAGATCGAGGGCCCAGTGGGTCACTTTAGCCTCGCTGCGGCTTCCTCTTCATGCTGCTCCCCTCCACCTGGACACGTCCTACGACATCCATTACTTGTAAAAGGCCAGGACGCTGGAAATGATAATTTGACACAAGGCCTGGGAGGGAAAAGTAACAGATGCCCAGGTGGGGGGGAATTGACCTAATTCACATTTCCAGATAGAAGTGAATTTTATCTGCATTCCTGTTACACCCAGCCATTTCCTATTGTTTCCCAAAATAGAGATGTAAAAAGTTCTTGAGGGAACTGAAATGTAAATCATTTTTAAAAAAGTTTAAAGCACACAGAAAAGTATTCTTACATTATAAAAATAAATACATAATGTAACATATGATGCAATACTTAGGTGCTCTTCTTGCAGTATATGACGAGGTCAACTTGCACCTTTTAACGGAATTAAGTTTGTGTCACATGACTGAGAAAAACAATGTATCATGGCCAGGGAAGCATATTCCAGTTGCACAAAGAAGGATCAGAGTGATAAAAGGTCAAATTCCATAGCAATATCTTGGCCTTAAGCTAGGCGATGAGGCCAAGCATAGAGCTGCAAGTACTTTGATCTCACCAAGCCACCCCACAGGCAGAGGCAGCCCCTGGAGTCATCAAGGGGAAAGGAGCGCAGGTTCCCTCCCACCCACGACAACACAAAGTCAGCTTCAATGGCACAGGGAGTGTGGCTCCAGCCTGCCTGCTCTGAAACACAGCAGGTTCCCACTTGCTTCCTATTTATGCTGCAGCAGGAGGTTAAGAGATTTTCCTTGTTGAATGTTTTGATCATAACAATGAATGGAAGTTCTGCTTCAGCCACTGAGCAATGCACTGCGGGGGAGAGGATTCAAGAACCTTTGACTGGGCTTAATCCACAAGGCAGGGCCAAAGGCTGACCCATGCTCTTGAGGACTGGGTAAGAGGGGAAATCCTCCTTGTAGCTGTCAATGCTTTCAAACTATGCTAAGGGGTTGGATTAAGTGAGCAAATGCTGACCTTCTGCAGAGAATGGTGATTTCTTCTCTGCAACAGACCACAGACACACACACAGACACACCGACACACACACAGACATACACACCGACACACAGACACAGACACACCGACACACACACAGACACACAGACATACAGACACACACACACCGACACACACAGACATACACACCGACACACAGACACAGACACACACACACACAGACATACAGACACACCGACACACACACAGACACACAGACATACAGACACACACACACCGACACACAGACGCACACACACACACTCCAGTCTTGCCAGTAAAGAGCTAAAATTTCTTGATTAAAATCTGAAATGCTTCCTGTGTCATTGCCAACAGGCTGGAATGTGTCGATATAGTTATTTCTTTGGCTATCCTCTAATTAGATCTACAACTTGCTTTAATACCCTAAATTCTATTTCTTAAACCATCTATTCGTATCCCAAAATTCTCCGGCCATCTCTGCTTCCTTAAAGGCATCAACCCTACCCCTATTCACATCAATGAGGGTATACTTCTGAATAGAAGAGTCCTTCTGCTGAAATGGCATCCCCGAGGCCCACAGTTCGGATGGGGTCCTTACAAACCAGGACAGGGGTGAAATGAAAAGAGATTCCCTCTCTGTGCCACTGAACCACTGGCTCATTTGGATTTACAGATATCCTGGAGCCTGCCTCTGAATGTGAAGTCAGAAACTCTAGAGGAGCTTTGAGGGACACACGGCTGGTATCGATTGTTTCTGACGCACAGGCCTGTGTCCCTGCTACACGGGCTCCTGCAGCCACAGAAGCGAGCTGGTTACCCCAGTGCCCATCCACAGTTGCCAGAATATGGTAGGCTAGAGTATGGAAATGGATCCGTGTGAGATCTGACACTCTCTCTTTACTCCTGCCGTGCTCCTTCAAAATCCAGTAGAGAATGTCACTGACGACACCCACATCAGGGACGCCACTCCATGCAAGGAGAGAGGAGTGAGGACCAGACGCTGACTGGCTAAGGAAGAGCAGCTCCTGTTCATTCAATCCAAGGGAATTCACCAGAGGGAAAACCTGCTAACAAAACAGAATGATAGTTTTCTTCTTGAGAGGAAAAGTTCAACACAAAGGGCCCCTTGAGACCCTGCCAATAATAGAATCATAGTAGCCTCCAGGTTTGTGAAGGAGAGCATAACATTATTCTGGCTTCACCATACTGGTGGCCATTCATGACAATGTCTAGAGGCTCCATTCTATGGGATCACCTAAAAAGAGCACCTTAAAAAGAAGTCTTTGAGACACTTTGGTCAATGCCAAACTGTATTCCCAGATTCTACTTTATGATAAATGGTGTTTAATTCTAAGCTCTCCAAAACCATATTTTTTTAGCATTCCCCACAACACCTACTCCTAATGGAATGCCTTAACACAAAATAGATGCTCCACAAATGATTAGTGACATTCCTGTATTAATGACTAGAACTGTAAGCTCCCAATGGGTCTCATACACCAGAGCAACACAAACAACTGAGGAATCAAACAAGGGAAGACACTGATAGCATCAGCAAATAAAGATTTACATGAAGTCAGTCAGTAGAATGAACCTAGGTAAGAACTGGCTAAAATAGAAAAAGTCACCAGGCATTGGTGAAGGGTGTGTGGACGTGCTTGTGTTTCTGTGTTTGGGCGGGGGGGAGAAGGGAAAGAGAAGGAGAGAGGAAGAAAGAGAGAAAGAAAGAGAGAGAGAGAGGTAATTTTTTGTGGTTTGTTTTTTAAGGAAAAGAACAGGAATTTCTAGCTACACAAGGATATCCATTTATGCCAAACTTTTAGGCATTTGTAGTTCTTTTCTTTTTAACATTAAACTTTAAAATTTTGAGTTCCAAATTCTCTCCCTTCTTCTAGCTCCTTCCTCACTTAACTGAGAAGGCATGTGATGATATACCCATTACACATGTGAAGTTAAGCAAAACTTATTAGCCATGTTACAACAAAGAAAGTGAGAAAAAATATGCTTCAATCTGTACTCTGAGTCCATCAGTTTTCTCTCTGGAGGTAGAGAACATTTTTCATCCTAAGTCCTTTTAAATTGTCTTAGATTATTATATTGATCAGAGTAGCTAAGTCACTCACAATAGATCATCACACAACATTGCTGTTACGGTGTACAACATTCTCCTGGTTCTACTCACTTCACTTTGTATCAGTTCATGTAAGTCCTCCCAGGATTTTCTGAAACCACCCCTCTCAACCTTCTTACAGCACACCAGTACTCCATCACAATCATATATCACAACTTCATTCAACCATGCCCCAATTGGTGGGAATCCCCCTCAACTTTGAATTCTCTGCCACCACAAAAAGAGCTGCTATACTTCTGTACATATGATTCCTTTTCCTTTGATCTCTTTGGGGTACAGACTGAGCAGTGGTACTACTGGGTAAAAGGGTATATACAGCTCTATAGCTCTTTGGGCACAGTTCCAAACTGTCCTCCAGAATGGCTGGATCAGTTCCTAACTCCACCAACAAGGCATTAGTGTCCCAGTATTTCCACCTCCTCCTCAATCTGTCACTTTCCTTTTCTTTCCTGTTAGCCAACTGGAGAGGTGTGAGATCAACAATTGCTTACTGTATACCTACTATGTACAGGGTAAGAGGTTGCAAAGGGAAGTGGTTAGAGAGCAGGTTTCACGGTCAGGCAGAACTAGGCTCAAGTACCACTTCTTGACCCATAATGGCTATGTGACCCTGCGCAAGTATATTCACTCTCAGTGTAACTAAGCAGCTAGTCCATTCATTGCCTGTATGATTCCTAAACCAACATTAAAGTCATCAAAGGTAGGGAGTCTTTACAGAGGGAGAGAGAATGGAGGTAGGGGGAAAAAAGGAAGGAGAAAGATTTGATTTAAAACATGCTGGTGAAGGAAAAGTCTGGAGTTGAAAGTAAACTCCTTCCCTAAAACTAAAAACAGGCACTGACCAGCATAGACACATCAATGTCTATGTAGAAAATACTTCTCTAGAAAACATTCTATGAACTTTGATCAATGCCACAAACCACGAATCCAGAAACTCGAAGGTAAAACCCAGCACTAAGGGCCTGCTAGAGAGGTGATGAACTTCAGATGCAGAGACACACATTTGTGGCTATGGCCAGTGTGGAAGGTGCCATACTATGAATGTTCATGATAAGGGTGGTTCTGTTTTTCTTTTGTTTCTGGTTAACTTGGGGATGGGAGGAATAGAAGGGAGAGGTTATAAACACAAAATAAGTCATTAAAAATATATAACAACAACAATGGCTACTCTTTATCACAGCACTTACTATGTGGCAGGCCCTGTGCTAAATTCTGGACAACAATTATTCTACCTGATCCTCACAATAACCCTAGGAGGCAGAGGCTATTATGACCCCATTTTACAGGTGAGGCAAACAGAGGTTAAGTGACTTGCTCAGGGTCACACAGCTAACAAAAGTCTGAGGCTACATTTGAACTCAGGTCTTTCTGACCGTAGGCTGTGTACTCTGGGAACTGTGCTACCCAGCCGGCTTACTGGAAAAAAAAAGCAATTACTTTTCCAATAAAGAAATCATTTAGACCAACTGTTAAATCATCCTCCTTCCAATGTACAAGTTGTTTTGGAAGAATCACAACCCTTCACTGGTGTTCTAAGGTAAACTTGTGTGAAAAACAATATATAGCGTTCTAGGTGAGTGAAGAACAAAGGATTAAAAAGAAAAACAAAACTCAAAACCATAAAGGATTTCTCCCTCTTTGTAGCAACTCTTCCTGGGGTGGGAAAAAAAAACACCAAAAAAAACCCAAACTAGAAACTAATGCTAAGTCCATCATTTGAGGAATGGCTAAAAAAGCTGTGATCCAAGAATGTCACAGAATATTATTCTGAAAGAAATGAAAGTGATGATTTCAAAGAGAGAAAGAGCTGCATGAAATGACGCCAGGTAAAGTGAGCAGAACTAGAAGAACAATCTGTACTAGAACATTAATATTATAAAAGTTAACAATTTTGAGGATTTTTATAAACTGATAAAGAATGAAATGAGCAGAACCAGGAGCATAACTTATATAATAACACTATAAAGATAAATAATTTTGAAAGCTACAACAACTATGGCTAATACGAGGAACAACCCTGATTCCAGAGGATCAGTGATGAAATCTGCCACCCATGACAGAGACCTCATGTGAGGGGTCTGGGGAACAGAATGAAACACATTTGGTTTTTTTTTACACCCAATGAAAGAATTAATTTGTTTTTCTTGACTACATGTTATTTGTTATAAGAAATTTGTTTTTTTCTTTTCTCCGTGGGATATAGAGAAAATAGATTTCTGTAAATCCAAAAGAAAACAGAGGTGGTGGGGTGTGCTTTACCTATGAAATGCTACATGTACTTTCAGATGAGGTCACTGCTTATTAGTTTTACTTAATAATTTTGCTTTGTTATAAGAGACCTCTTGGATGTGTAAATGTTTGTAATATAAAAACAAAACCCATCAATGAAACCTAAAAACAAAAAAAACAAAACAAAGGTGACAACAACACACTATCCTTGTGGTTACCTGATGCATAATACTGCTCATAAGTTCCCGGTCGGTCATACTGGCCAACTCTAGGTGAACTGGAATGTCGGTGGGGATGTCAGAGATAGAAATCACAGCCTGCAAGGAAAAGAAGAGATGCCATCACTGCTTAAGAATGGGGAAAGAAAACAAAAAAAGGGAGTCAGAAAAAGGTGAGGAATTTGATATCAAAATACCTCCTTGTCATTTCTTGATGTCTGAGATTTCCAAGTATCCTGGGTAATCAGAAGCCTTGGATAAGATAAGCCATGAGGCTCTGCTGAGTCATTAGTATCACGGGGAAATAAACTCTCTTTGCATTGTGAATTCTCCAGCATAGCCCTGGGGACTAAACTGAGATCGGAGGCCAGCAAAGCTCTCAAAAATGCCAGCTGTTTCAACACAGAACAACCAAAGGCATGGGAAGAACATTGCCAGCCAGGTAACCGACACCTTCCAGCAGAGCTCAGCACAACATGCAGGCCTAAGAAGACGATCCTAGGCCTCTTCCAAGTCGGCTTCTCCATTGGTGTGAGACAGGATTTACTTGCATACCACACACAGAACCGACACCAAGACGGCGACAAGCTCAAAGAGCCAGCCCACAGAAGTTACTTAGCCAGCAGAGAGGCTTAAGGAACACAAGGTACAAGGCCCAGGGAAGGCTCATTTTTGTTAAAGTTTACAAAGGCTCTAAGAATTTTACCTCTAGAAGTCTCTTTTTCTGAATCTCTTTGCTCTGTCCTTCCATCATATGCAACCCAGAGAGGACCACAAGGTCTGGCTGAAACTCTTCCAGACTGGACACAAACACTTCAAGCATATTCATGGCTCCATTGGACAGATCATGTGAGAAGATGAATCGGTTGGCACTGGGCGCAGTCAACTGTCCCCACTGCTCCCCTAGAGAAGCCCAGTCACCAGAAGGGGAAGAAAAGGAAAAAAATTTAAATTTCCTTGTCCGGATATAAATGGTAGCTTTCTTGTTAGAATTTCAGCCCTAGGAATAAAAACACCTCCTCTTCAGGGTTGGCATCCTTCTGAGGGGACTCAATTAAAATTCCTGATTTTACCATAGCACTTCATCTTTTCCTTTAAAGTTTTCAGGTAAGACAGAATCTAGTAAAAGCCAAATCAAGCCAAAGAAGCTTTATTTATTTAAATTGTAAAAATACTTCTTGAATCTGCTATCTAAGAACTCATCCCAGTAGAGGACATACCTAAAAGTACAGTTCAGGGATGCAGGTTTGGGGTGGGGGATGAGAAAGCATCCATCCAGCCATCACTTCTCAGGACCCTAACGCTGTTTTATACTTGTCACCTTTGCCCTTGCCTTGGTCATGACAAGAACAAGTTCTGCGAGAGGTAACAGCAACAATACATATGGTTAAAAACACCACTACCATTTTTTCCTGGTTTATCTTTTCTATCTCTTACTTCATTTTTCAAGGTAGATATAGCTCTAAGAGCCTACCTTTTTCTTGGACTTCAGGTAGCTCAGCTAAACTCTCTAATTTTAGAAGTGGAGATCAAACTAATTTTCCCTACTCCTCCAACTATAAACATTTACCTGGAGGTTAAGAGGAAACCTGATCTGCCACATAAGCAAGAGTTGGGCTTTTTATTAATAAAAAAAGTTCAGCCCTTTATGCTTGCCAGAGGGTGGTTCCCTTTAAGGCAAGGGTCTTAAGCCTCAACCCCAATCCCACTCCTCTGTAGAGCCTTCCTTGACCACCAACCTAAACAATTCATACTTCTCTTCAAACCATTTGGCAGGTCATCAAATACAGCCTTGTAACATCTCTTCTGCTGTGATCCTGGATGATGACTTTGAGTCAGGGAATGTGTCACTCATTTTTCTCCTACTCACTCTAGGGGCTACCATAATATGTGCTGAGAATTTATGGCTTTGATTTGATTGGAGGGTTAAACAAGTTATACTTCCAGCAAGTGAATAGGTAAATCTGGATGGGGGAAGGCTGCGTATACCAACTACTAAGTCTATGGAAGGGAAGGAGATTCTTTTCCCAAAGTATCTCCAAGGAAGCATTACTAACCCCTCACACTGGAAGGGAAGTAGCATACATTTTGAGGTCTTGACATTGCCTCATTTTCTGCACTGTCCCATGAATTAAGCTCGAGATAGATATGAACTCTCAAGATATACATGTGAACCTTGATTTATTCCCCAATAAACTTTGCCCTACACAGCCAACAAAGCAAGATGGGCCAGGGATTTATTCAGACCAAGAAAGGATACTTCACCCAGGATTTCAAAATTCAAACCTAGGATGTTAGCCACCATGAAAACGTCTAAAAAGGGGAGTCTTAGGGAATTAAAAGGACAGATATTTTTTTGAATGGTCAAAAGTTAATTAAAATTTCTCTCCATATTCTTTCTGACAACCTGTGCATTTCTTCAGAAAAACTTTTAGCTCTAGGACAAAGAAATCAGGACAGAAGTACTTCCTTATGGTGGGTTCCCTTCCTACTTTCCTTGTAGCTGCTGGCTCATCTTATGAGTTGCATTATTTCCTCCTATCCAGATACACAGGGCCAGAGAGTTAGAGAGCAAACCCTGC
The DNA here is from genome assembly GCA_028646515.1 of Pseudochirops corinnae. Classification (NCBI taxonomy): domain Eukaryota; kingdom Metazoa; phylum Chordata; class Mammalia; order Diprotodontia; family Pseudocheiridae; genus Pseudochirops; species Pseudochirops corinnae. Next base: position 172,462,522 of record CM053589.1, on the reverse strand, counting down.
TAGGAAGGCTTCACTGGACTTAAAAGCTACAAAGGAGCTGGGAAGGGATCCAGGTGAGGAAGCCAACACCCAGAGAGGTGACGTGAAATACTCAAGGTTATAAAGGAGCTAAACAGCAGGGACAGCATTTGACCTTGGCTCCTCTGACTCTGAGCCCAACATTCTGTCCCTTATGTCATACAAGAGTTTTATCTTGGAGCAGGTACTTCTGGTCATCCCTCTGGAGATATATTTATCTTGTTCACCCTTACCAAACTCACCCCTAATAATAAATCCTCGGTGGGTTGCTAACTCTTAGAAACTCCAATAAACCTCTTTCAGACTTAGATATTATAAGCCCACAAAAATATTTAGCCCCTCACCCTCAGCAGCACAGCAAATAAAACATTTACCACAGATTATTAGCTTACCAAATAAGGAAAGCATGATATAGGATATGCTGGAGGAATGGGCCACTTGTTTAACCTGTTTTCCTAAAGCTTTACTCCTTTAGGGTTGCCTGCATGCATTCCCTATCTTCAATCACAACAGCATGGCCTTAAGGCTAGATCCTCTTTTGTAAAAGCCATAGATTCCAACAAGAAAAAGGTGAAAGGTGACTGGTGACTGATACTTCTCAGTGAAGAGTTCCTAGACAAGATGGAAGAAATGATGCAAAAAGGAAATCAGAAAATAATATTCTGGAGAGGTAGAGGGGAATCAAAACCAGGGCTAAGAGAGTCTGGTAAATGGAACAAGAAAAGTAAACCTAGACTGAGAAGGCAGTAGCCTAAGCATCACAGGATGAGAAAAGCCAACAAGTGTCACCTGTAGCATCCCCAAGAAGATGACAGATAGTCGGGTGGTAACTCCTTGCTGAGGAAGATGAGGATCAGATGCCTGCCCTGACATGACAGCCAGGAGGTAAGGCATGCTCCAAGGACACAGAAGCCCATGACAGAAGTTGTTACAACTCCTCAAATCCATGAAGAGATGGCAAAAACAAAGTGAACATAAGATAACCTGTTTGCCTCAATTTCCTCAATTGTAAAATGAAGATTAAAATAGAACCTACATTGCAGGGTTGTAAATAATTGTAAAGCACAGTGCCTGTAAAGCACACACTAGGCATTATATAAAAGCCTATTCCCTGCCCTACAGAGAGACTGCTGAGAGGCGGATTTTGACAAAATGTAAAGAAAAAATTCCTTAGAGCTGTCTAAAAGTGGGAATGGGCTGCGTTTGAGGTCAAGTGTTCCCAACTTGGAAAGCCTTCAAACCAAAGGCTGGAGCACAATATGGGGATGTGCTGTCAAAGACATGCTGTTTAGGTAAGAATTGGACTAGGTGACCTTGGAGGTTCCTTGCAATTTTTAAAATTCTATTAGATATGTTTCATCAGGGAAGAGAAAGAAGCAGTATTTATTCACAGCATACAGTACAGGTCAGGACATTCTACTCAAGCAGCTCTAGGGAAAGCCTCACTAGATTTTCTCTAGCAGTTAATGCCCAGGTACTTATTTAATGCAAGTGTCAGGCTAATTAAGCTTCCCCAATGTCAAAATGATTGTCATGGTGATTGAACAGGAACTGAACTTATCCAAAGCATTTTATTTGCTTCTAGACAGAAGTTTTTCGGGCATTCCAAACCCTCCTCTCCCCAGGCTACTTCTCTGTCCATCAAAAAGTGATAAATGGAGAAGAACTCTATAACTACTCTAACTACTCATTTTATGAAAAGCTTCAAAGACAGAAGCTAAAAGCCCTAAAAACAAACAAACAAACAAAATAACCCAACAACTCTTTGGGAAGAAAGAGAGGGAGCCAGTAGGAAAAGAGAATAAGTCAAAAAGACATTTCTCCAGAAATTTAAAAATCTCATCTTGTGAGAGGATGGGGCCAGATTTCTCACTGTAAGGAGGTTAGTTGTAAAGCTCTTGCCATTTGACCACAGTGGTTTCAACCCACCTGCCTTTGAAAATTTAAGTCTATGCAAACTTCACCTAAGTTGGAATCTGAAGTTAAGCTACCTGAATTAAGAAAATGAACATGTAGGCAAGAATAACTTAAGTTACTGAATTAATAATTCAAGTGGTGCTAAAGAATATAGATGAGAAGAAAGATTTTCTTTCCTTTTAAGGAAAGAAACCTTAGGAAGCAAAAGGCAGATTGTTTACTTTTCCTGGGGTAGGGCAGGAGGAGGTGAAGAAACTGATCAGGTGGCTTGGGATAGTAGCCCTACTCCAAAATGCAGAAACAGAAGAGTCTATGATCTTCTCACAGTTTGGACTATAATATAATTCTACCATTCTCTGGAGCTGGTCTCTACATCTGAAAGGAATGTTTTTTTAATGAACACTGAGCATTTCAGCCAATACGTTCTATCATACTTTTCATCTAAGAAGCTCATAATGTTTAAGCACATTAATTATCTTTACCCACACCTTTGTAAAACATTTAGTCAACAACAGCTTGTTTCACAGTTGGGGGAATTGAGGCAAGGAGAGACTAAGACTCATTCATCATCAAATGTGATTCACCAACTGCAAATTCAGTTCCCAGTTCTAAGTATACACCCTTCCTCTTCCTTAGTTCTTGATCCATTTTGGTGAGAAGCCCAAAGAAACCTCGGGCTGGAAACAGAGCTCCTTATCATACCTGGACATACACTATAATTCATCATACAACACTGCATTATTTGATTGTGAGTTAAAATTAAATAATACACGTGTACATGGCACACTGCCAATTGCCTGGCTTAGAAACTGTTCACTGAAACACACTGTTTTTACTTCAGTGAACTCATCATGCTCTTTAGAGCAAAGTTTGAGAGTCAAAAGGTTTGTTGGAATGAACACAAAGCAGTGTATGGAAAGGGCATAATAAACATGGGAACCACTCTGCAATGAAAAAAATAAAATGTGCTTCAAGAAATTTCATGCTAGTTCAGAAATCAATATCCCATGCAATTCATCATTCGGGATCAGATTATAATCATTTATATCAATACTGACGACCATTTTCTGGGTAAATTTGTAGAACTCTGAAGCAGCCTCTCCTTGGTTCCTACATACACAAAATGAAAAGATAACTAAAGTGATGTTGGATGTTAGTTTTTCATCTTTCCATTCACTTTTTTAACCACTAAAAGGAACTATGAATAAATAGCAAAATAACCAAAAGGCCAGCCTAGAGAATCAATAAGTCTTTGAATGTTCCAGAGCTGTCAATAAGTGGTCAGATGGATCAGTAATAAGATACAGCAGAAAGTCACATCTTTTTTTTTTTTTAAATCAATGTGTAGAACTATATCTCACACCACCTAGTATCTTAGCAATGGGGGAAAACATCAGCAGTCTGAAATAGTACACAGTGCTGATGCTTACACTTTGAATTTCTTTTTTGCTTCCGAACAATGGTGATTTTTCTAGATGACTCAACTACCCCATTTCTCTCTGAGACAAAGGCAAAAGGTACTAAAGACAGAGGTTTTTGGTGAAGGGAGAAACTCGATCCTACTGGTTTAATTAGGTAGTATAAACCTATAAGTATCTAAAGAATTCTAGATCTATTTTCTCTCTTAAAGCTGCTACTGAGAGACTTTTCACTTATGGCTCAGAAGAGAAGCTTGTTAAGCATTTTCATTACCTGCTTGATACTCCAGAATGAGGTGGAACTCATCTACTTCTTGCATTGATTCCGGGGGAACCACTACATTGTCATCAAGAAGTTGATGCAGCTTGGGGCCAACTGGACCACAAAGAAGAACCTGGAGAGAACCAAAATAAAGTCTATCAAGAGGTTCTTTTCCCAATAAATTTAAGTTCTGACTACTAAAGCACACACAATTCAATTCTCTATTAAAACATCATACCACAATTTAATATACATTAGGAAGGCTGTGGTTTGGAGGGAAAAACTAAGGACAGGTAATGTTATCATTAGGAGAGCTGACTTTCCTAGACTGTTCTAAGGAGAGGGGTGGCAAAAGTTAAGACACCAAGGGCAGGTGGTAAATCAAGGGACTGATGGGAAGTCACAGACTCCACAGATAATAGGTTTGTTGTTAAAGCAAGAGCTCCATTGTGCCCCCAAACCCCACTTTTACTCTCTTCATTTTCCTAGGCCACCAAAGATGGGTAGGTAGAGCAGAGAACACTAAATCATACTACAGTTCTGAATTTCACCAGCCACACCAGCCCAGAGGCACTGAAGGAAAACAGATCTGTCTGAATTTTAGACAAGTAGAGAAAAAGTGCCTTGGCAACATAGTATAATTAATGACTGGTTGGTCTGGTTTATATAATTCAAGTAGTTTTTCTTCTACACATATAAAATAAGGGAATTATCTACATATCAATGCGGAAAATCTAAAATCTGCTCTAACCTATGCCTCCCCTTGCCTTTTTTATTGTAAACCACCTCACAACTCTGCCAATGTACCTCAGTTCTGATAAGCTGCTCCCCTCTGCTACTCCAGTCCTGGGCCTCTCTCAAGCAAATAGAGTGGAATTCTTTGGTGGCTGTGCAACACAGACAAATGTCCGTTAGAATGAGCAATGGCTGAACAAGGACTGTGTCCAAAAGGTGATAAACAAATAAGTATCATGTTAACTCCTAAACTGCTTCAAAATAAGTTTAGAACCTGCCATGTGGCTTACTGATTCTTTCAACTAGTAAGTGCTACAGCATTTTCATAATACTGTATGCTAAGAAATAAAAGTTAGGCTTCATAGGACTAAAATATGCTTTTCTTTCCTCCCTCCTTTCATTTTACCCACGTATCAACACTGAAGGAATTACTGTGCCCATCTAGGCATCACTCTATAGCTTGGCCCTAGTCACTCACTGAACTGTAGTCCCTGTATTGATTTTCTATGCCATCAATTCTCTAGCAATCTAATTCTGTTTTTGATCACAAGGAATCATAAGTAACCTACTCTTACAGAATGAAAATAGCTATTTGTCCTCAGTTTCTGAATTTTGCAGAATCAGTTTCCAAGTCAGAAAGGAAGTTAGAGATCATCTGGTCTAACCCAAACCTCTACAACATTTGTAACAAATGGTCATCAAGCCTCTGGTAGATGACCTCCAGTGACAGGGAACCCACAATCCCCCAAACTGCCTGTTCCATTTCTGAATAGCTCTGATTGTCAGGAAGCTTTCAGTTACAATGAGTTGAAGTCTGAAACTGATAAACTGTTCCTAATTCTGCTTTCTTAGATCAGGCACAATAAATCTAATTCCTCTTCCACAACAATCTTTCAGTCACTTGAAGACAGTAGTCACATTCCTCCATATTTTTTCTTCTCCAGGGCAAACTCTTCAGTTCTTTCAAAAGATCTGTATATGGTATGGCCAGTATGGCCTCCAGTGCTCTCGCCATCCTAACGTTCTTCTTCCTGATATACTGTCCTTCCTAATATGTGGCAGCCTGGACTAAACATAATATTCAAGATGTCAACTCACGAAGGCAAAGTCCAGTGGGACTAACACCCAGCTCAGCCTGGATACAATATTTCTAGTAATGAAACCTAACATCACATCTTTTTGATCATCGTGTTACAACAGCTACTCGCACTGATCTTGAACTGCACTAGGCCTCCCAGATCTTTTCTACTAGGTCTAACCTGTTTCATACTCTCATGAAGCTGATTCCTGACTCCTTTTGTAGGACTTTCCACTTATCTTCATTAAATTTTGTTTTACTGAAGGTAGACCATCATTCAAGCTTATGGAGAATTTTTTGGGGTCCTGACTATTGATCACATTAGCTAGATTTCCAATTTCTTCTCATCTACAAATGGGATAAACATATCATGTATGCCTTCATCCAAATCAAGGGTGAATCTTTAGAAGAAAAAGCAGTACTCCATTAGATACTTCAAGCCCGGGTGCTATGGATCCATTAATAACGATTCTTTGAACTTGGTCACTCAACCAGTTCACAATCAACTACACTGTATTGTCACTCATGTCTCACCATATTGTAAACAAAAACACTGCAAAACACAAATGCTTCTAAAAAATATCATTGGGTGGTTTTATTTGCAATTAGGTAAAACACTTCTAGTCATTTTGTACAAAACTTGAATAAAAGAAAATGAAAAATAGCATGCTTCAGTCTGCATTCAAATAATATCAGTTCCTTCTCTGGATGGGGATAGTTTGCTTCATCATTAGTCTTTTGGGATTGTCTTGGATCATTGTACTGCTGAGAAAAGCTAAGTAATTCATAGTTCTTCATCAAGTAATATTGCTGTTACTGTGTACAACATTCTCTTAGTTCTGTTCACTTCACTATGTATCTGTTCATGTAAGTCTTCCCAGGTTTTTCTGAAATTATCCAACTTGTCTCTTTTTTTTTTTTCTTTTTGGTCAGTCACAATGACTCATTGAATTTATTTATTTAATTTTTTTTTGAAGGAAACTATATATATTTTTTATTTTAGTTTACATCATTCATTTCCACGAAATTTTGAGTTACAAATTTTCTCCCCATTTTTCCCCTACTCACCGCCCCAAAACAGCCATCCCATTGTATTCCCCCCCCCCCAAACTATTCTTTCCTATATCTTCCCCCCTCACCTCTCTGACTTTCTGGTAGGGCAGGATGGATCTCCCTACCACAGTGCCTGTGTATCTCAAGTTCCACCAACCTGTCATTTCTTAAAGCACAATAATATTCCATTAAACTCATGTACCGCAGCTTGTTTAGTCATTCCCCAATTGATGGGCCACCCTTTCCCGTTCTTAGTCACTACAAAAAGAGTTACTATTTCATAAATATCAGATGCGTTTTTGAAATTAAGATATATAATGCTGACAAGCATTCTCCTGATCTAGTAGGCTAATAACCCTGGCCAAAAAAAAAAAAAAGGGAATCAAGGTTAGTTCAGCTAACCTGTTCTTGATGAAGCTACCCCTAGCTCTCTACCCTTCCTAAATATCCACAAATGATTTCATTAATACATTCTAAAATTTTTCTATGAATTGAAAGTAAAGCTCACTAAAGTTTAGACTACCCTCCTTTTCCAATTTTTGAAAATTGGGACACACTAGTACCATAGCAACTATCACTTTCCTCAACTTTTCAACTACGTAAGAGCAATTCTATGATGACAATCATCAGTTTTTTAATCTTCAACCCTGGCCTTGAGACTTGGCTCTTTGAGCATAACTAGTTGCTTTCTTACCACCTCCTCACTAATCTTCAGTTTCAACTACCTGTTGAAGCAAAAATGTATCAGTCCCAGTGCAAAGATTATTCTTCTTGACAGAGAAACAGAAGCACTGTTGATTATCCTTGTCCAATCTACTCCAAACAATAATCCTATTCATGCTTTAATCTTTCTCTTGCCCCACCATATTTTTTTTTTAAAGAAAAACTGAACAATACCCCCTCCCTGCCCTTTCACTGTCAAGCCTCAGCTCATCTCAACTTTGGTACTCTTTGACACTGCTTTTGGAGGGCTAGGTGACTTTTTATAAATTCAGCTTCTGTAACCTGCCCTTGAATCTATCACTCATACACTTTTTTTTTAAAACCTAGGTAGGTGAAGATTCTCTATAGTTTCTCTAGATGATTCCTCCTTTTCTTTTTTGTATTGGTATATTAAGAACATCAGATTTCAGCATTCCTTTCTTTGTAAGTGTAAGACCTTTAGAGAATTTTAGCAAAGGAGAGTTTACCTATCATTTTCCTGAACTGTTTGAAATTCATTCTCAGAACTAGGGTAGGTGACAAGTTATGCCTAAATTTCCTCTTTTTCTACTGTGAACTCTTTTTTTTTTAACCTTTTTTTTTTTTTTTTTTTTGCTTTTTGGTGGGCAAGTGGGGTTAAGTGACTTGCCCAAAGTCACACGGCTAGTGTGTCAAGTGTCTGAGATTGGGTTTGAACTCAGGTCCTCCTGACTCTAGAGCAGGTGCTCTATTCACTGCGCCACCTAGCCGCCCCTCTACTGTGAACTCTTAAGATGGAGAATCACTTCTTCCCAAGGTCCTCATTACATCTAGTTCAGCAATCAGTTACTTCTTATTGCTAAGAAGCAGATCTAAAACAGCAATTCTTTCCTCTACCTTTTGAAAAATGAAATTATCACTATTATAGTTCAATTGTGTCCAACTATGTGGCCCCATCTGAGGTTTTCTTGGCAAAGATATCAGTTGTTTGCCCTTTCTTTCTCCAGCTCCTTTTATAGATGAGGAATTGAGGCCAACAGGGTTAAGTGACTTGCCCAGGGTCACACAGCTAGGAAGTGTCTGAGGCTGGAACTGAATTCAAGAAGAGGTGTCTTCCTGACTCTAGACTCAGTGCTCTACCCATTGTGCCATCTAGCTGCCCAAAATTATCATTAAGGAAAACCAAGAATTTATCAGCTGCTCTGGATAGATATCTGGATAGCTGAAGTGTCCCAAAAGCCTCTATGCCACATAAATGCTTCCTGAGCTCTTTCCTTATATCCTTCTTTGTGCCAATATATAAATGTCTTGCTCAGCAGATTACCAGCTCCCTCCCTACCTGCTGCTTGTTTCTTTTTCTTTTAACTGGTACTAAATAACTGTTCTGTTGAAAGAGCCCATGAATTCATATCATTATTCTCTCAAGTGTTAGATGATGCTTATTGCTCAAAAGAAAGCTGTCATATTTATCCCCCACAAGAAGGGCCTCCCACATATTAGAACTATGAAGCTTCAGTAGTTCTTCCTTTCTTCACTGTCACATTATTTCACCCTTCAATGTCTTGACATGGATTCAGGTTCCCCATTGTGAGACCTTTTGTCCCCTTCATCTCTCTCTGTTAATCAGTCCGCCCACTTTCAGAGGCATCATGGCAAGCAGAATGCAACATTCTGAGTATCTTTTTGGCTCTCTAAAATCCCACGAAATTGATACCAGCTCAGGGCGTCTCTGAGGGATGTTCCTTCAAAAGTAGCTTTGGGCAGACAGAGAAGGAGGGAAAGGAGCTCTTTCAAATTCAAAGTTGACTCTTAAGAAAGTAACTTCAGTGATTCAACTCATTTTTTGATCCAGAACCTTCCAAGATGCCCAAACTCAGAAGGCCAGCCGGACAGTCTTTCTCATGATTCTTGCGCCTGAGAGTAACCTCATGAGTCTGAGAATTCATCTGAAAAGCTGCGAACCAAATCCAAGGAGTATGTATGTAAAGGGGTGGTCTTGAGTTACCTACTGCATATGGCTTCATGTCTGTGCCATCCTCCTGCTTCTGTAGGTTCAGGGATATTCTTGGTACGCTATGGATCTAGTCCATCAGTGTTCTGGCTTTTATTCACTACTCACTGACAGAGAGTATCTCCTAAGTATCTGAGATTTCCACTTAACTCCCCAAAGGAAAAAGTGGAAAGGGAAAAAAAATTACCACCTTATAAGGCTGATGGCTTCAAATGCCACTTTCCTAAACTTTAACCAGATTTATTTCTCGCTATTTACAGTTGTGCTCCCTAAAACTAAACACATTTAAGACTGAGCATGTGATTTCTCACTTATGTCACCTTGGAATCAGGCATCTTGATTAATCAATCTTTCTTTGTTCTTCACTTATGGTCCAATTCCACATTTTGTCAATCTGATCCTGCTTCCCAATCCTACTGCCTTAATTCAAGTTTTAATTATTTTACAACCTGAATTCTTGGGAAAAGTTGTCTGTCAGTCTCCTCTTCTCTAGTCTTCTAAAATTATGATGCTCTCCTCTGGCTTATCTAGCTTAGCACAACAGCCTAACAAACTTACAAGAAAGAGGAAGGTAGAAAGGGACCCATTCCAAGTCCTTAGCAGTATGGATGGAGGGATATAGTCACTGTGTTCATGGCAAGAATAATCTTCCTTTGATGGCCTTATTTTGAACTCTGTACTAGTTTCTAAATTCCTCAAGTCAAATAGACTTCAAGGAATTCCACCAAATGGATCATCCTATACTCATCTGACTCTAACTGCTCCTTTCCTGCCAAAGACACTTGCTTAAATCCCTCATACTGACTGGCAGCTCCTGGTCACTGACCTTGTTCCAGAACCTCCCATTGAGAAAGTACATGTTAAGCAGAAAGGAAAGCTATGGGAGTATGAAACTAGCTATACTTAACCACAAAATTACGGAAACACTTGTGAATGACACTAAAATTTTCACAGGGGAATCTGACTTACCTTCAAATCTGAACTTGCTGCAAGCTTCTGCCCAATTAAAGCTGCATTTCCTCCAACATAGTGCTGCAAAACAATGCATCTCTATTTGTAAACTGTTTCACGTTAATAATTTTTTACCAAGTTTTCCTTTTAAAAGGTGTCAGTAACTTGCAGGAAGGAGGTGCTAGGAAGAGAGTCAACCAGACTTTCTGAGTTAGACGCTTCCCTAGAAAAGCAGCTCTGATCCTAAATCTACTGCACCATCCAGGCTGATGCATGAAGTGTCTTGATCACAGAATTAAGCAATTTGCCCTGAATCACTAAACTAGGATAAACCGTGTACAACATGGATTTTTCCCTCACAGCCTGAAAACTAGCATTATCCAGGTTTGTTGGCAACATCCTTGGTGGTATCCTTTGCTGCCCCTTTCTTGTCCCACTTTAGAAGCATTAGACCAGACCACAGTGAAAGGGAGTTGGTGGGCTTCCCTACTGCAGAGCTATCAGTGCCAGCCTCATAGCATGGGGTCTGAGGGACTGCCCTAGCTTGTCCATAGTAAAAGGATTCAGTACTCTATCCTGATACGCTTACGTTTTATCCAGCCCTCACTTCTCTGGGTTCTCTAGGAAGCCATGGGTCTTCCTCTCTGGGTCTTTCCTTAAACATGCCAAATAACAGAACCTACTGTTTTCAGTACTGAATGACATGTCTAACTTATTTATGAAGCTCTGACAGGCCCAGGATCAGACCTTTCCCAGGGAAATTATACTCTTGAGAGATGTGAGGAGGCATAAAACATGGGTTCAGATCCCACTCTGAGGCTTCCTACCTGTCTGATCTCAGCCAGCCATTTAACTCCTCTAGACTTCAGTCTCCTCATCTATAAAATGAGGGGATTGGAAAAGAAAGCCTCTGAGGTGCCTTCTGGCTCTAGATCTATGATCTTGTGAGGATGGACTGGAGACAGGAGAGAATGAGAGCAGGAAGACAAATCAGAAATGCACTGCACACTTCAGGTATGAAGTTAAAGGGCCTGAACTAGAGCAATGGCTGGGAGTGGGGAGAGATACGAGGAATGGTGGCTGCAGAATTGAAAAGATGTGACAATCAGTGGGATATGAGACGAGAAGCAAGGTAAGGATGTGACTAGAAAGATGGCGGTGCCTTCAGAAGAAGGTAGAAGAGTACAGAGAAGAAGTCTGGGGCAAAATAATGAGCTCTATTTTGGATACATTGAGTTTAAGATGTCTATGGGAAATTCAGGTGGAAATTCAGCAAGAAGCTGGCAAGGAGCCAGGAGAGAGTGGAAGGTTAGCATCTGTATAGAAAAAATACTTGACCCCATGGCGGCTTCTGATATCACCAAGAAAGAAATTTAGAAATAAGAGGCCTTAGGACAGCTACCAGTCATCCTTACTTTGAGGGCAGGACACAGATGATGATCTAACAAACAAGACTAAGAGGGTATTAGTTGATAGCTGGAAAACCAGGAGAGAAAAGTGTCACAAAAACCGAAGGAAGAGAAAGTACCTGTGTTAAAAGCAGCAGAGAGGTCAAGATGGATGAAGACTGAGAAAAGGTTCCTGGATTCAGCAATTAACAAATCACTGGTAAACTTGAAAAACAGTGTCAGTAGAGTGGTGGGGTGAAAAAGAAGATTTCATAGGGTTGAAAGTGAGTGGGAAGGAAGTGAAGGCAATGAGTATACACATCTGAAAAGGAGGGCTCTAGAAATATAGTTTAAGGAGATATCAGGGTCAAGTGAAGGGATTTTTCATTAGAAAAAATTTTTGTTGTTGTTATTCTGAGAGACAGCATGATATGGTGGATAGTGTACTAGACTTGTAGTAAGAAAGACCTGAGTTCAAATCCAACCTGACACGAGCTGTGTGACCTTGGGTACTCTGTTTCCTTATCTGTAAAATGAAAGGTGTTATGGTTAAAATAGGTAAACTGAGGCACAAAGTTCAGAGCTCTAGACTAGGTCTTTGGTATACCTAGTGAAATAAGGCACAGGTCTTATTCTTGAGACAAGTCAAGTGAATGGAACAACACATGTATACAAACAGTATTTGCATGAGGCAGAATGTGCAAAATAGATGTCCAGACCAAGTACTATGAGAAATCTAAGCAGTGAGATTATCCAGGAAGATTTCATGAAAGGGTTGGTATTTGAGTTGGGCCTTCAAAGGAAGGATGCTGAGCCCACTTACAAACACAGGGGGTCAGTGTGAACAAAGGCCTGGAAAAGGGAGAGGAATGAAGAATAGTGAAGAGTCCACTTTGGTTTCAACACAGTCAAATATGGCTCATTTATGAAGGAGACTACTATAAAAAGAGGTCAGAAAAGTTGGCTGACCTGTGATGATGGAGAAGCTTTAATGCTCAGGTAAGTACATTTCATTTGGTAGACAGTGGGAAGCTATGGTATCAGAAGACAATGCTATTCTTCAATTGTAAATTAGACGAGTATTTGTCGGAGCTATTGTGAAGGGCAGTTTTTCTAGCTGAGGACAGGTTAGAATAAATGACCTCTAGTGTCACACCTAATTCCTGACACTCTCTAAGCCCAGAGTTGTGCTATAGGAAGAAGATGACAGCAGCAGTAGTGAGGATGAATTGAAGATACTGGAACCACAGGTACCAGTTAGGAAGCATTATAAAAGTCTAGGCAAGAAATGATGCTTGAACTAAGGTAGTGGCTGTGGAAATGAAAGAGTAAATGGAAATACAGTATTATAGATTTAACAAGTGATTTGACATTGGAGGGTGAATGAATGATCAAAGATGTCTTCAAGGTTTTAAGTATGGGCCACTGAAAGAATGTTGATACATTATATCAGTGGTTCTCAACCTGTGGGTCGCGACCCCTTTCACAGGGGTCGCCTAAGACCATTGGAAAACACATATTTCCGATGGTCTTAGGAACTGAGACCCTGCTCCCCTATCCGTCTGCAAGTGGGTCTACCTACTTGTAGATATGCTCTCATATGAGTATTAAAGCATCGTGGCATTAGGAAGATTGAGAACCACTGCATTATATCAAGAGAAGTACAGAAGTTAGGGAGAACAAATTTAATGGTAGGGGGAACATGTGATTTCACTTGGATGATCCACACCAAGTTTGACATCTGCAAGACATGAAGGTGGAAGCAATCTAGCAGACACCTGGAAATGGAGGCCTGGAACTGAGGAGAGCTTAAGAACAGATCAGTCTGGGAGTTATCTGTAGAGAGGTAACAACACGGGTCTATTATTTAGCTTTCTATCTTCCAAGCTGACCAAGTCCACATCCTCCAAATTATTTCTTCACAGTGAAATGAATTTTAAGCTCCTTGTTATGTTTTTGGTTTTTTATCCCTAGTGCCTAGAACAATGTTGTACATATACTACATGCTTTTAAGTACTTGTTGCATAGGACTGAACAGGTACTTAAAAAATTATTCTAAACATAATAATAATAATAGCAAGCATGTATGGAGCACCTACTATGAGCCAGGCACTGCAAAGATGATCTCATTTGGTTCTAATCAACAAACACTCCTCAAATATTCACAGGTGATACAGAATGAAATCTTACATAAAATGTTATTCATTTCACTCACCCTCTGATCATGAGTAATCAGGAAAAAACTGAAACCACCTTTTAGAGCTGGAATCCCACCCCTTTTTTTATCCCAGCCCCCTCTGCCAGGCAGCCTGGTGAAATTTGTGGACCCCACCTCAGAATAATTTAAAACATATAGAACACATAGGATTACAAAGGAAAACAATTATACTGGGATACAGATAGACATCTATCAAAATATTTTATATGTGGTTACCAAACAATTTTTATAGTTATATATAATTACAGATATAATACAACGGATATATAGTTATCAAAATGTTTTTAAAAACAAGTTCACAGACTGTACGTTAAGATCCTCTGTGATAGAGGGGATTTTTGCTGCGGATGAGACAGATTCAAAATTGGAGCAAAGATTTCCTAACCCATGTACCTATTTAAAAATTTTTATTTAGAAGGAGACTAAAGAAAGCACCTAGTCACACACCTTGAAAATCCAAGTGCTTTGTTCTGGGTCACACAGCAAGTTAGTGGAGGGAAGGGGAACTAGAACTCTAGTCACTTTACTGTTTTTCCTGCTATCTCCCCCATTAACTAAGTGTACAACCCTCCATTTGCCATGACTAGCTTTTGAAATGACAGTGACCATGGGAGGATACAAAAAAAGGGGGAGAAATAGGAGGAAATTGTATAACTAGGAAATCTGAAGTCAAAATGATAAAGTGAGCAGCAGTGTGGTGTCATTAGCCATCAGGAAACCAGAAACTAGACTAAAGGATCTCTGAGTTAATTTCCAGCTCTCACATTTTATAACTTAATGAGGAACTTGCCCTAGCTTCAGAGAAAATCTGACATAAACAATTTTTTTCAACAGAAGGTAAGATGACTTTCACAAAAAGCAAATTCCCAAGATGCCAAGACAGTAACATACCCTTCTTTTTATGAAGAGAAATATGCATTGCTTCTGAAGGCACCAAACAAACGACAAGCCTCTATCTACCCAACCCTAATCACACCTAGAGGCCCTTGTCCAAAGATTGCACAAGGGGAAAAACATCTTGAAAAACAAGAAAATAAAAGATTGTGGGATCTAGAGCTAGAAAGGTCTTGAGATTATTGGGCCTCTTTAATTTTTCATGAAGAAACTGAGGCCAAAGGAGGTGATGCGAGTCACAGATGTTCACAAGACCAGCAGTGGCTGAGGCAGGATCTGAATGTAGCCTCGTGCCACGTGGCATGACTCTATCCCTAAACACCCAGTTCTCAACACCCATAACAAAGTGTCTCCTATCCTTATTCATCCCTAGCTTCTCTCCTTCCAGGTTCTGGGAGGGATACACAACTAGAGAGTCACAAAGTGCAGAGCATACATCTTAAAAGTGGTCTTATTCCTGAAGCAGAAAGTTCCATGGAGTCACCCTTATATACAAAGGGACTTCTATAAGCTGTTGTCAATTACAATAAAACAAGGTCAGAAGAGGTTAGAACCCAAGTTTTGGTATCATGTGTACCAGGCAGAATTTAATAGATGAGCCAGAAGTCTATCAATACATATCTTTAAAATAGAAATCTAATGAGTGACATATTAAGAAGCTGAATCAGGAAAGTCAATGGAAAGAGAGCAATGGGATTTACAGGAGATACAGGCATACATCTTCAAACTGGATTCCTTACAAATGTATCAAGTATTACAAATAAGTCCTGAGATCAAGAGATATGAGGCATCTTTCTAGTACTAAGCTGGAAGGGACCATTCACCCAAACAACCCAAAGGAGGAACAGACCTGGGCTCCTGGGAGGGTGGATGCGATCTGGGAGATGTTGTGAAAAGCCTCCTCATCACTGAAGAAGCGCTCAGCAGCTGCTCCCCTGCCCATGAAATGAATGAAGGCTTCTTTCAAATCTTCCCTTGAATGTAAGACACTATGATCTTCCCCATTACCAGGACTGAGGCCAAGGGCTTGTAAGAGTTTCACTCCTGAAAGGACTACATCCACACAGGCATTGACTCTGAGAAAAAGGAAGAAAAAGATGTTGCAAAAAGAACTGTAATACCTAATATTTGAAAGTCTTACAAAAAGGAAGCATTTTTAAAGTCTCTTTCTTATATTTAGAAGATCTGAAAAGGATCAGACCTTTAGACTTTATTTATAGTACATATATAGCCACCTATTATTTGTAACTGCAAAGATAATACTTTCCCTCAGCATTTATTCTATGTCTCCAAAATCATATCTCCTTGCTGCCCTGGAAAACTTATAGTCTTGCCCTCCCCTGAGTCATATCTGGTGACTGCTTCTCCTAGGCTGCTTTTTAGCAAAGCACCATAATGCACTCCCAAGTCTCCTGCCATCTCCTTTTTGGGTGGAGAAGACCCCTTTTCCCTAGGGACTCTTTCTGTCCTCTAAAATCCCTCTCCCCTTCTAGTTCTGAAACCAGTGGATGTAATGTATCAATCAACTACCCAAAGATCCCACACCTCATCCCAATAACTTTCCTCCCTGGCCAATACTCCCCTTGGTGTCCTCTCTCCATCATTAGAATGTAAGCTCCTTGAGACAGGGACTGTCTTTGTTTTTGTAGCTGAATCTCTGGCACACACTTTTTCATTCATCCAAATGTCCTCAATTTGGGACAAGTTTCTGTAATAATCATACAGAACACTAAAACAGGTACTTGGCAGAAATGAACTAACACTTCACACATTCACTCCATACTGCCTGAGAGAACCTACTACACACAAGGCAATGTGCTAGCACACTATGAGTAATATAAGGATGACAAAGTCAGAGATTTAAAGCTGGGTCAGACTGTAGAAAAATCCTCTAGTACAGTGGTTCTCAACCTTCCTAATGCCACGACCCTTTAATACTCGTATGTGGGCATATCTGCATGTGGGCGGACCCGCATGGAGATGGATAGAGGAACGGTGTCTCCGTTCCTTAGGCGACTCCTGTGAAAGGGTTGTTTGATCACCAAAGGGGTCGCGACCCACATGTTGAGAACCGCTGCTCTAGTATAACCGCTTCATTTTCCAGGTGTAGAAGAAGCAGCCCAGAGAACAGTAAATAACTTGTCCTGATCACACAAAGAGCTGATCCATAATTCATGCTCAGGTACTCTGACTTCAGATTCTGTTCTCTTTCCATTATGCCAACAGCTGAATAAGAGCTGAATCTTGCTGAACATCAAAAGCCAAATATTCAAGATCTTCATAAACTTACTATGGTTAGAAACCCACAAACTCCTAGTTGCACAGTCTGTCCAATTTCAGTCTCTATAGACCTTCTACTTCCTTTTCAAGGTTACTTTTTCAAGAACAAAGATTTAATTATAACATCTGCCAAAGCGTCCCTCAGAGCTCACCGCCCTCCCAAGGTTCGTACTGCATCTTCTCTTATGTAGTTACAATGCCCCTCCCCAACAGGAACCTGAAAATGGCTAGGAAGCATTGAGGAGCCTAAATTGTCTCAACTTAGACAACTTAGTAATAAGTATAACCACACATCAGAGGCTTTAATCAAGTTTTACAGCTTGAGACACTAAGAAAAGTATAAACTTGCTAATGAAAAAGGGCTGAAGGATTTGTTAAAAAGATACTGTAGCTATTTTGGTACTTATGTCCCTCCCTACTCAAAAAAAAAAAAGTTGTCTTTTTGGGAGACTAACTGGATAGTTCTTCCTTGTCCTGAGAATTAACACATAAACTCTAAGCTTACTCATCCAGTCTTATTTATGACTACTCCCCACTACACAATCTCTCATTCCATCATGCAGGTCTCCTTACTGTCCCACAAGCATGTCACAATAATTTTCATCCTCATCTCTTCAGCCCCTCTAACATCCTCTTTGCCTATTAAAAATTTAACTATCTCCTTTAATGCTTAACCCATGCTTCACTTTTATTTTTTTTTAACTTTTCTTTTTTGGTTTACATCATTGATTTCCACAAGATTGTGAGTTACAAATTTTCTCCCCATCTTTCCCCCACCCACTGCCCCAAAATAGCGATCCCATTGTATACCCCCTCCCCCAATCTGCTCTCTCCTATATCCTCCCCCATCACCCCTCTGACTTTCTGGTAGGGTAGGATGGATCTCCCTATCCCAGTGCCTGTAGTTGCATGTAAATAATAATAATAATATATATTTTTATCATTTGATTTTAGAACTTTAAATTCTAGATTCTTTCCCTTCCTCCTTTGTCATCCACCTCCACTGGAAAGACAGCTAATTCAATACAGGCCATGCCTGTGTAGTTATGCAGCACATCTCCACAATGAATACATTGTATAACACTGACTATATTTCCTTCCTTTCTATTCCACCCCCAAATTGTTCTATTCTCTACTTTGTACCTGTCCCTTTACAGAAGTGTGTGCTTCTAACAACCCTCTCCCCCAACCTGCCCTCCCCTCCATCATCCCCCCTCTAATCCCCCTCCCCCCTACTCTCTTGTGGGGCAAGATACCCAATTTAGAGTGTATGTCATTCCTTCCCTAAGCCAAATTCAATGAGAGTAAGGTTGACCCATTCCCTTTTTGCCTTCCTGTTCTTCCCCTCCAT
>CM053589.1:172417218-172443767 GCA_028646515.1 Pseudochirops corinnae | reverse complement strand
AGGAGGAGGAGGAGGAGGAGGAGGAGGAGGAGGAGGAGGAGGATCGCCTTGGAATCCCCTTCCGCCTGGGCCTGCTTCTCCATAGTTCTAAAACGGGGCCCTTCTCGCGTTGCAGATGAGGAAACTGAGGCCCGGGGGGGGGAGAGGCGGCGGTGGCCGAGTCTTCCTTGCTTCTGATCTCTGACCCTGCCAACCCTCCCTCCAGGGGCTGTTTCTGCGACCCCCGGCCTGGACTGCGCTCCCACGGCCTGCGCTGCCGACCCAAAGAGGACGAGACCCCCTCGTTCCACGCTCCCCGCGAGCTCCTCTCCCAGTGAATCACCTTTAGCAAAGTCATTAGTTTGAAAACGCCGGGAGTTCTCAACTGGAGTCATGAACTTGTTTATTATTTGTTATTATTATTATTTCAATATAATTGGTTGGTTTTTTTTTTTTTGGCAATCCTCCGTATTTTATTTCACGCACTCAAAGATACTATCCTAAGGATTGTCCATGGGCTTCAGCCAAAGGTCACGGAGATTCATGACTCTCAGAAAATGAAGCTTGCTTTAGAAACTTGCTCGCTGACGTGGCCACAGAGAGTACATTGTCATCCGAGCCGTGTGTGCCCTCAGCAGCTGGAAGATCCGGGATCATCTTTAGCTTCAGTGACTTGGCTGTGGGACCCAGAGCAAGTCACTCTACTGCTGTTTCCTTAAGTCTCTTCAGCTGTAAAATGGAGTAATAATACCACCCACCTCCCAAGGATGCATACTTAGAATGATGTTTGTGAAGAAGAATTAGCGCAGTATTTGTGAGCGCTAAGCACCCGGCACGGAGTGGATGTGCCAGACTAACAAATGCATGCTTGTTAAAGAGACCATGGCAGTCAGTTCTGAGATGCTTACAGTAGCCAGGGAAAACCTCAAGTAAAAAAGTCTCTGATTTGGTGATTTTGGAGGGTGAGGGAATGGTCCTCAAGGCAGTAGAGACCTTTTCATTCTTCTTACATCAAACTAACTTCCATATTCTCTATGATCCAGCCACACTGGCATCCTTGCATTTCCTCAAATAAGACACTACATCTTTTGACTCTGTGCCTCAAGGCTCAAGGGGGAAGATACCTGTCTTCCAATATTGGAAAGATTGTCAAGTGGAAAAGAGATTGGGCATGTTTGGTTTGGCTCCAGGTGGCAGGACCAGGAGCAATGCACGAAAGTTGAAAAAAGGCAAATCTAGGCTTGCTATCAGGCACAACTACTAATAATCATGCATGCATATCATTCCGGACCACAGCTTTCACTGAGTTCCTGACCCAAACCCCCAAACGAGGGAGATTTCAGGTCCTGGTACTCCAGCGGGGATTTGAGCAAGGAGCGATTCACTCAGGAACAGGTGTGATGCTCTCAGGATGCTAAACCCTCAGGACACCAGGGATCTTATTGATCCCACCTTTCCCCGGATCCTTCATTGTTTTTCTTCCTCCTTTGATATCTGATATGGCCACTGAGCCTTTATGTTGTCATTCAGTCATTTCCTACTCTGTGACTCCATCTGGGGTTTTCTTGGCCAAGATACTGGAGCGGTTTGCCATTTCCTTCTCCAGCTCATTTGACAGTTGAGGAAACTGAGGCAAACAGTGAAGTGGCTTGTACAGGGTCATACAGCTAATAAATATCTGAAGCCTGATTTGAACTCAAGTCTTCCTGACTCCAAGGTTGGCACTGTATCCACTGCTATCAATCTCCCTTCAAAGGTAAAAGGCAGGAGAGACTCACACCTCATCATCATTGCCTGTCCTTCCTATCCTAGCATTCTGGGCGTGCTCATCAGTGATGGGATGGAACACATCCCTTCCCTAAACCACGCTGCACAATCATATGATGATGAATAGAAAATGCTAGTTCTATATGTAGAAGGCTACCAGAGCTACAGGGATCACAGGGCACACAGGGATCTGACAGAGCATGGGGCATGCTGTCTAGGAGACGCAGCATGGTGCAGGGAAAAGAACTCCGACTTTGGAGTCAGAAGATGTGGTTTGAATCTTGTGCAACCTTAGACAAATCACTCAGTCTGGGCTTCAGGTCCTTGGTCTATAGAATTAGTGGGTTGAACTGAGGAAGGTGGGGTGGGAAGGGCATAGGTATTTATGAAGTGCCAAGTATGTGGCAGGCACTTTGTGAATAGTACTTTATTCTCATCTCATTCATAATTCTAAAGTTACTATCTAATGAAGTGGTAGTAGCAGTACTGCTAATGGTAGTAGCAACCCAGTATATTATGTCATGTCCTCCTGAGAAGGTGGGTACAACTGCCTCCTGTTGCTACCCCCTAAGTTGCTTACCACAATTTATTTGCCTTTCCCCAGAGCACCCATAGTGTTAAGGGCCAATACTCTGAGTGGGAATCATCCCTGTCATTCCCTTTCCCCCCTCCCTCCCCCACAAAGGAATTGTACCCACAGTGGAACTTTTCTCAGCACTCTGCCTCCACCACTGACTGACTCTCTCACCTCACCTAACTGAAATTTTGTGTAGTATGAAATTTTGCTGGTTATGAATCTGCCAATTACAAATCCAGTCAGCTGATCGATTCCTGGTAACCCTGCTGAGTATTCATGGCCAAACAGACACTCTGTCCTGGAGTTCCAGCAGAGTAGAGATATTGGACATCCTGGTCTGTCAATCCTACCTAGGATAATTCCCTTAGTCAGTGCAGACATAATGGATTGGGAGATGCCATCATGCCTCTTGAAATACTTTTTGACCTGGAATTATCTAGCTATTGACAAAGTTACAAACACAAGCAGAAAACTCCTGGCATGTGCTACTGAGTAATCTCTGCTATTCAGTTGGCATCTCCAGTGGCTCTGACTGCTTGGGTTTGTTACCCAAATCCACAGTGCTGTTGGATCAGATGCAGCTGACCACACTAATGTCTGCCTGCTGGCGACTTGCCCAGTCATTCTTCCCTATGATCTCCTGATAATGCCCGTGTGTTGCAGCAAATGCTGGCTATGTGTGTGGTCTGTTTGAGAGTTATGGTACAAATGGGGATTTTGGAGCTAATTCAAATTCATTAACTTTTTTCTGCTTTCTCTTTTCAGGGATCATCTAGGTCAACCTTCTTACATTGCCCTAACTCTGGGCCAACTCATATATAATCCAAAGCGGAGGGGAATAAATTGAATGGGAATTTCTTGGGAAGTTGTGGGTTCCCCCTTACAAGAGGTTTTCAAGCAGAAAATGGATAGCTACTTGTCTGATGTTGAGAGGGGAGTCTCACTGGAGTATGGGTTACACAAGATTACCCTTCCAATTCTGAAATTGCTGAACAATACTATGGCGCCACCTACCATATAACTTTACTTGTTTGTACACACAGGTCCATATGTGTCAGCACAGGGGAATAGCTATTTCTAGTTAAATATATATAGGCTCCAGAATCAGAATAGACTTAAAATATGTGGAAGGCTCATTTACCATCATGCAGGAACTAAATTGTTCCCTGTCTCATCACTTTCAGTCAGCCCCTTTATGCTTTACACTTAAGGTCTCTTAACTGTGTCTCTGGGCAGTACTTGGCTCCTTTCAGTGCTGAGTACATTCAATCCATGCTGGCTAGTTCAGCAATCAATGAACAGAAAATACACATGCTTTATTAGACCCATTCTGGGAAGGTGTTGGAGAGGGGTCCCCTCAGAGGTAGCTATACCTTGCAAATAGGAAACTTAGAATAATAGGTCCAGAGGTAGAAGGGAGCTCAGAGGAAGGAAGAAAACACATTTATTTAGTGCCTACTATGTGCGAAGCACATGTTAAGCATTTAACAAATATCTCATTTGATTCTCACAACAACGCTGGGAGGTAGGTGCTATTATTATCTTCATTTTACATTTGAAGGAACAGACAGAAGTTAAGTGACTTACCCAGGGTCACACAGCTAGTAAATGAAGCTGAATTGGAACTCAGATTTTCCTGACTCTAGGCATAGATTTTAATCCATTGAGCCACCTAGCTGCCTCTAGTCGCTGATAATGTCTAGCCTAAAAGATACAAAGGCTCAAAGGGACAGATACCTGTCTTCCGATATTGGAAGGATTGTCAAGTGGAAAAGAGATTGGGCTTGTTTGGTTTGGCTCCAGGTGGCAGGACCAGGAGCAATGCATGAAAGTTGAAAAAAGGCAAATCTAGGCTTGCTATCAGGCACAACTACTAATAATGACAGCTGTTTAAAAATGACTGGCTTCCTTGAGAACTTTCAGGAAAGGTGAGGTGTATTTGTTGGTTAGTGGGGATTCTTTTTGACTTTGCATTGGAATGGATGACATTGACAGCCCTATAATGCTGTGGCCAGAGATGTCTTAAGTGTCCTCCCAACAACTTCATGGATTTACCAAGGCAGATTATTTTCAGGTCTCCTCTGTGTCAGGAGGCAGAGATCAGGAGGGAGGGCACCCCAGGTTTGGGAGACAGCCAATGAGAAGGCACAGAGTCAAAAGATGTAGTGTCTCATTTGAGGAAATTCAAGGATGCCAGTGTGGCTGGATCATAGAGAATATGGAAGTTAGTTTGATGTAAGAAGAATGAAAAGGTCTCTACTGCCTTGAGGACCATTCCCTCACCCTCCAAAATCACCAAATCAGAGACTTTTTTACTTGAGGTTTTCCCTGGCTACTGTAAGCATCTTAGAACTGACTGCCATGGTCTCTTTAACTCTGGTGTGACTGCTTTAGAGAATAGGGTTGGTAACCCAGCTATTGTTGACTTTGTGGTAGGGCACTATCAGTATTCTCTTTGTCTTAAGGACTGGAGCAGCCTTCACAGTATTTCACTCCATAAGATTCACCCCAGGGCCACACAAAAAAACGGGAATGTAGCATGGAAACAGCAAAATCCAACGGTAGCCAAATCCCCTAGAGGTCTGACGCTGCTCCTCCCAGATGTCTCATCTGACTCTCTTCCTCTTCTTATCAACAGCAAAAAGCAGCTCTGCCAAATGAGGGTCAGATTTCATCTCGTTCTGCTTTGCTAAGGTGGCTTCAGAAGAGGGGGAAGGTTAATGCACTCATCAGGATTATTAGCACCAGCCCCTGCTTTGCCTCAGCAAAGATCTGTGGGCCTGGCTCGTGTCTGTGATAATGGTTACTTCTACTCATGGCTGCAGCAAATTCTTTTCCTTATTTTGTTACTGTGTTGTATTTGTTTATTTCGTGCCCAGTGCAGACAGAAACCCCTTAAGAAACATCTATGTTGGGATTAAATACGCTTAAAATGAGGGTAAGAGAGATATTAAGGCCCTGAAGGTCTATGTTTTAGTATGTGGCTTCAGAGCACAGGTTTTCTGATGTAATAATTGTGGGGTCTGTAGTGTTCCTGGACACCCTCCCCCACTCCAGCTGCTAATGCATGCCTCCTCCTTCTCTCCACAAATGACCTTGTATTTTCTTTGTATAAATATTCTGTATGCTTATGTGAGCATGGGTGGTCTCCCTTGGATAGAATGCAAGCTTGCTCTGTGACGATAGTGGCCATTTCATCTTTACCTTGGTGTTCCCTAGCACAGTACCCAATATACTCTGGGTGCTTAATCATACCTGCAGACTTATTCATTTTTCAGGGACAAAGAGATCTGTTTAGGTACCTGGAGCCTCTCAGGTAATCAGTCAATACATAGGAAAGGAGCAAACACCTCCTAGATCCCAGGATTGGAGAATTTAGAGTTAAAAGAGGGATGATTTAATCTAACTCTCACTTAGAAAGAAAAATACGATGGAATGCATTTGACTGAAATTTCTTTAAGTTTGACTGACAAAAGTTTCTTTGTCATGAGGAGACGTACCAAAAGACTTGGGCTGCTTCATTTGTGCCCAGTTCTCCTGGAAATGCAATTCTCTGGAGGCAAATCCACCAGAATAGAGACTTATGCTTTTCTTTCATCAGTTGAGGGTAGAACTTGTGATCACAGGTTCTTGGGCAAGCAGAAGGTGTTAATGAGTATTTCCAGGAGTGACAGGGAGGTGCTGCATAGCAACTCTGCTTTAGCATCTATTAAATTTTTTTTTTTGAAAGGGGACTCCCTGATTTCAATTCACATGAACAAACATTTATTAAGCACCTACTACGGATGAAGGCTTTGTGCTCAGGGATGGGCACAAAGAGGACTGCTTGTTCCCCAGTGTTTTGTGGTCCTGAAACTCCAATAAGATCCACTTCAACAGACATTTTCCTCTTCTTAGATAGGTGGATTATGCATGTGCACTCAGGCATAAAGTCCTATTGATGCAACCAGACCTCTAAAGAAAGGTTCGAGGCCCTTGATTTATTGAGCCTGGAGAGAGAGGTCTGTGAGATCATTTCACAATGGTCATCAATCCCAGGGCCTTTTTTCTAAGGAAAGCACTATGTAGGCTGCTTCCCCTTTTAAGATGAGGCGATATTCATCTAAGCTATAGCATGGTAGGCTAGGTATGGGGAAGGCCACCCAGACAACACTAGTGAAAATTAGAATGGATTTTTAAGGAAGGGTACCAAGTCTCTGTTTTAAGAACATCTTTATTTTTTTATTTCTTTGTTTTTTAGCACAAACTATTAGATTTAAAGTATTATTTTATTTCCTTTATAAGAATGCAAAAAAAATAGCATAAACAAAGGACCATATTTGAATAAAAACAGAACACAAAACTCTATTCTTGATGTAGAGCCAGAATTTATACTTTAGAATGTACGCTTCTTATGCGCCTGTCTCATTTGATCCTCACAACAATCCTGTGAGATCGGTGCTATTATTATCCCCATTTTACAGATACAGAAACTGAGGCACAGAATGGTTGAGGGACCTATCCAGGGTAACACAGCTAGTCAGTGTCTGAGGCAGGATTTAAACTGAGGTTTTCCCGATTTTAGGTATCACACTTTCTCTACTGCATGGTCTAGATGTCTCTATCGCTGAGATGTCTTTAAAGGGAGGATAAATCCCCCCCTCTAAACGGAATGAGTGCCACCCATGCCTGATCCTCACCTATTATCTGGAATGGTTTAGAAGTCCCTTTATCCAAAATGAAGTGAACCAGTTCCCTGAGCAAGGTCCTTTCTGATTCCACAAATCTCTGATAAATGTTTATTCTTCTGTCCCTTTGGTTTACAAATATTACAAATGTGGAGACTGTATAATAATAATAATAATAGTGATAGCGTGTCACATTTAGATAGTGCTCTGCAGAGTAATAATCCCATGAAGTAGGTAACATGTGTGATTGTCCCCATTTTAGAGATGAGGAAACTAAGATAAGGGAACTCTCCTCAGAGAGATTAAGCATCTTGCTCAGGGTCACCTCACTGCTAAGTACTAAAGCTGATATTTGAATAGAGGTTTCTCCTGATTCCAAGTGCACTTTCCACTACAACTGGCTGGATTTTCCTCTCTTTCTGTGCTGAGAAAAGAGTTCATGTATACCTAGCAGGTGCTCAATAGAGTGATTTTGATAAGAATTTATTCAGATCCTAGTATATGCCTTATATATTAGATATAATATTACATATACATATATAATACATACAGAGAGGGGCAGCTAGGTGGCGCAGTGAATAGACCATCAGCCCTAGAGTCAGGAGGACCTGAGTTCAAATTTGACCTCAGACACTTAACACTTACTAGCTGTGTAATCTTGGGCAAGTCACTTAACCGCAATTGCCCACCAAAAAGCAAAAAAAAAAAAAAATATATATATATATATATATAAAATACATACAGAGAGATGAAGAGGGATGTAGTATATAGAATGTGATACCTAAAATCAAAGAAAACTTGGTTCAAATTCTACCTCAGACATCTATTAGTTGTGTAACCCTACACATCACTCAACCTTTCTTTGCCTCAGTTTCCTTATCTGTTAAATGGGGATAACAGGACCTACCTCACAGGGTTGTTGTGAGGATCAAATGAGACAGCATATGTGAAGGGCACATGTGCATACACACACACACACACACACACACACACACACCCACACCCATGGTACAGTGGAGAGAGGGCCAGGCTTGAAGATCAGGAAGTCTAGGGCAGCTAGGTGATGCAGTGAATAGAGCACTGGCCCTGGAGTCAGGAGGACCTGAGTTCAATGCGGCCTCAGATACTTGACACACTTACTAGCTATGTGACTGTGGGCAAGTCATTTTACCCCAATTGCCCTGCCTTCCCCCTCCAAAAAAAAAAAGGTTAAAAAAAAAATCAAGAAGTCCAGTCTCTGACATTTAACTAGCTCAGCAGTTCTCAACCTGTGGGTTGCGACCAGTTTGAGGGTCGAACAACCCTTTCACTGGGGTCACAGGGGTCACCTAAGACCATCAGTAAACACATATTTCCGATGGTCTTAGGAACTGAGACACGGCTCCTCTATCCGTCTCCAGGCGAATCCGCCCACATGCAGACACACCCACATATGAGTATTAAAGGGTCGCGGCATTAGGAAGGTTGAGAACCACTGGCCTAGCTATGTGACTAGGCAAATCAATTGGTGGCAGCTAGATGACTTGGTGAATGGAATCATTGGATTCAGGAAGACCTGAGTTTAAATCCTGACTCAGATACCTACTAGTTGTGTGACCTTGGGCAAATCACTTAACTTCTCCCAGCCTTGGTTTCCTTATCTGTAAAACAGAGATAATAATAGCGCCTACCTCCCAGGTTGCTGTTGCTGTTGCTGTCCATCTTTGTTTTCCAAAGAGGACGATGACATCATGGAGTAATGCCTTGACTTGGGTTTAAGCGCAGCAGAGTTACGCTAAGTCCTCAGTCTTACTCTTTCTTTTCCAGCATCATCAGAGACTGCTGGCAGGACAAAAGTCATGATGACTGGTGATGGCCTCAGGGTGCGGTGGAGGACCTTAGCATCTTCAACATCTGACTAAACACAAAGTGCTCCACAGTGCCCGCTTAGCTGCCTTCACAGCCATTGGAATAAATTCTTCTCGTCTGCCCATTCTGCTAGGGAAGTCTTCACTTGCTTGGGACAGACATCCTCCTAATTCACTGACAGGTTTGAGGCCCGTCAGTTACCCTCAACCTGGTTTAGCCCGTCTGCCAAGACTGTGTACTGGCCTGTGGCCACATGCTACAGCTTCTTGGAGCCAGAAGTGAGAGCTGGGTGACAGTGGACAACAAAGGTAAATGAGCAGCCCTGAAAAAGCCTCAGAAGCCCTCTCACCGGAGGTGCTAGTCCTCCCTAAACACCCCATGTACCTCAGCAGGTTACTGTTAAGATCAAATGAAATGACATATTCAAAGTGCTTGGAAAACCTTAAAGAGCCATATAAATGGTAGCTATTTTATTATTAATTAACTCCGTTATGCCTCAGGAATTGCCTAAGAGTTAACTACCCCTCAGTAGACCTACCTAGACAGATATGGTTGATTATGCTTTGGGTTGATAAAGAGATTTCTGACACAGGGATGTCCTCACACTCATGAAATTCTATACCCTTTCATCATATAAATTACTAATAATATATTAAAAACTGTGGGAGATAGAGAAATAGGGGAGACTATGCTCAAGAATGAGAAAGCAAAAGAAATTTTGTATCAAAGTACATAGTGTATGCAAATTTCTGCAGGAACAAAGGGAATAATTGGTGTGGTTGGGGCTGGGCACATCACATAGGTAAAGTGAATACTTGGTGACTAATTGATGATATAAAATCATGAAATATTTCTTTAATTGAGTTTATAGAGGAGACTTGGTTTGACTAGGACCCTAAAGGAGATGAAGGATTTGGATAAAGAAAATGGGGTATGGAATCCTGAGGTAGAACAATATAAAATGAGCGAGAGCTAGGCAGGGGACATTTTTAGAGACTGGACAGCCTGGAGAGTAATGAGATGAGTTTGTGTAGTTAAATATATTTTTTTTTAGTTAAATGTTTATGATGTGGGTATGCGCATGGGATAATTAATAGAAGGCCTTGAATAATAGGTTAACAGGCATTCAATTTAACCTGAAAGCAAATATGGAACCACTGCAGGTTCTTAACTGGGGACCAGTGTGATGAAAACTGTGCTAATTGGTAGAGATTTCTTACTCTCCAAATATGTGCTATTTGAAAGCCTGTTCTTGAGATTTTCCCCACTGTTGCTAAAATTCTGGGCAGCTGCCCAACTCTGCTGGTGTTCTTTGGTATGGAAGGTTGGCCACCCCTGACCAAGTTCCCCTCTGGGCTTTCTCTTTCCTCTGTTCCATAACAGGCTCTATTCCTGCTGCCTAAGGATGGCGGCTCTTCTGACCCGTCCATCATTCTTGATTGTTTGTTGGCTCTATAGAGGGTGAAACCACAAAGCTCATTTTCACTTGTCATCTGACAAGACACCTAATGATTCTCATTCCCACACTCTGAGACTCTGAACGGAAGAAGCTGATCAACAAACAACCTCCCACTAAGATCCTTAAAGGCACCCCGATGCTAAGAATATTAATAACCTGATCGCCTGACTTTGGAACATCTCAAAACCTGTACATTTGACATCTGCCCCCATGGAGCAGATGGAAATTCTCATTCTAAATGACCTCCCCAGAGAAGTGGCCTATGGTTGTTCACAAATCTCCATCTCAGAGTCTGAACACAGAATAAGAAGTGACATTCATCATCGTTGAGTTTACTGTAACACTTTGTCTAGTGCCTTGCACATAGTAGGCACCCAATAAATATTTATGAAGTAAATGAGAGGTTTCTATGTTCTAGGCACTAGGGATACAAAGCAATCTAAGATCCTGCCCTTGAAGAACTTATAGGCTTTTTGGAAGATGAGGACTGAGGCCTAAACCTGCCTCAGATACCTACTGGCTATATGATCCCAGATTGCATATGGCAAGTGACAGAGAGTAAGGAGTTGAGAAGGAAACACATTATGAGCCTGGATGATTGGGACCATGGTGGTAATGCCATCAACAATACTAGGGTATTGTGTTTGTTGAATTTGAACTTGTAGAGACTGGAGGCAGAAAAAATACTCGGGAGGCTCTTGCAATGTTCTCAGCAGTGACATACTTGGGGTCTGAAGCTGATGACTAACTAGGTCCAGGAGAAGAAGGAGAAAGAGAGATCGAAGATGGTTCCAAGGGCTAAACTAGAAGCAACAAATGGAAGGTGCAGAACAACAGATTTTGACCTGACATATGGGGAACTTTGCTAACAATTAGAACTGGCCCAAAGTAGAATGATCTGCTTTCTATCAGGGCCTTGCTGGCAAACATTTATCAACCTGCTCTTGCAGGGGAAGGGGAGTGCTTATGACACACTTTAAAGTTTAATCTGCTTTACTGACATTTCCTCCAATCAAGCCCCAGTTTGTAAGTGTTTCTGAGGTATAAAAGCTCATATTGAAACTATCAGCTGTAGAGCCCTTTAGATATGCTCCAATTGACCCTGGCCTGGAAGGTAAGAAGCTCTCAGTGAAGTGAGACCTCACCAGAGGCCTTTTTTCTGTAGGCTGAATGACTATTTGTTGGAGACATTGTAGGAGGGACTTCAGTTCAGTTTGGACTAGATGGTCTTTGAAGTCCCTTTTAACTTAGAAATTTCCTGCGTTAGATGGCCCCCTTCCTGCCACTAAAACTGTGATCCTATAATCTAGGTGTTCTTAATCTGGGAAGGGTCCATGGATAGATTTCAGGGGATGAACGAAGTTGGATGGGGGAAAATGACATCTTTATTTCAGTACAATCGGTTTCCTTTGTAATCTTATGCATTTTATATTGAGCATTTAAAAATTATTCGGAGAATATTTGTAATTATTATACCAAGGCACCGAGGTGGGAGGTGGGGTGCGGTGTGTAAGAGACAGGCCAGAAGGTCAGTTTGACTAGACTATATAATACAGGAAGAGCTATGATATGTCACGAGTCTGGAAAGGTTTCCTAGGGATTTCAATTCTTCCATAGAGTTAATCCAGGGCCTCTCTCTCCTGTAAAATAATAAGGTTGGAGTAGATGACCTTTATGGTCTTGGTCAGCTCTAACGCCATTATATAAGAAAAGGTCTTGTATTTTAGTCAACAGTCTTTTAAGTCTTTACTTATTCTGTGCCAGGCACTATGCTCAGTTCTTCTACTTAGATCATTTAAGAATCTGCCGACTCTAAATCTGATCTTATGATTTAGACCAGAAGTTTGACTGGGAGTCATGACTCCTACAGACACTTGTTCGGAGTCACTTGGTCTCAGAGGGCAGAGTTATTATTATCTTTTTAGTTTGTTAGAATAAAACCTTGCCTGCTACATGGTAGTGACCTTGAGCAAAAGGATGATATTGTTACTCTCCACCCCTCCCTCCCAATCAGTTCCGGTCAGAGGTTTATACGTATTTCTGAGGTAATGGAAACGATCGGTTTTTCTTTGTTTTTCTTTGGTTGCTATGGGTGGAAAGAAAAGTTAAATAATTAGCACCTAAGTACCAAAGTAGCTATAAGACCCCCAAACCCAATGCAATAAGGAGTGTCCTTGATGGAATAAGAGCCAGCCTGGGACTGCAGAGCAGAATGATGAAATTTGATCAGCAAGAACCTCATCATTTCAACTTCCTTTTGTGGGTTATCTTCCTCCATTAGAATGTAAGCTCCTTAAGGGTAGGTGTTTGTCTCTTTTTAAAATATTTATCTAAGCGAGGACTAGGCATGGGGACAGCAAGTGAAAATGCCCCAAGTGGGGCTAGGAATGGCAAGGAGGCCAACGGCACAGGTTCACACAATCTCATGATCTGAAATATAGAAAGATGGGGTCAGAAGGGAAGAAAGCTGTGAGTGGAAGAACTGGGCAGCCAGTGAAGGCACCAATGACAAAAGCAGGGGAGAGGCTGAGAGGGCCAGGATCAAAGGCTGTCTGGTTGATGTTATTTCTGCCTGACTCTGTGGAAACATGGAAATCTCTGGGAAGTGGGAGAAGAGCAGTCAGGACCAAGACCTTTCCAGACTGATTCCATATCACGTCTCTTCCTGTACTCCACACTTCAATCAAACTGGCCTGCTGGCCTGTCCCTTACATGTAGCACCCCATCTCCCATATCTGTGCCTTGGTATAAGTTGTCTCCTATGACTGGACTTCACTTTCTCCTCACCTTTATCATTGGAATCGTTATCATTCATGAATCTGTCCCTGACCCTTCCCTCCACCCCTTCCCCACCAGTGTCTTAGTCTTCAAATTAACCTTCTATTTATTCCATATATATATATTTTGTATATATGCATATTATCTCCCTTGGGTAGAATGTAAACTCCTTTAGGACAGGAATTCTTTCACTTTTGTCTTTTTCTCCCCAGTACCCAGCACCCACTAAGGTACCTAGTACAATGTAAGTACTTAATGAATACTTGTTAATTTCCAACTAGGGGATCTCAAGTGGTAGATTAACACTTCTCTAAAATGGCTAGTGCCCTAACAGAGAAAGCAGAGAGAATCTTAGCGCTTGTTTGAGGACTTGGAGCTAGGGAGATGATCTAATCCAAGGGCTCTTCACCTTTTGGGGGTCACTGACTCGTTGGCACTATCTAGTAAAGACCCTTTCTTCGAATGACATTTTAAAGTGCATACAATAAAGTATATAGGATTATAAAGAAAACCAATTCTATTGAAAAACAGTTACCAAAAGTCAGGGAGAAATTCGTGGGCACCAGGATCAAGGCAGCAGAGCCTTTGATCCAGTCCCACCCTCTCATTTTACAGATGAAGAGAGTTAAAGTGAATTGCCCATGGTCACACGGGCAGTAAACTGGATTTGAACTGGGTCTCCTGACTCAAAGCCAGTGTTCTTTCCATGACTTTTTTTTTTTTTGCAAGTAGAAAGCCAGAAAAAAAAAGTAACCTGAGCTCTTCTTGCCTTCCTACGGAAGGGCTCCGCAGGACAAGGATTCTAAGTGCACAGCCTTGGCCTCAGGTCTCCAGCTCAGAGGTATAGTACAGAAGCCCAGATTCCCTGCAAACCCCAGGTCCGTGTGCATAGAATGTGCTCAGTTAAGCATTTGCTCAATGAACCAGCAAGTTGTCGAATGCAGGAACGCACTTGTCTGGGGTGGGGACTCGGTGGGGACGTATATACCCATCTGCTCCCCCGGGGCCGTGCAGAAAGGCTGCTGGCGAAGGCCTGGGTTTGCTCAGCCTTAGATTTCCTCGATGTGCCCCGGGTTTCTAGATGATTTTTTCCTTCTGCAGGCATTCACAGCCTTCTTGGTGTAGCCCGTGGTGCTGTGTGCGGCCACGAGGGGCCGCTGTGCACTTGCAGTTCTCTCCTCTCTGCAGGGTCTGCGGGGAAAACCCCCTATTATTCTGCCAGCTGCAGGAAAGACTCCAACCTGCTGAGCGTTAGGAACAATCAAGAGAGGGAGGAAGACAATGAGGGCAGGAGAAGAAGGGAGTCATGTCTTGCCTCTTAGAAAAGCAGTCTGAGTCAGGCTGAGACGGTCCAGCCAGGAGGAGGGAGGTGCATCACCTATTTAGACTGAGCAGGGGGACTCTGGGGCAGACTTGCTGGGGGGAAGGGGCTGATGGAGGGGCTCCCACGCTCCCTGTAACCCTCAGCCCCAGGCGAAGGAGACAGCGGGACAGGCCTGTTTCCTCTCTCCCTTCCCCTGGAAGAGAAGGGGGGCGCAGCATCTCAGATCTCAGTGTGTCTGTGGGAAAGGCTGGGGCAGGCTCAGCCAGAGGCAGAGAAGTGTGGCTGCCCCCTGTTTCCATGGAAACAGACCACTGCTCCCTGAAAGGAGGGGGTGGTGGTGCTAGGCAGGCTTCTTTCTCCCTGGCCCTGGGCAGCTCAAGGCCACAGGCCAGGCAGGGTGATGACAAGGTGGGGAGAATAAAGCATTAAGAGAGTTATGGCTGTGGGAGCCCCATATCTGTGGGACTCCAGGGCTGCTGCATTACTATGGTGCCGCTGTTTTTATTTAAAAAAAAAAAAAAAACCAAAAAAATTCCTGCTGTTTAAAAGAAATGTATATAGTAAAAGATTCCTTCTGTCTTCCACTTCTCTTCCATTCTGTATCCTCCACCCATTCTGGCTTTCCTTTATCCACATCTTCAGCAAATGGAGATCTTGAACCGTCTCCCAGGTCAGGCTCCTTAGAAGCTTGGCATGAGTCCTGGTAGGGCTCCTGGGCTACAGTGCTCACTGTCCTCCTGTCCACCCTGAGAGGCAGGGAAAACCAGGGCTGATCAGGGCAGGGGGAGGGCAACGGAGGGAGCCAGGACTGGCTGGGAGAGGAAGCACCCCCATGTGTATGTCTGAATACGTGCCTGCCTGTTTGTGGAATTAGATGTGCTTCTCTGTTTATGGGTGCGTCCATGTTTATATGTGTGTCTCTGTGTATATGTGACTCTGCGGATAGACATGCATATGTGCATGTCTCTGCGTTGGCTTATGCTCCCTCTTGAATCTGAATATCGGGCCTCTCTCTCCTTCAGCCAAGTCTATTTCAGTCAATACCTGGCAAACAGAAGGTCTCCTGTTCACAGGTTTTCTCTGAGTATGAACTGTGAGCCCTCAGAGAGGAACTTGTCAGTATGTTGAACATGGCTCTCCTTGGGGAATTTATTGTTGAATGTGGGGGCGAGGGGGGAGGAGAGAAGAGGGAAAAGAGAGCTCCTGCAGTACTGGGTGATGCAGGCTGATGATCTAATCACGAGTTTTATTTAATGCTTATACATCATTTACCCTGTTAAGTACTCCATTATCTGCGCATCCAGGGAAGGCTACCTGTCATCAATGACACACTCAAGTGAGTGCTCAAACACTCCAAAGGATCTGTGATCTCATTAATAATAATAATTATTATTATTATTATGGCATTTGTATAGCACTTTAAGCTTTGCAAAATGTTTTACATATGTTATCTCATTTGGTCCTCTCGACAACCCTGGGAAGTAGGTACTAATATTATCTCCATTTTACTGAAGAAAAAATTGAGGCTCAGAGAGGTTAAGTGACTTGCCCAAGGTCACACAGCTAAGTAGTATCTGAGGCTGAATTGCTGTGGGTCTTCTTTCCAACAGACACAATTTCTCTATGCCTGCCTATCCAGTTTGACTCTTTATATCTTCCTATGTTTTCCAAAGGGGGTCTATCCAGTGTGCTGGGGGTCTCCTCTTTCTCGTGCCATGGAGAGGATGAGAGTCGAGAACCTGGACTTCCCCTTTGTCAGCTCTCACTCTTGTCACGTGACCAACCCATCTTTTTTTGCTCGCATGATCCTTGGGCAACCTCCTGTATTTCAATCTCCTTTGTTCTCCTTGACTATAATGAGCAATGCCCTTCTTCATTGTGTACTGGTTGACACTTCTTTCTAATTCCTCAGTGCCTGTAGCATTCCATGTCTGTAAGCCGGACATTGGTATAATGTTGGTATTAAAAAGATGGGTCTTTGTTTCAGCAAGAAGTCTGGGCTTATTCAAAGAAGTGATACCTGACCTGTGTGATTAGATTGCAGCAGTTAGAAAACCCAGACAATGCTTCTGTCTTTTTATATGCCCATCAGCATGTATCCACATGCCCACATATATGTAATATATGCATGATGCCCCAAAAGTCTTAGTGCTGTTTAAAACTATTAATGCTTGAAACTACACTAAGACGTCTGGGACTCTCCCCCCCTCTGATTTACATGTGTACATGCCATATGTATACATATGCATGTATACACATATGTACCCACATAAATGGTACACATAGACGTCTGTAAGTACACACACATTCATATCTTAGACAGACACTATAAATACACAATGACTGGGCACAGGAGTGAATAGGAGGAGGAGAGATGGCAGGACTGCCTTTGGCAAATTGGGCAAAGCTTTTCATGAGGCCGAACATGGGCAAGTGTGCCTCCTGAATGAAATCCTTTGGAATTATGGTGCCTCAGCTCCCAGAAAGTATCTCAGTGTGCTCTCTAAGAACAAATTAATTTTGAGAACTCTTCTCCCCACTTTTGTCCTTCATATTCTGGGAGCAGCTTCCCATTGCACGTGAAGAAACTATACAAGGTAGAGAAGTAATTTGACTATAGAAAATTTGTTGGTTACTGGGTTAGAACATGGCGTCCTCTCTTTTAATCAAGGGTGCTCCCTACTGAGTTACAGTATGTCTCACTAAGGCATTCATGAATCCGCAAGCTGCTTCCCAACACACACTGTTTGGGCTTCTGTCTAACTCTGGCAACTGAGTTTCTCTTACTTTTCCATTCAAGATTTGTTTTTAGGGGAAGCACAATACTTTGCCCAAGTCCCGAATGCAATGAAACATTTGTCCAAACCAGCCCTGATCAATAGTCCCCTTCAAACACTGTGGTTAATTAAGACAAATTCCTCTACTCAAGTCTCTGATTTGTGTCAGTTAGAACAAGTGCTGTCCAAGTCAGTTCAATAAAGACCTTGCTCTGAAGGGAGGGCAGAATTGCCACAGGAAAATGAAAACTATTGAAAACTACGTAAGCTCTGTGAGAACCGCCCGCCTCACCAAGAGTCCCCAGCAGGACCTGTGGCCCTCAGTTCTCTCTCATCCCACAGGCTCCTTCATTCCATCCTTTGTGATGGCTCTTCCTCCACCCGTACTTGAGATTACTCCAAATAGCATAGTGCTGCAGGGTCAGCAAGGAAGGCGACTTCCCTCTCTCTCATTCACCACACTCTTGGGATTCCATGATATTCCAACAGAGACCCGTTGGCAGGCTAGGGGCTATCAACAGGTACGTCTACCTCCTAAAGACCTAACCTCCTGAAGCATTTGCTGTCAATGTGACTGTTCTATCACAGTTATACTCTTGGACACATCTCAGCCTCTCTAGACTCTGACACCTTGATCTGCAAAATGAGAGACAATCACAGTCCCTTTGGGACTCAGTTTCCTCATCTCTCAAATAAAGAGATTGGATTAGATAACCTCTAAGGTCCCTTCTAACCCTGGGTTGTGGGATCTTGTATTCTGTGGGTAAATAGTTTCCAAGTCCCTTTCAGTGGTAGCGTGCTGTGATTTATGTTGGCTTTATATCTTTACTTTGAGGGCTCATATTGTTTCCTCAAATAGAATGTGAGTTCCCTTCCCAGGAAGTAGAGGACATGTTCTAGATTTCTTCTGTACCTCCCTTGGAGTCTAGCACAGGGCTAGCTGCTATAGTGGGAACTCAATAAATACCATTTGAAAGAAAGAATGAATGAAAATGATCAAGTGGTGTGGTCATTTGTTCTTTCACTTTTGACAAAAGCCCCTGTAGACTGTCCCAGAACCAGAGGGACTCTGGAGCAGGGTTGGACTGACCATGTGAACTGAATGGGGATAATCTGACGTTCAGTCATTTTTCTTTCATGTCTGACTCTCCTTGACCCCATATGGGGTCTTGGCAGAGAGGAATTGTTTGCCATTTCCTTCTCCAGCTCATTTTACAGATGAGGAATTGAGGCAAATAGAATTAAGTGACTTGCCCAGGGTCACACAACTGCTAAGTGTTTGAAGTCAGCTTTGAGCTCACAAAGATGAGACTTCCTGACTCCTGGACCAGCCCTTTATCCATGGGGATAACTTCTAAGGAGGAACTGTTCTGTACTGAGGTCAGGGTTGCTTCTCTGCAAAATTGTGAAACAGATGGAGTTTGCCATCTACACCTTTCCCCCTCTTAGGCTTTCTCCTGTTGACTGCTTGGGGCTTTGTACACTAACCTCCTCCCTCTCAAAATGTGATCTCAGAAATATTTATGAGAAATTTGTCATTTTTGTTCAGGTGTTTCAATCATGTCTGACTCTTCATGACCCCATTTGGGGGTTTCTTGGCAAAGATACGGGTGTGTTATATGTGAAGAACTGAATTATGGGAAAGACTTCAAGTGTGAACCAGGGCTGGTGAGGGGTGCTGGGCAATGAGAGATGGGGTTTTGTCGTAATAGGAGACAAAGCCCCTGTTTTAGGATCACAGATCCAGGGCTAGAAGACAGCTCAGAAGTTGTTTAATCCAGGGCTTAGAAATCTTTCCTATATCACGGACCATTTTGGCAACTGTTAAAGCAAATGAAGCCTTTCTTAGAATAATGGGTTGGTTTTTTAAAAATCACAATTGAGGAAAATGCTAAATATCAGAGGTCAGTGAAAATAAAGATGTAATCCCTCACGCTGAAATCTGTCCACAAACCCTTTGGCATTCCATGAACCCCACGTAAAGAACTCCTCATTTAGCCAAAGCTCCCAATTTGCAGATGAGAACACTGAGACCCGGAAAGGTGAGATTATTTACCTAAGGTCACACGAGTAGTAAGCATCAAAAATGGGGTTAAGACAAAGGAGTGAATCTCCAAGGTTAGGATGGCGGGCATTAGCGAGCTCTGTACATGAATATTTAAGGCCTGATAGAGACCTTCCCAGCGCCCTCGAAGTCATATCACTGTGATGGACCGCCTACCTGCCTATCCACGGCTGTCAAGCCCTAAGTGGGAACACTACTTTGCTTTAATTGACCTTGGGTTAAAGCCAATAGAAGAAGTTTGGCGAGGGTGCCAAGGACAGAATGACGAGCCCACATGCAGCCAGGAATTCTGCTAGCTCCAGAGTGGCTCATGAGGCCCCTTCCTTTCCCACTCCCCCTCACAAACTTTCTTTTTTGTTTTTTCTTTTTAGAGGGGGGAGGGCAAGGCAATTGGGGTTAAGTGACTTGCCCAAGGTCACATAGCTAGTTAGTGTTAAGTGTCTGAGCCTAGATTTGAACTTAGATCCTCCTGACTCCAGGGCCGGTGCTCTATTCACTGCTCCACCTAGCCACCTAGTCACCTCCTCACAAACTTTCAAAGCAAGGCAAAAATACGTTTTAGTTCTATGGAACAGAAGAGGGAGAGTGTTCTCATCTCCTGAGCATGAGTCCCTCACATCTTCTTGTAGAGATTTATCAACCAGCAAATATCTACTGATCGTCATCTCTGCACAAGACCCTATGCTAGATACTGTGACTGCACAGAGAAGGACACATAGCTCCTGCCCTCTGGGAACTTGCAGTTTGGTTAGAGACACAAGAAAAAAATTCAGCACCAAGGCAAATAGGAACTAAATGGGCAACGAGAGATGCCAAGCATGGTTCACAGAATCAGAGTCTCTGAGCTGGAAAGAATCTCAGCAGCTAGCAAGTCCAACCTATGCCTGAAAAATAACCTTCCTTATAACACACTGGACAAGTAGTCAGCCAGACTTTGCTTGAAGGCCTCCAGTGGGGGGAATACTGCCCCCCCAAGGTGTGTTCCTCTTTTCTGGTAGAGATGAAGAAGATGGCAGGATTCAGGTGGAATGGAGTGGTCTGAAGGCTTCCTGAAGAGGAAGAATTTGCGGGTAGTTGGGACTTTGGTGGGCAGAGAGAAGAGGAACAGCATTCTAAGGTGGAGAGAACAGCACAGAGGTAAGAATGTGAAAGGAGACACTGAAGGAGATTAGCCAGGCTGCAGTACAGGGTTCATGTTGGAGGAGAGGTAAGTTTGTAAAGTATCCAAGAAGTTCAGTCTCAGACATCTAGGCCTAAGCATAGCTCAATAAGAATCTTCTTTCCAATGTCTCTAATCATTGGCCATTTCCTCAAGATCTCTGAGCAGGTTGAGGGAGGATCTTAGTTACCAGGCTGAGCCTTTTATTCTGTGACTGAGGATTTTTGAGCAAGAGAATCACCTGATCTGAGCTGTACTTAAGAAAAGTTGATCTGAATGCATGTGCATGATCAGAGGAGGGAGAGGCCAGAGGCAAGAATGGCTAGGAGGTTATTTTAAGAGACCTGGCCTGAGGTGATGAAGGCCTGTACTATGGTAGGGGAAATAGAAATGGAAAGAATGAAAAAAATGAGAGGGAGATTCCAAAGAAACAAACTGATAAAATTTTGTGACTGATTGATTGGATGTGGGGTTAAAGAAAGAGAAGTCCGAGAGAATTTTCAATTTTTAAGCTCAAATGACTGCAAAATGGTGGTTACCATTGTTTCTCCAGAATTCATCCCACTAGACTCTCCTCCACAACAGATGTTCTTCCCTCCTTGCCTTCCCCCTTATCCCCTTCTTTGCTCCTAGGCTCTTCTAGAACTAAGGGTCTTCTGGAGCCAGCTCAAATTAGCTATATGAGAGTTAATTGTTAAATTTCAGTATAAACATTCATACTTTGGAAATTGGCAAAGCTATAAATCAGGGCTTGATTTTTTTTGGTTTGTTTTGTTGAATGTCTGAACTTAAGAGAAAATATTAATGCAAATTAAACTTGAAAGAGTATCGTGTACATTTGTGTCCCGTCCCCTCCAGCTGGTTCTTAAACATTTACAAAGTACACTATTGCCTAGAACCCGTTCCTCTTTTCCTCTTCTCTTAAGTGGGAAGCTTAGAACCCATCTGGGCTGTTTGACTACTTCAATAGCTTAGATAGGAAATAGGTCACCTATTTTTTCCAGCGTGATAAAGGACCACCACCAGGCCTTACCATCTGTCCTGCCCCTATATGTTGTATACCTTCACCAATGTTATCTGGCCTACTCTTGTGATCCAGGGATCTATGGACTTTTCCATTTTCCTTGAAGCTGAACTTGGATCGTGAGTAGGTTAGTACATATGACAAATGAAGAATTAATGAGAAATGATGTCATCAGAAAAATGTATATTTGGAAAATCAGGCAGAGTACCTAGCTTCCAGGTCCAGTGCTCAGTCCATTATAGTTCCATTTGACTAGGGATTCTTAATGTCCCAAGAAATCTGTGAATAGATTTCAGAGGGGTATGTGATCTTGGATGGGGAAACAATTATATCTTAATTTAAACATAATTCCTTTACTTTGTAATCATATTTATCTTATTATATACATTTAAAAACATTATTCTGAAGAGGGGTCCGCAGGTTTCACCAGACTGTCAAAGGGTCCAGGACACACAAAAGGTTAAGAACCCATTTCTTAGACTTAGGTCCAGAAAATCATAGGAAGGTAGCAAACTTCAATCCATGATAGGCTAATTTCCTGTCTGCCCTCATTTCAAGAACCAAGTTCCTGTCTTGGACATAGAGTATGGTGTTCTCTCTGAACCATTCTCTGCTTTAATATAATATCAGGGACTAGAACTTTGATAGGACCATAGGATTTAGAGCTGGAGTCCAGTCAATACCCATATAGTCTAACCCCTTCCATTTTGACAGACAAGGAAACTGGGATTTAGAGAGGTAAGATTATTTCCCCAAGGTTATGCAGGTAGTAAAAAGCAGAGCCAGGTTCTGAACTCAGGTCTTCTGACTTAAATTCCAGAGCTCTTTTGAGTGCAACCTTCTACCTGGGACAAAATACAGTTCTAGGTAAATGGGCAGAGATACCCACCTTTCCCTATCATGACTTTTGTGCCAGGGAGCTTGGAGGGGACTTAATAGCCATTGGCCACATGACCATAAGACCTGGCATTTCATCTTCAGCACCAATGTATCTTTACATATTCTCCTTGCTTCTATTCTTTCATCCTTCCTTCTCCTTAGGAAGCAAGCAAGCAAACAAAATCCATTTAGTTTTGTGGGGAGGTGAAGCACCTCCTCAGCCCAAGCAGGGTGCTTCTCAGTATTTACAACATGGCCTGGGGGCTCCTGTAAGGCATAAAGACAGGGACATCTGTGCTTCCAAATACCTCTCAACAAGGGCAACCTCCCCCTCCTCTCTTCCATTGAAACTCTCAGCAAGTCGCTCTTCCTGAACGGAAATAATGGGGAGAAGCACACAAAAAGGTGAAAAATCGGGCTCTCGGCATTTAGCTGCAGCTTATTAATATGGAGATGACATCACTGACAACCAATCCTAGAACACCTTTTGTGTCTCGAGTTCTAATAAAGCCAATTCGTCAGAATAATTTAACAAGGCTAAAGGAATCCTGCACCTAGCCCAGTTCCCTAAGTCTCTCCCAAAGTGTAGAAAAACATCAGTAATAAAACCACCCACTCAGCCTTTCATGGTACCAGGAGATCTCTAGTAATAAACTACGACT
This sequence comes from Pseudochirops corinnae, assembly GCA_028646515.1. NCBI lineage: Eukaryota > Metazoa > Chordata > Mammalia > Diprotodontia > Pseudocheiridae > Pseudochirops > Pseudochirops corinnae. Next base: position 172,420,802 of record CM053589.1, on the reverse strand, counting down.
CAGGTTTATGGGAAATTTGGGGGCTGAGGAATTGGGGGGGGCAGGAAAACCAGGCATGAGTCAGAGAGCTTTATCTTAGGCTCCAGTTTTGTCATATCCCAAGGAAGGTCATAGTGGTATCCATGGGGATGTCAGGAACTTGGTTAAGGAGCTGAGACTCCTTTTTTTGGCTCCTCTGAGTTCAAATCCCTATAGTAGAGTGAGGCTTCATTGTCCAGTAGCTATAAGAAAGTGCCCACCTGCTTGGTGGCAAAGTATCTAGGGGTAGATTAAAATATTAAAGAAACATGGGAAATGCTATATACCGTATGTGTAAGGAAAAAGCTGAAGGGATTCCACCACTGGACCACAGAGTCATCCTATATAGTCTCTTAGAGTCATGCAGTCTTTAAAAATTAAAAAAATATATTTTATTTTTAATTTGTGGAATGAAACAAGCATTTACATAGCATAGTATAATAAAAAGATGATTGCATAGGAAACTGCAAATCTATTATGTAAAACCTGCTATTCATTATAAATACATAATGAAATTATCATGTAAATTTCTTTTTTTCCTTCCCTCCCCCCACTACGAGTCATAGATTCTTAAAAGTAGAAGGGGCTTCAGAAATCAGTTAGTCCAGTCTCCCACTCAGAGCAGGAATATCTCAGTGACAGTGACACGTCCCGTCCTTTAACAGAGGAGAACGCAATTTTAGAGCTGAACCTCGGGGGTCCCCTGGTCTAATCTGTTCCTGAAAAAGAATCCTCATTACAACCTGTCTGAAAAGGGGGACCTCGCTGTTGCTTGAAGACCTCTACTGCAAGGAGAGCATGAGGCTGCCCTTTTGACTTTTGGATGGCTCTAATTGTTAAGGTGTTCCTGATATCAAGCCCAATTTAGCATCTTTTCGATGTCCGACTAATACTTCTGGGTTTGTCCTCTAGGGTCTGACAGAATGAGTGGAAACTATCCACCTTTCAGATACTGAAAGGCAACTGTCATGTCTCATGCCCACCTCCCCCAACCCTCAGGTTTTCTTCACTCTCAACACCCCCATTTCCTTCATTCCGTGCTCACATGCCTTGATGTTTTTCATTATCCCACTTTCCCTCCTTTGGACACTGTCTGGCTTATCAATGCCCTTCATAAACAACAGTGCCCAGAAATGAACCCCTCCCTCCAAATATGGTCTGATGGGGACAGAGTACAGCTGGACTAGCCCCTCCTTTTTCCTGGAAGCTATTCCCCTACAATTGCATTAGCTTTTTAGCTGCCATATCACAGTGCTGACACATGGAGCTTGAAGCCCATTAAAACACCCTGGTCATATTCAGACAAACTGCCGTCTAACCACGACTTGTCATAATGTTCTCTTGCTCTCTGACCAAGGGCACAAATCTGTGAGATGCTCAGTTTGGATTAGGAGTATAGTTTGTGGCCATGGCACAATTTCCCCTCTGTGTGAAAATCTGGGTTTGTAGAAATATTATATTTTTGGCCTCAGATGCGCCATGCTCTAATACAATGAACTCGCTGAGGCAAGACATATGGTCTGACAGCTGGGGTCATGGTGGATTGAGTGCTGGGCCTAGATTTAGGAAGACCTGAGTTCAAATTTCACTTTAGACACTTACTAGCTGCGTGACCCTGGACAAATCACTTAACCTCTATCTGCCTCAGTTTCCTCAATTGTGAAATGAAGCATCTACCACCCTGGATTATTAGGAGGATCAAATGGCATTCATAACAAAATATTTAGCACAGTGTCTGACACATAGTAGGCATGATATAAATACTTATTCTCTTTCCCTGATACAAACCTGTAGAAGGAAGGGTATTCACTCAAGTCCCTAAGAATCCTCCTACATAAGCTAAAAGGCGCAGCTCATTCATGAAGAGAATTTGGGACAAGTCAACTGAATATTTCTTGTGGACCTGGTGGGTTAAAAACCTAGTATACATATTCCCAGCCTGGCTGCACCCCTTTGGATTTCTCCATCATGCCCTCAGGAACCCCTTTAACCTGTATGATTGCCTCATCAGTACCCTATGACCTGGGCTCCCTCTGATTGGAGAATACATTAAAGAGTTCCTCCTTCAGCCCTCACTTAAAGAGGGTGTTCAGACCAGCTGTCTCTTCATTCCCCGCTCCAAATATCTACAGTCCTTTGGGCTTCTCTGTTATGCCCCCAGCTGAGTACTCCCTTCTCCCTTTTCAACTTGCCTTTTGGAAGTCATTCTCCTCTTAGCTTCAACTATAAGTTCCTTGAGGGCAGGTCCTGCCTTTTTCACATTTATAACCCTAGCTCTTGTCACAGGGCCTGGAACATAGTGGGAACTGAATCAGGATCTACCGACTGACTGATGAGAGGATCTTCTTAAAACCTCTGAATCATCTTTGGTTCTTTTGGATGTTTTCCTCTAATTTCATATCCAAAGAGTTGACAAATCCTGTTGATCTGAGCTCCCAAATGCCCTTGGTCTCCATCCTCTCCTTTCATTTCCACTGCTGTAACTACCTTGGTTCAGGCTCTCATCACCTCTTGCCTGAACTATTATAAGTCTCCTACCTGGCCTCTTGGCCTCTACTCTCTCCTCTCTCCAATAATTTTTTATATCATGTGGTAAATAATAAGTTCTTAATAAATTATTTTATTCATTTGCTTATTCACTCTTTCGTAGATTCATTCATAGCTGACAAATAGTCTAACTAACCCAACCATGGCAGTCCTTGCCTTAAAAATCTTTCTTGGCTCACCATTTCCTGTAGGCTAAAATACACATTTCTTAGCTAAGTGTTCAAAGGCTCTCACAGTTCGATTCCTGCTTGTCTTTCTAGTCATATCCACTCTATTCATTTTCATGCATGAGAGTTTTGGACTTAGTGGCTTCTCCAGTCGTGTCTTACTCAAGTACTCTTACATCTGTGGATTTCGGCAGGCTATCCCCTAATCCTGGAATAGACTCCTTCCACATCATAGAATCATAGATTTAGAGCTGGAGAAAACCTTGGGAGCCATCTAGTCCTTCCTCCCCTCCCCAGCCCTCCACCATTTTCTGGATGAGAAAGTGAGGCCCAGAGAGGTTGCTCAAGGCCATACAACGGATAAGTGGCAGAGCAGGACTTGAACCCCTCTCCTCTGACAGCTTTCACTATACTACATAGTGGTCAGTCTGCTTAAATATTTCTTTTTCTTCAATGCCCAACTTAGGTGAGAGCTAGTCTTCTCTAATGATCCCTTTCTCTTTCTGTCTCCCTCTCCTCCCCTCCCTTCTCCTCCCCTCCCTTCCCTTCTCCTCCCCTCCCCTGTTCTCCCCTCTCTTCCCCTGTTCTCCCCTCCTTTCTCCTCCCCTCCCCTCTTCTCTCCTCTCCTCTCCTCTTCTCCTTTCCTCTTCTCTTTCTTCTTCTTCTTCTTCTTCTTCTTCTTCTTCTTCTCTCTCTTTTTCTCTCTCCCCCCACTCGTCCCCCTTGCTCTCTCCCTCTCTCTATCTCATCAAATTTCTCATAATCTTATAGTTGTTTATGTACGAGGCTTCTCCCCACCCCTACCCCCATATTAGATTGTAAGCTCCTTGAGGACAAGGACTGACTGGGTTG
>CM053589.1:172392728-172417118 GCA_028646515.1 Pseudochirops corinnae | reverse complement strand
GCTCTCTCCCTCTCTCTATCTCATCAAATTTCTCATAATCTTATAGTTGTTTATGTACGAGGCTTCTCCCCACCCCTACCCCCATATTAGATTGTAAGCTCCTTGAGGACAAGGACTGACTGGGTTGTTTTTACCTTTTCATTTGCCTCAGGACCTAGTATTGTGCCTTGAACATTGTTGGATTGAAGTGAGTTCTCCCTAAAGTCTTCTGGGTAAACCACGAGGGAAGTTTAGGGAATGGGAAGGAGATTAATATGCTGCATGAAAAAGTTCTTCAAAGGTGCCGACTTACTCCTAGTGTCTAAAGATAAGCTGCTGACCTTCTTGGCCCCTTAGCCCAATGAATTTGCAGTGACATATGGCCTTCCCACTCGTCGCCTGCCAGCTTCAGTTAGCCATCTCAGGCGACCTGAAAGCTCACCCTGTCAGGGTGTCTACTGAAAGTTGCTTGAATCATCTTACTCTTGTATTTATTTAGATGCATTGATTCCAAGAAACAGAGCAACCCCACAGGATAAATAAGCCATGTCTTAACAATTTCCTAATTAAGCCAGCAGCCCCTAACAGCTACAAAGGAATCTATTAGAAGAGAGTCAGGCACAGGCAAAGACAAGAATGAGCAACGGTGTTTCCAAATGCCACTCTCCTAACAGGCATGCCTGTTTAAAAGGCATGCCCTGGGCTTCCCTAATCAAAAGCTAGAAAGCAGTCTCTACTAATTGAATTATAAGACAAGCTATAAGATTAATAACAATTGATTAAAAAAAAACCCATGCCTGCCATGATTCCAGGGTCATTGATCTAGACTTGGGAGTGTAGAGGTAAGCTAGTCCAAACAGCATGTTATACTTGAAGAAAGCAGAGACCAGAGAGGTTAAGAGATTTGCCCAAAGTCACATGGATAGGAAGTGGCAGAGCTAGGTTTGGACCCAGGTCCTCTGACTCTGAATCTTGTGTAATACTTTCACCCAGAGATCTCCAAGCCCTTTATATTTGTCACAAATGAATGAAAGTATCTTAAAAATAAATTCACTTACTCAAGGTTCAGTTAAATCCTCTCTTGGATGAATGGACACAAACTTACACAGCAAGTTCAATGAGTTAACTGTGTTATGGAATGAATGAATGAATGAATGAGAGGCATTATGTTCTTGTGATTATGCTCTTGTGAAAAAAGCACTGGAAATGAGATGACCTGGCTTCTAGTCCTAGCTCTGCCATTGATTAGCTGTGAGACCCTGGGAAGGTAACTTCTCCTCTTGGGGCCTACCCTCATCTGTAAAATGGTGGAAAGATGAAAGCAAGTTGGGTTCGATCTCTAGAAGGTCTCTTCCCCTTATAACATTCTGTTGTTCATATGGCAGTTAATCATATACTACCCCAAGACATCTGCTGTATTCATTCTCTAACTTGGCTTCAGACCAAGAGTAGGCAAGGGGCTAAACTTCCATCCCTGTAATGGGCCCTATTGGCCTAGCTCACTGGTCCTCACATTTAACCAGACTCCCTCTTTTGCTGGCTTGTGGCCTCATGGGCTGAGAGGAAGGAGTCTTTAACTCTGTTGGAACCCTCAGTCCATCGCTTTTATGACACAGGAATAGAAACTGAAAGGTCAAGCTGCTGACGGATCTTCTTCTTCAGCCATGGCCAGGGCCTGTCATGGAAGTGCTGGTCTCCATTACTAAACAGGGTTTCAAGAATAGAAGGGGATGCTCCATCAAGACTTTGCTAATCATACTGAGCAAATCCATCTGAAGGGTTACATATCTATTAAGTAGTTAACAAATGCATATATCCATGTATACAATTAAATTCAACAAGTAATTATTAAATGCCTGCTACACACATGGTGCTGGGTGTGTACCAAGAATAATTTATGAAAAATCCCTGCCCTCAAGGAGCTCATTTCCTTCCACTCATGTACATTTATATATTCTCTGGATGCCCCATACTGTAGTAGGCACTGTGGGGGACATAAAGAATAATATGGCACCTATCCCAGAAGAGCTTATGGTCTGCTTTTGAAGATTAGGCTAATATGAATTTCCAGGAATAAGCTAATATAGAAGTAAAATAAAAATGAGATGGATGAATAAAAGATGTGGATTATAGGGGAGGGAGTCTGGTTTTCTGGTCTGGGGCCAAGTAAAAGAATGATACAAGCATGAAATAAAAATACAGCAACATGATTGAGATCACAAGAAAATCTGATTACGTGCCAAATGAATGGTGCAGACTCTACATGCCTTGTGGGCTGGAGTGGTCAGGCAAGGATGAGTGGCAGAGAGGGGACTCTTTTTGGCCTATGGGGATTGGTAGGATTTAAGTGAGCAGAGAAAAAGAAAGATGGCATTTTAAGGGGGGGAGACAGCACAATGAAAGGGACAGAGTGAGGAAGACTGGGCAAAGCATGTGTAAGAGACAAGGCAGAGGCTGTCCACGCTGGAGCAGAGAATTTGTGTCAAGGAACAGTGGGAGATAAGTTTGACTTCAGATTACAAATGGCCTTGAATGCCAGACTGAGGGGTTAGGGCTCGATATGGGAGACAGGGACAAGACTGGAGATTTTTATGGAGGTGGAGGAGGGAAACATCATCAAGGCCGTGCATGAATAGCTTCCATTTTTATATAATGCTTTGTGATTTACAAAGCGTTTTCCTCATTATTCCCATTTTACAGATGAAGAAACAGATACAGAGGGATCAAATGGCCTGTCTGAGGTCACACAGACAGACAGCATCTGATGAACTTCAGACTTATCACGCGGTTGCGTAATGTGCTGCCATGATCATGACTAGAATCTCTTCCAACCTAGGGCTGCTAGAGTTAGGAAGATGTAAGACTTGAGTTCAAATCCTACCTCAGACATGTGTGTGACTGTGTGACTTTGGATAAGTAGTTTTACCTTTCTTAGTCCCAATTTCCTTATCTGTAGAATGGAGATAATAACATCACCAACCTCACAGGGTCGTTGTAAGGATGGAAGGAGTTAACATACTAAATTATTCTTAAAACTTAGAGCGCAATATAAACACTAGTTGTTGTTGCTGTTGATGATGGTGGTGGTGGTGTTATTCCAGGGCCAAGCTGACTACACCTGGGGTTTGATTCTGGAGAAGCATACTGGGTTTTGAGGCAGAGGATCTAGGTTCAAATGCTGACCGGGTGACTTTCTACCTATGTAACCTGGGGCAAAATCACTTTTCTGCTCCTCTGTAAAATGAGGGGGTTGGAGCAGAGGTTCCCTAAGGTCTCTTCAAGTCCTTGAGCTCACCCTTGTAGCATTCAAGGTGATGGGCATTTGCTCCATTGGGTATTGGTCCGGTAGTGCCTTTTTTGGGTCATGGACCCCTACGGCAGTCTGCTGAACTCTATGGACTCCTTAGAATGGTGCTTTTAAACGCACACAGTAAAACACATAGGATGATAAAGACGGGGATGTTAGTAAAATTAGAGGCATAATTAATTTATTTCCCGTCCAGGTTTATGGACTCCCCCCTGAAAGTCATCCCAGCCCTAGAATGGAGTCTCCTCTGAATTCGATCACTGCTGTCTCAGAGGGAAAGCCAGGAACAGGCTCACAGGTCAGGATCTGGAGAATAGTGGAAAATGAGCAGTGTCTCCTCTTCCTTGGAAATCTGGACAGCGTCTGGGTGAAATCTTTTCTGCTCCATTACCCTGAAGTCAAGTCCTTTGCCCTAATTAAGTGGCATGCCAGGAAATAGAAGTCAAGCTTTCGGGAGTTCTCAGAAGTCTTTTTATGAGTCATTTAGTCAAGTCTGAAAAGGCAAACTATTAATAAACAGGGAGACTACAAAGTTCATCAGAGCGATCCCAGAGGCGATGCGTCCCCCGAAACAAGGTGTCAGGGGCCAGTAATGGAGCGCATTGTCTTCAAAATAGATCCGCCATGCTGGAAACCTCCCCACGGCGGGGATCCCGAGGCGAGGAGCTAGCCTTTCTCCTTGCACTGGCTTTCAGATAACCTTGGAGCAGATTGATTGGTGGAAACTATTCATCTTCCTTCTGTCAGGGAACTCTACAAGAAAAGAGCTTAACTCTTTCCACTCCAGGACCCTCCAGATGACCCACCATCAGTCAGGGGAAATTAAGGACACCAGAGGAAAAGCTGTCCGAACAGCTCTCCCCTAACAAGGGCTGTCTTATAAATCCCCCGCCCCTGCTCCGAAGAGCAGTAGAATAAGGGAACATTCGTTCTGCTGTACTTAAAATGACGTCTGCCTCCTCTGTCTGCCCTCTGGGGGATTGAGGCCCTGAAAGATCTACAATGGAGATGATCTCATTTACATTTTCCAGACACCTGAGGAGTTGAAAATGTTTATCTCAGCAAGAGTGAAAGGCAGGAGCTGTCTGCCGATGTAGCTGCAGAATGTGACTGGCTAAGGAGGTGACTAGCCAAAGGAGCAGGCGGGAGCTGTTTGCAGGCTTTCTTTCCTTGAATCCTCAGGTCTGTGTGCACATCCTTAAGCCTTGTATGGAAATGTGGGCAAAAGTGGCATCAAGTTATAGTGAAAGGAACACTAGTTCCTGAAGTCAGAGAAGCTGAGTTCAAATCCAGTCCCTGATGAATATTGCCAGAGTGACCTTGGACAAGTCACTTAATGTCCTTGGGCATCAGTAAAATGTGGGGCTTGGATTAAATGGCGTCTGAGGTCCCTTTCAATTCAGATTTTAAAAATATTTTTATTATACTATATTATGGAGATGCTTATTTTATTTCATAAATTAGAAATTAAATAAAATCCAATTCTAGACTTACGAATTATCAACTTCTCTGAGTTTCAGTTCCTTCTCTGCAAAATTGTGTGTGTGTGTGGGGGGGTGCTAAAGAGGAGGTAGAGAAGATAATTCCTGCCTTGCCAGATCTGGCTATCAGACAGCAGGTTTGACTAATTGATTGCTAAGATCTTTCCCACATCTAACATTCTGTGACCTTATGATTATCTCAGAATGTTTATTCTCTTTTTAGGGAGGTAGTCTTCTTGGGTACCGAGAGGCAGGTCATGTGATACAAAGAATACCAGAGCCAATGTCAGAAGACCTGAGTTTGAATCTTGGGGCTGCTACTTAGAAACCTCATGATTTGGGGCAACTTACTCTATCTGTCTGGTCCTCAGTTTCCTCACTCATAAAATGGGAATTAAACATTGTTGTGAGGATCAAGTGAGATAATGAACACAAAGCATTTTGGCAGGGTAGCCCCACCTCCTGTCCCAAAGGTGGTCCCATGAAAGCTCTGCCCAGGTTCATGGCTCACCAAGGATCCATCACTTAATTCATATTGTTGAGCCCCTATTTCCAATGAATATCTTTAGACCAAGTTAGATGACACATGAATTTAATGCAAAAGACATTTAGTTGAAACATAATACAAGGTTCATTGAAATAAGTAATTAGCACACATATTTGGGACTCATACCTATATGGCTTCTCCTTCCAAATGTCCTTGGGAGCTATGAATCCACTCCTCATTCAATCTTGTCTCTCCAACACTGGGAAAAGTAGATAGAGAGTCTGACTCACAGCAAGATATCAGAGGGTTTCATCCCCAAGCAGGCTCTGCAGGTTCACTTCCTTCTTCATCTTAGTACAAAAGCTACCTCTTTTCAGGATCTGAGCTTCCACATCAGTTGGAGGCCCTCTTCTGATTCTCCACCATCTTTGTGCCTGTATGATGCCAAACTGGATTCAGATCCTACACCTGTGGTCTTGGCTCCCCGTTATCTTGTGTCTGGTTGTATCTATCTCTCCTGACTGCCTTTGAATGCCAGGGCTCAGGACATGGCTGCCAATCTTCCCTGTTTTCCTCCATCACTGGTTCATTAGGTCATATTTGTACCGGCCTTATAAGACTCTGTTTTCTCTTTTAATCACCTAAATTAAAATTGTGCCTAACCAATCATGTAAATGATCTCATTTACATTTTCCAGACACTGAGGAGTTGAAAATGTTTACCTCAGCAAGAGTGAAAGGCAGGAGCTGAAAGGCAGTAAACCACGCTGGGTGACTGTCTGAAATGCCCAAGGACACTAAGTGACTTGTCCAAGGTCACTCTGATGATATTCATCATGGACAGGATTTGAGCTCAGCTCCTCTGACTCCCGGAACTAGCGTTCTTTTCACCATAACTCGCCTCTTTTGCCCACAATTCCGTACTGGCTTAAGGATGTACACATAGAAGCTCATGCACAGCCTTCTGGGAGGTGTACTAACAAGACTTTTTTCTCCAATGAAAAAAGCATAATTCTTGTTACCTAGTGTGTATGTAAATACCTATTTATTCCCTTTTTGAATGAGTAAGGTTCTCTTATCCTAGTGGTGAAGGGAATAAAGTCTTCCTTTGTCCAATTTCCCTAAACTAACTTTTAGCCCCTAATGTCATAGGACTGTCCTATACAAATGTATACCCATGCTGTTATCACTGTCTCCAAGATTCATGTCCTATGACAGAGCTAGAAGAGATCTCAGACATCACCTAGTCCAACAGCCTTATTTTACAGATGAGAGAACTGAGGACCAAATCAATTAAGTGACTTATCTAAGGTCACACAGGGAGTAAGGAGTAGGATTTGAACCCAGGTCTTCTGATTCCAAAACTAATACTTTTATACTATACGAGGCTTCGCAGAATGACAGAATCTTGACATTGAAAGGAACCACAAAGGCATCTAGTACACCCCATACCTGAACAAGAATTTGCTCTACTGCACCCTAAATGTGTTCATCTAGCCTCAGATAGAAGATTTCCAGTGATGAAGAAACAGCTGACTCCTGAGGCCACTCATTCTGCTTTTGGACAGCTCTAATTATAAAGAAGTTTTTCCTTTTATCGATCTCAAATCCACTTTTCTGTAACTTCCACCTTTTGCTCCTACTTCTACCCTCTGGGGCTGGGCAGAACAAGGCTAATCCCTCTTCTTCATGACAGCCCCCTAAACAGCTTCACCATGTAATCTGTCATTCATCATGAGGGTCTGTAGCCCTGACTTGGGTGGTTTATAGTGGGGCTATGGTATGGTAGCCACTGAATTGTGTTTGCTTTTAAAATTTCTGTTCCTTGAGGGGGTTAGTTAATGTTGCTGTCTTCTCCCTGAAGGTCTCTGACTTGAGCTTCTATGTCTAGTATGAGATGGGAGGAGATCTCTCCTATCTCCTGGAGTTGAAAAATGGTGGCCTCGGGGTAGATGATGAGCCAAATTCACTATTATATTCATTGCATCTTATTCTTTTTACACCTGAGAGCACAGAAAGCTTCCAAACTTTCAGACAGACGGTGACAAGCATCTGTTGTCTTTTCCAAAATGAAGAAAATAATTTTTCACTGGCTGAAGTGTGTAGGCTGAATCTTGGCTCCAGTCAGCTCTCTCTCAAGTCAAGTCATCAAATCAAGAGTAATTTACTATGTGCCACACCAGTAGCCAGAGAGGGGATCGGGTAAGAGAGCTCAGCGCAGCTAATCCCACCAGTGGAAAATTCAGCTCAGTCCAACAGCATTTATTAAGTGCTTAATATGTCCAAGAAGCTAGGATGGATACAATCCCTATCCTCAAGGACCTTACATTCAAAGAACTCAAAATGCTTGTCCTACTGATTGGAAGGAAACATGCAACTGTAGAACCACAGAGGGCTCGAGAGCAGAACAGAAGCTTCTTGAAGGCAGAGACTATTCCCTTTTTGTCTTTGCATCCCAGACTTCTACCTAATAATGTCTTATGGAGAACAGGCACTTAATAAGTGTTTCTTGAATCAAAATTAATTGGGCTAGAATGCATCTTAGATATCATTCATACATCTATACATATAAAATAGAGGATGGTATTGTATTATACCCCACCAACCTTAGGAGGACTCTCTGTTCTTCACGCTTAAAGAATTATTTCCAGTGGAATAAAGGGGTCATGCATGATTGAATTGCTTTTGAAAAATTGAATGTTTCCTTCCATGTGCCCTGTGCATTTCGCATACTACTACTAGCCTCTGTTTGCTGACCCAAACTCTAAGTCAAGGGTCTTAACCTTTTTTGTGTGACATGGACACTTTTTCAAGTCTGATGAAGCAGACCTATTGACTCCTTTTTGGAAAAAGGAAAAGTTCAATTTCAGTTAGTGATTAGTCAGTAAACATTTATTAAGCATCTACTGTATACCAGGCATTGTGCTATGTGCTGGAAACACAAATAAAGGTAAAAGTTAGTCTCTGCTCTCAAGGAGCTCACAGTCTAAAGGGAAGAATAACTATGTCTAACAAGCTATTTATAAGATAAATTGGAAATAATCAATAGAAGGAAGGCACTAGAATGAAAAGGAATCAGGAAAGGATTATTATAGAAGATCTGAGTTAATGAAAATAAAGATGTAATTTTTCCCCCTTAAGGTCACAGACCTCCAGAAATCTATCCACAGACCTCTGAGGGTCCTTGGACCCCAGTTAAGAATACCTGCTTTATTACCTCCTCCAAAACAAAAGCAAAGAAAAAAATAAAAAGTAAAATTTAAAAATTTTTAGAAAGAGGCAAGTAGGTGGAATAGTGAAGAAAGTGCCTGCCCTGGAGTCAGGAGGACCTGAGTTCAAATGTGACCTCAGATACTTCACACAAAAAAAACTGTGTGACCTTGGGCAAGTCACTTAATCCCAATTGCCCTATCTTCCCCCCTCCAAAAAAAAAGCAAAAAAATAAAAGAATACCTGCTTTACTGGGTTCCATTCCCAGTAAAGTATATATATTCTTCAATTTTGGCTTCAAGGTCTTCCAACAGTTAATTTTTTCCGATAAAACTTTCCTCGTCTTTCCTTCTCACTTCTCTCATTACCTTTCTTCCACTTGGGTAAGATTATTTTAAACTGCTTTTCCTGCTCCTCCTTTTCCTGACTTTAAACATTTTTCTAAGCCATTCCTTGTTCTGAAACAATTCTCTCCTCCTTTTCCACCTAATCGTTCTTAATGCCCTCCCCATCCCTCAAATCTTACAATCTTTCCTATGAACATCAGATCTTTATTGAGGTCCTACTGAGTGCCAGCTTCTGTCTTGGGTAAGGACTTTTCACTTCCCCTAGTGGGATTGGAACAGATATAAAGGTAGGTTTTCTCTTGGCTTTGCCATTGTAAGTTGATCCTTTCCTTCCCTAACAGGAGAGGCCTAGGCGAACAACTCAAGCCCAGATCATAAGATAACAGCTAAGATGTTATCCTTGTCTTTCCTTTGTCTGTCCTTATCTTTATGAAAATTCAGACTTCTAGGGCAGATTGGGACTGTGTCTTTCCTATATTTTGAAGCCTAGGGACTTTGGGACTATGTGATCAATAAACATTAATTAGTGATGATATTCCTGCTCCCTGACACCAAAGCCCACTTTCCAACGCCAGTATTCTCTGGGTGATGCTACTAGGCTGCAAATCATGTAACACCACGATGTCAGAAAAATCAAAATGGTGGGTAACCCAAAAAGCACTGGGTAGAAGAAGCTCAGCAGGTTTAAATAGCCCATAGCATCCTTGTGGCTCATATGTAGGAAGTGGCAGAAGAGACAAGATTAAGGACATAGATGCCCAGAGGAGGGAGGTCAGTCAAGCTTTAAGACTGGGATAAAGACAATCTAAGCATCACATGGTTATTTGTGAGATATTAAAAGGCAAAGAGCAGGAGTTCTTAACCTGGATGAAGGGTCTAGGAGCTTTTTAAAAAAATTCTAATAATTGTGCTTCAAAATAACTAGTTTCCTTTGCAATCCTATATACTTTATTCTATGCTTTAAGGAAACATGATTTTGAGAAGTCAGTAGTTTTCATCAAACTATCAAAGTGGGCCGTGACACAAAAGGTTAACAGCCTCTTTGTCTGGAGGAGGCCTCGGTATTTGGGGTAGCCACCATCTTGAAGGAAGTAGATGAGAGTGACACAGGCTCCAAGGGCAGGAAAGAGCCAGAATCTACTGTGATGGAGGGAACGCCTTCATTCCACTGAATTATGGCAATCAGTTCCTGCTCTCGGGGCTGGGCCTTTTCAAGGGTCCTCACACTTAGTTTGCCAGCTAAATGCTCAGAGTAATCAAGGACCTATATATCAAGGAGAAGGGGTGTAAAAGAACGTGTTCTCAGGACTCACAGGTATTCTTGGCGGGTAGTTCACAAATCCCTGCAAATACTCCCAGATTAGTCAACTGAAACCCCAAACTTTAAAAGGAATTAATTGAAACAGCTATCGAACTGAGGAGGTTTTGCCTGAGTAAATATTTTCCATTTTGAACTCTAATACATTCATGTGATAATCCTAAATGCAGTTTTGTTAATTTAGGGACAGTTCCACAAAAAATGAATCTATTCCATTAGGAACTGTCACCCGTGTAAGAGGATTTGGTTTCTCCTTTTATGATTTCTTTCAAAGGAAATTTATTCTGGCAATAGATTTAATGATTCTTTGCTAACTCTCTAGCAGAGCTCCCTCGCTGTAGACGGATCGCAATGAAATACTTCAGGCTTTTTGTTAGGCGTAGACCTTCCCCGCTGCTGGTAATGACATCCTTCTCCTCATTGTCTCTCTGAAATCCTTCAGTTTTGTTTCATTTGCCCTGTCAGCACCTTCTTCAATTGAACCTCACAGCCATAACCCCCCAGGATATTGGACAGAAATTTGGAAAAATGCCATTCAATTTCCAGCACGTTCTGTTCCGTTTATTATCTCCATAGAAGCTGTTGTAATAGCCCCTTGGTAGCCCAGAAAGGAAACATGGGTAACTTGTTCCATTAATAATCAATCAATCAATCAACAAGCATTTATTAGAGGCTTGCTCCATGCCAGGCACTGTGCCAAGTACCAAGGATAAAAAAACAAAAATAAAAGAGCCCCTTTCTTTTGGGGGATACTTGCACATATAATCACATGCAATGTGGACTGTGTATGCCACCTCCCATCTCCCCTTGCTGGGCTTCTCAACCTGACAGGCTAGGGCTACCGCATCACCAAGCTTGCCAACACTGAAGGTTGGGCAGCGAGTGCTGTGCCAGTACAAATCACGAAAACTGAACTTTCTCATCACCTGCTTTCACCATGAGATTGCACTGTTACTTGTACCTGGACTCATTCTCCAATGGTTAGCACAGACCCAGCCTTTCTATTCTCTTCATCCTTGTGATACTGAACCCCGGAATGCCAAAGAATAAACCTCACCCCCCAACCTCAATTGCTCCCTCCGTCGTGCCTACTTCCTATCTTCTCACTTCTCCCTTAGTTCTTAACCCCTTGCAGTCTGGCTACCGACTTTATCATCCAAGTGAAATGGCTCTCTCTAGTTACCAATGATTTTTAAAAGGCCAAATCTAATGACTTCTTCTCTATGCTCATCCTTGACAGTTTCTCTGCAGCTTTAAATGCTGTTGACCACTTTCTTCTCCTGGATACTCTTATTTCTTTGGGTTATTGTGACTTTATTCTCTCTTGATTTTCTTCCTATTTCTCTAACCACTTTTTCTCAATCTCTCTCTTTTTCTTCTCCTCCCATTTCCATTCTGGCTCAGTCCTGACTTAATGGACTTCAAAGACCATGTTAACTGCTTTGGCTGTCTCACCTTGGAACTTACAACAGTCCCTGCAGGCATCTCACCCTGGAATGTCCTTTCCCCAGACTGGTCCCTTTCTTTCACTGGTGAATTCCTCCTGGGGCTTCCATTTTGTGGAGAGGTCACCCTGGACAGCCTTCATTCCCCTCTTGGCTCCAGTCCCGATTTCTAGGCTTCAGTATTTCATTTTCCTTTGTTTTTTCTTTCTTGGCTTTTCCTCATGTCAGGAACGCTTTTCTTCCCACCCTTTGGCTCTTAGAATCTCTGGGTTCCTTTAAAGATTTAACTCTTCCAGGAGGCTTTTCCTCCTCTTTCCTCTTCCAGCTGCTATTACCCATCTCCCCCTTAGGTTACTATTCATCTCTTTTGTATTCAGTGAGATAATAATTGTAAAGCTGGCACATAGTAGGCATCATATAAATGCTATTTTAAAATATTATATATGTTGTCTCCTCCATTAGAAAGGAAGCTTCTTGAGGAAAGGAGATGTTTTTGCTTTGTCTTTGTATCCTCAGAACCTGCAACAGTGTCTGACCAATAGTGAGTGCTTAAAAATGCTTATTGATTATTTGTAAAATGAATGCAAAATAATTTTCAGGGGCAATGGGAGGAGGTACATGTAGCTGGAACATAGTAATGTTTATTGGTTGATGGGATTTCAAATTGGGAAAAGCCTCGCTCAGGAGGTATTAACTGGATTGAACTTGGCAGGAAGTTAGGGGTGTTAAGAGACAGAAGTAAAGCATACATTTCAGGCACAGAGGTCATCCTATGAAAAGGCATGGAGAAGGGAAAAGGAGCGTTGTATGTGAAGAACTCCAAATAAGCAATATGGTTTGATGGTAGAGAGGAGAGGTGGTGCTTAAACTTGGTTTACTTGCATTAATAAAGAGGTTATGTTGCAATGATATCAGTGCTAGAAACTTTGCTGTTAGAAGGGGGCATCTAGTCTACCAGAAAGAACTCTGGATAAGGAATCAGGATGCCTGTATTGTCCCTGACCTGCTACTAGCTGTTTGACCTTGGGAAAGTCACTTTCCCTTTCATCATTTTTTATGACACACTAGTTACTATTCCATTACATTTATACGTCATAACTTTGTGTTTAGCCACAATCAATTTAGCCAATTGATGGGCACATCCCTCTCTTCAGTTTCTAGTTCTTTGCTACTCCAAAAAACATCACTTTAAATATTTTTGTACAAATTAGTTTTTTCTCTCTTTCATTGATTTTTTTGGGGGAGCATGGGGGGGCGGAACAGGCCTGGTAGTGGTATCCCTGAGTCAAAGGGCACGTACAGTTTAGTAGGCACAGTTCTCAATGACTTTCCAGAATATTGAGTCCAATTCACAGCTCCACTAGCAACATGTTGCGTGCCTGCTTTCCTGCAGCCCCTCCAGCATGTCTTTTTCCTTTCTTTTGTCAGTTTTGCCAGTTTGCTGGGTGTGGGGGAGTACCTCAGAGTGACTTTAATTTACATTTCCCTAATTATTAGTGATTTAAAGCATTTTTTCATATGCATTGCAAACCTTAAAGTTCTATAAATGCTACCTATTATAATTATAATTATATGGCTATTGATAGCTTTTAATAGCTTAAAGTAATGTAATGTACTGGATGGGGCTTAGGACATGATTTGCATAATTGATGGCTCAAAACACTGGTCCTGGGGAAAGAGAAGAAGGACTCAAGAGCCTGAATTCCTAGAGATTTTGGGAGACCTATGTTATATCTGAATCTATGTAAAAAACAACTTAGGGCCAACAGAAGCTATAACTGTTACAGTTATTTCTATACCATCTGGCCTCTATAATTCTATTCCCCCATTTTAAAGTATATAAAGATGTATTTGCTTTTTAGGATTTTTGTAACTGAAAATGCTAACCTTTCTCTGTGAAGGTAAATGAATTGCTATTGCTTGCTAGAGAATGCATGCATGCATATGCAACTATATTAGTAAATTGACATTCTACTACCAGTAGTTTTCTGAATTACTTATCCTCTTCATCCCTTCCTCCCTCTTTAGTGGGGCATTCATAGAATCAAAGAGGAAAACTCTAGCTCCCTCAAGCAAAGGCGTTACTCTTCTGCCTTGAAGCGAAAGTCTCCAAGCCATTCCCTTTGGCATTAATCAAACTAGTTAGTGAGGGACTGGGCGACAAAGTTAGGGTATTTTTTATCATCTTTTGCTCACCTGTGCAATTTCATTCTTTCGCCCTATGTCCTTTAACTGCTGGGAAGATC
The DNA here is from genome assembly GCA_028646515.1 of Pseudochirops corinnae. Classification (NCBI taxonomy): domain Eukaryota; kingdom Metazoa; phylum Chordata; class Mammalia; order Diprotodontia; family Pseudocheiridae; genus Pseudochirops; species Pseudochirops corinnae. The sequence goes on along the minus strand of CM053589.1, from coordinate 172,403,299 downwards.
TCGTTTCCAAAACTGTGATAATGCTCAACTCTGTATGTTATTTTTTTGTAACCCCCTTGTTGTAAAAACAAATGATTGCCACATCCTAAGCCCTAGGAAGTATCATCCCTCTGACCCCACTCTCACTATGCTTCAGCCAATCAGTGCTCTAGAATCTCTAGAAATTTAAAAAAAAAAAAAAGGAAACCTCTATAGTGTGTTCTGAGATGGAATCTTTTTTGGACTGAAAAAAAAAAGGAAATCCTATGAGCCATGCTAGAGGGGTGCAGGGTAGGTGGGTGGGGGGACTTGCTACCTTTGATACTAATACCTGTGTATTATACTTGTGGCTTTGAGCTGCCAATTCCCCTTGTTCCCAGCTATCTTTGCTGCTGCAACCCACCAAAACCTCTGGGGTTTACAATCTACTTCTTCCTATTTGCCACTCAGGGATTCAATGCCCTTTCTTTTCTTTCACCCCCTTTACTCTCACTGGTCTATATAAGACTACATGTTTCTGTGTCCCCTGATATATGGTGGAGACACAACTCAAGACAAAGACCTGATGAATATCTCGTCTTACCTGTCCTGAGATCTCTCTTGGTTATGAAGAATATTCTTCTATAAATCTCATTATAAGATCCATAAACTTTATATGTTTGACTTGCTTTCATTTTCCCTGGGTATAGAAGGTGAGTTTATTAGGAAAAAAACCCATTTATTTTAGAGAGCAGTTGCTACTAAATGTAGGAAGTAACATGAATATAGAAGAATCTGATCAGTCCTCATCTTCAATTTATCTTCTATAAACCTCGAGTAACCTTGATTTATTTGGAAAAAGGAATAGAGCACTAAAGCATAGGCATAGGGATATATTCCTTGTGGGTCCTGCCTCTTTCCCTTGATTCTAGAATAGGTAAACTAGAACTCCCTAAACCTCTTGGCGCTTTTAAGATGGTCTCAAAGCAGCACCTCCCCTCCTTTCTATTGACCAAAACTTGGAAATTCAGATATCAGAGAATTTTCACTCCTCTTGCCTCTCCATCTAGGGCCCATGGCCCTTGACATGCCTATGAGAGACTTGTCCCTGAGATATCCACTTCTTTTTCCCTCTTGGTTACTGCAACCATTGGCCCATTGGTGAAGAGGCAAGAACTTTTTTCCCCAGGACCCTTCTATGCCCAGGCCAATCTTACTTAGAGGAGGTTTATTCCCAAGCATTTGTTAATCATGTGATTCCTATATTCATATTTTAAACTAGAGAGCCAGAAAGATTAGGGGGATTAAAGAATTCTATTATAGATTTTTCTACCTTGGATTTTTAGATCTGGGAATGAATGAAAAATCACTTATTTAGTACATACTATATCACAGGTGATGTGCTGAGTACTAGGGCTACAAATATAAAAAAGCAACACAGTTCTTGCTTTCAAGGAGCTTACGTTCTAATAGAGGGAGAAAATAAAGCATATATGATTAGCCAGGTTATAGTGAAATCACAGGAATGTTGAGTGGAGCTGGCCTGATGAGGAAAAGGCTCAGTATGTTGAAATGGAGAATCTTGAGGCATTGCTCACCCCCAAATCTGCCCCTCTTGTCAATTTTTCTTTTCTCCCTGCTTCCAGAGAGTCACCAAGAGACCTTCTCCCTCTTTTCCTTTGTCATTGATATCATCCCCTCTTTCTCCTCTCTGAGGAGTCCAGTCCAAGAAGCAGAAAAGCAAAGAACAAACTTATTTTTACTTCAAAAAGGTGAAAGAGGGTTTAGGGAAAGGGGACTTGATATATCACAGTTTCAGAAAATCAGCTGTTTGTTCAGTTCCAGTCCCTCTTGGTTCCTAAATTAGTCTTTGTCTTAATTTCCTGGCTGGTCCCAGGGGATTTCTCTGTTCTCAGATTGCCAGCATCTGATCTCCATTGCCATCCCCTCCTGCAATACCTGCTGCTCCCTTATTTCTCCTCTTGGGAATCCCAATATAGCCAGAGCCTAGAGGTCAAGGTCTCCTTAACATCAACTACTTTGTGGGAATACAATGCCGTCACTGTTCTTTCGAGGGAATAGATTTATTATAATCTAAAGAACCTTCATTCTTCATTTACATTAGATGGCCCCATTTCAGAACCTTTCCAGTCTTGCTCAAGTGGGAGGGAAAAAGACAGGAAGTGGAAATCACAAAAAGAAGGTAGCAGCCTCTGGGACTGTGTGCTTGGTTTAAATCTCTCCAGTAATTGTGGTCTGTCTCCTTTCAGAGTCAGCATCCACCAAATGCCAAAATAGTCTCTTTAAAGCATAAGTTGCTCCCCACTAAGAGAGACTTCAATGACTCCCTATTTCCTCCCCCTCCTTAGCTTGGTGTTTAAAGCTGTTCACTCTCAGACTCTAGCCTGTTCCCAGGACTATCAATCCACTTCTTGTATTGTGAATTTAAATTTTTTTTTGCTTTTTTTTTTGGAGGGGGGAAGGTATAGCAATTGGGGTTAAGTGACTTGCCCAAGGTCACACAGTTTTGTGTTAAGTGTCTGAGGTCACATTTGAACTCAGGTCCTCCTGACTCCAGGGCTGGTGCTCTATTCACTGCGCCACCTAGCCATGCCACTGAGTTTTAATTTTTAAAAAGGTTCTTTTTTTTATTGTGACCTTCACAATCATCAATATCCATCAAGATTTCAATATATGTATAAAAAAGAACAAAAGGCTTGCATATAAACCATGCACCCTCTTCTGCAGTTTGTTTAAAAAGAAAGCATGTTATATATAATTTAATAAGGTAGTAACAAAACTGCCTTCTCCTTTTGAACTTTTTCCCTTTCTCTTCTGTGTGGAAATGTTTTATTGAAGCTCTTTTTTTTGCATATCACTCCCCACTGTGACTTACTACCTCTATTCTCCTTTAGTGGAAGGTCCTGCTTTCTAACGATTCTGTAATAGTTCAGTAAAACAAGGTCCACCCTGGCCATATATGAGAGTACACATCTCATTTGGCATCTCTAGTGCATTAGAAAAATGAGCAGAACACTAATAATATAAAAAGAAGCAACGATTAAAGGCCATGTGCTCTGTGTTCCAGCCAAGCTGGCCTTTTTCCCCTTCCCTGAATTTGTTAAGCCATCTCCCATCACTGGGCCTTTGCATGCCTGGAATGCCCTCCCTTTTCACCTCTGAATCTTAGCATTCCTTGCTTCCTTCTAGGCTCAGGGCATGTACCATCTCAAACAGGAAGCCTCCTCTAGGTAATCATAACTATGTTTCTTTGATCCTACCTGCCCTCTGCTAGAATGTGAACTTCTTGAGGGCAAGGGACTATTTTTCATTTGACTTTAGTCCTAGTGACCTGTACATAGTAAGAGCTTACCAAATGCTTTCTGGATTGGTTTTTTTTTAAAGCTACTGGAAGTGATTATTATATATTGACTGCTAAGAGTCCTACAACCTCAGTTATTGTAAACTAGGTACTGAGATGGAAGGGAGGGACCATTGAATCACAAATTTTATAGCTGAGTCACAGATATGTCCATTCCAGCACATTAAGTACCTAGAATATCTTGGCCAAAGAGATCTTGGTCTGAAGGAGTATCTGTGACTTCCAAAGCCTTAGCCAGGGGTGGGGAATCTGCAGTTTTGAGGTCACATGTAGTCATCTAGGTCCATTGGTGTGGCCTTTTGACTATGTCCAAGTTTTAAAGAACAAATCCTTTTGTTAAGGGGATTTGTTTTGTGAAGTTTGGGTTTAGTAAAAGGGACATACTTGAGGACCTAGAGGGATGCATGTGATCTTGAGGCTGCAGATTCCCCGCCCCTGTAGACACTAGGAGAATCTGGCTTAGAAATATTAAAGTCTAACAACTGTACCAAGTTTATGAGAGGGACGTGAAAAGGAATGAATCAGGAACTTCCTCTTTTTAAAAAAAATTATTTTACTTATTTTTAATATTCATTAAAAAAGTGAGTTCCAAATTCTCTCCTTCCCTTCTACCTCCCCATCCATTGAGAATATTGATATCAATTGTATCTGTGAAGTCATGCACAACATTTCTATATTAGTCATGTTACAAAAAAACCAATAAAAAGCTAGAAACATGAAGAAAGTGAAATAAGTACACTTCAGTCTGTACTGAGAGTTCATAAGTTCTCTCTCTGTAGTTAGGTAGCATTGCCTTGGATTACTATATTGATCAGAGTAACCTAGTCTTTCATTGTTGATCATTATTTACAATATTGCTGTTATTGTGTACAAATGTTCTCCTGGTTCTGCTCACTTCACTTTGCATCAGTTCATAGTCTTCCCACAACCCAGATCTCTTAACCCTTATCCTTCTTTCAACTATATACCACACGGCCTCTCACAGTGCTGTTACTGACACCCTCCAGCACAGCAAAGAGGACATGCAGTCCTTCCATGGGGAAAAGAGATAGCTCTATTTGTCTGTAGAGTTAGGAATATATCCAGTACCTCTCACTGTGCAGATCCTGCTCAGTGTTCCTGGGCTATGTTTGGCAAGGTCCCAATAGTGACGCCACCACCTACAATTTTTTCTGTCTGATGGTTTTTCTCCTTCCTTTTCTCCTTCCTCCTTCCTCCCTCCCTTCCTTCCTTCCTTCATTCCTTTTTCACCACGTTTTTCATTCATTTGTGATTTATTGACCACCTATTGTATTCCTATTCTTGTGCCAAACATTGTGAGGGACAGAAGAACAGCCCTTGGGGAGCCCCATACTCTTAACTGGGGTGGTAAGATTCACAGACAGGAGCAGATCTATGATAATGATAAGGGAGCCGTACAAACTCTCACAGTAGTAAGAGGAGTTAGTGGAGGAAGGTCAGTATGAGCCCAACAATGGCAGCCTTCATGGAAAGAGATGAAATTTGCACGGTGATTGCTTTGATTCTTCATTTCTCTCCCTCTATGCCCCTTTGCCTCTGCAAGTGATGTCCTTACAGCAAAGGGGACCAAGTGAGTGAGTAACACAAGTTCAGTGCATACCCTCCTCATGGTGCTTACTCCTCATTCTATAGGAAGCTTTTGTTGGTCCCTCCAACAGCTGGCACCCTCCCTCCCTGCTTCCCTATTTAACCATGCTGCATTTATATGCATTTATTCCATATATATTTAAACATATATATAGATGTACTTAAATCTATCTCTCCAATTAGGTAGGAATTCTTTCTTGTTCTTTGTATTTGCATCTTCAAGTTTTATCACAGTACCCAGGACAGAATAGGTGCTTAATAAATTCTTGATCAATTGATCAAGGTAGTATACCCCTGGCACCCACTTTTACCCCTTTACCACAAGAACATCCACAGATGCACTCACATACACACTGAAATCAACAGTAAGTCATGTGCCTGTGCACACAGAGATCTGGGCACCCGGTATTCGTGTAAAGAATTAATCTTCGGTAGAATGTGAGCTGACAGAGAACCCTTTCATATGCTCTGGCAGAGAGGCTCCATCTAGAGCCAGGCAAGGGAGGAAGTGGAAAGAACCTGGGATTGAGAGGTAGCAGATCTCATTTAAATCTCACCACCTGCCTTGGAGACTCCTTCTCTATCAAGCGAAAGGGAATATTTTTAAGTGTCTAAGAGAAAAAAATGATCATAGATGGGATCTTTGAGGACATCAAATCTACCTCCCTTCATTTTACAGATGGGGAAACTGAGGTCCAGAGAAGTTAAGTATCTTACTAAGGATCTCACACCTAGGAGTGTTTGAAGCAGTATTAGAACCAAGGTCTTGCTGACTCCAAGTCTAAAGCCCTATCCAGAAACAGCCTCTTCTTCAAGGAGCTCACATTCTCCTAGGAGTGGTGTGAGATACAAAGCACACAGATAATTAAATGAGAGGCAACTTGAGGAAGGAGAGGGCACTAACAACTGATCTGGGTGGGTGTGTTGGGGGGAGAGGGGACAGGAAAACCTTAGCTCCTCCAAATTCACCTCAATTCCAAAATTCCAAATCTTGAGAGTGCATAGTAAGCTTTGACTTAGCAAGTCTTCTCTCCATCACGTGGAATGTCTCCCTGCACCTATATTGATTTCCACCTCCCCCCAGCCCCCATCTTCCACCTCTCCTATATGCAGCTGACAAATAAAATTCAGGTTATCTGGCCTGCTTCCTACTGGGACATTCATGCTGCACCGCCCCATCACTCCATCCCTCCCCCTACGTGCGTGGGCATGCACACACACACACACACACACACACACACACACAGAGCTCAGTATTCACTAATGTTGCTACAGCAACAAAGTCATTAAGCTTTCTGGTCTTGTAGTTCTTACCAGGCTAGGGGCTGCTGGGTTTATAAACCATGTCTGAGAGTCTCATTTATATGAAATGTACAATCCCCTAGGAAAGCCACAGCATCAGAAAGGGTGAGGCTGACGACCCAGGGGCCATTCCTTACACTCTCCAGTGCCTTTTAGGGAGGATGGCTCCCCTCCTCCCCCTTCCCTCCCCTCTCCCCCATGGCATCCTGCTCTAATACTTGCTCGTTGGCTGTGTGGTTCTAACCAAGTCACTCCATCTCTCCAGGTCTCAGTTTCCACATCATGAATGGGTTGGACTTGCTGGCTCCAAGGTCCCTTTTGACTCTTGTTCTCATGAGTAGCTGGGATTTGGAGGTGATTTGAGGAGATGGGTGGGTTGCTTCCTAGACTTGCCTTTTTAACACTGGGCAGAGTCTAACAGCGATAGAGCTTTCCTCTGGTCAACCAGGTCCTGGGTGTCCACGTGCTTCATTCATAGCAAATGGAGTGAGAGCAAAGAGAAGATTTGTAGAAATGCAAGTTCTTCTGGCAGACATGGCTGAGAGGCAGTGAGGAAGTCTCACATTAGCATTTCCCTAGTGTTAGGTGTTTTTGTACTCTCCTGTATAATTTTTCAACTTCAGCATGAAATAAAAATAGTGAAAACTTTGATGGCTGATGTATCCATAGTACTTTGTGGTTACAAAGTACTTTCTATGTATTATCTCATTGAAGGAAACCAGAACTCCAATGTAGATCTGACTTCCAGTCCAGTGTTTCCTTCACCATAATGCCTTTGAGGAAACAAGAAAACAGGGAAATACAATGGCCAGCTGGCAAGCAATACAGACAAACCTCAGTTGTGTGGCTTTGGGCATTAGATGGTAAGCTCGTGGATGCCAGGGACTTGCCTCTTTTTTTTTTTCATCTCCAGTGCTTAGCACGGTGCCTGACTTATAATAGGGACTTAATAAATATTTATTCAATGGAACCAAATTCCTTGGGACCCCAGTTTTCCCATCTCTAAAATAAGACTATTAGATTCATTATTTCTAAAGTCTCTTACAGTAGTAATGTAGCTTGATTCTATGTAAACAATGCTTCTCAGAATCATATACAAGGAACCAAGGAAGAATTCAACCTCAGCAATAGGTCACCCTGAAAAGGGCATGCAATCCTTGTCTGGTTTCAAAAGTGGCGAGAAAGATCAAGAAGTGTTGCCCTGGGACCTTTTAAAAATAAATCTAACCTCAAACTTTTACAATCCTTTCTCATCCTGATGTTCTATGAACTTTGATTCTATGGGAAACAGTGGGAAAAGCACTGGTTTGGGAGAGAGAGGACTTGAATTTGAAACCCTACTGTGACAGTACCTTGGCGGCTCTGGGCAAGTCTCTTCCCCCTCTCCAGACCTGTTTCCTCCCTTCTAAAATGTATGTACCTTGAGGGCCGGGAATGTTTCAGTCTTGCCGTTGTATTCTCATGCTTAGCACAGTGCCAGGTATATATACAGTAGGTACTTAATAAATGTTGATTGATTTATTTATGTCTGAAAAACTTTTAATTCTCAAATATTCTTTAAAGTAGGGCAATTTTACACACGACCCTGGAGATGCTTTGAGAAGACAATATCCATATAAGCCCATTCCGAGCAAGTAGTGTGATTATATTAATGAGAAATCAGCTTCGATCTTCTTGGATAGATTAATTTTTTTCTAGCTCTAAATCTATGCATTCTAAGTGTTTTTTTATTGGATGTATCACCCAGATCTTTCCCAGCCACTTTAAGGAGAGACAAAAGTAGAAAGTGCTCATACCCTGGGGCTTCATTAGGTGGATAGAGGTTGATGGTAAGGATTTGTAGCTGTGGAGTGTCCCACATAGCAACAGCAGGTTCAGGGAATAGCCATTGTTGGGGGGGGGGGGGGAGGAAGAAGTTGTAGTGGAGTTTCATTCAAGTTCCCTAGCAAGGGGACTATTGGGGGGTTCTAGATTAGATACTGAGTAGGCAAAGTGGTAGAGTAGAAAGAATGCTGACTCTAAAGTCAGAATACTGAGGTTCAGATCCCACTTCTAATGCCTAATATCTTATGAACTTGGGCAAGTGACTTGACCTCCGTGGGCCTCAGTTTCCCCCCTTGTAAAATGAGAGAGCTGGACTAGATGGCCTCCAAGATCACTTCCACCAGCTGGCAGGAATTCCCTGTATGGCACCTTGTGGGCTGTTCTTAGGGTAGGAATTGTCCTTGTCCCACAGAGACTCTGCCAGTATCTTGTGATTCTGCTCGTACAAAATCTGAATTCAGGGAGCTAAGAGAGTGGGTGAGGATAAAAACAAAAAAACTAGGCACATGAGAAAGTGAGAACACAGGAAGGCCAGACACCTAATGTGACTGGAGTTTAGTGTGTAAGGATGATGAGCTTGGAAAGATAGATTGGAGCCAGATCATAAAGGGCTTTCAATGCCAGATAAAAGAATTTGTATATTACCTTTAAGGAATTAGAAACTAGAAACTTCTTGATCTGGGTAGGGACTGGACTAGACTTGTGCTTTAGAAATAGATTGCTGATTTGAGTGTATCACCCTGGCTGGGGGAGGAAGCCATTCCACTTCCTGATGCCCATATTGGCAGATCTCTGAACAAACCTCAGGCACAGAATTTAGCAGTCCATCCTTTCTTTTTAACCCATGGGCTCTGGTCCTTGGCACAAAGCTCCAGCACTCAGGGCAGGGGGTCTTTTAAAAATACTTTTAATGAAGCAAATGAAGGCTCAAAATAACTTATGGTACAGGTTTTTTAAAGGTTTTTAAAAAGGTTTTCCCTTCCAGGGCTCAGCTACTGAACCTCCCTCCATGGCCAGACCCACACACAGCGGGACTCTGACAGTGAAGGCAACATTTAGTTCAAGGATCCAGGCAGGCTCTTCCACTAGACTCTGGGAGTAGGGCTGAGGACTGTCTCCAGCTAACATAACTCACAGAAAGGCTAGCTAGAACTTTAGTTTCTACCTTTAATCCTTGATAACTGGTATTTTTCTATAGCTTGAGCTCACACCAACAGACGTAAACTGGCCTGGGCTTTAGGAGGTGTGGGTTCTAGCGCTCCATCTGCTATTAATTAATCATGTGACCTTGGGCACCCACCCCAACCTTCCTGGATGTTGACATTCTTGTCTGTAGAATGAGAAAGCTGACCTAGATCAAGAGTTCTCAGTCTTTTGTGGCCTCTATGGCCCTTATCTTTCAGCAGAACCATCCCATACCCCCAATTCAGTGTGAAAGGAAATAAATTCTTGACTTTGCATATGCACATAAGAAGTGAAAATAAGAGAGAAATTACTTTTTCATAAAGAAATGGTACAAAACATTAACATCATGAAAGCTTTTAGTATTTATCCCTCTATCCAATTTCAGCTCATGGTCTCTGGACTCTACGTCCTCAGCTGCCTCTTCTACCTCTGGACGACTCTACCCTTGAGCCTGCTCTCCTTCTTGACTTGGGATGCCCTGGCCTGGTCCATCCCCTCAGGGAGAAGCAGCAACCATGCTTGGTTCATGCCCAGCTCATATTGTCTCCAGACTATTTCACCCCCTCAGCCTCCATGTTTCCTGCCTTTCCCCACGAGTATCAACTTCTCCCCCTTCCAGCATGTCCTTCCTTCCTCTGCTGGAATGTAAACTCCTTGAAGGCATGGACCATCCTGTTTTCTTGTAACTGTATCCCCAGCATCTAGGGTAATGTCTGACACACAGTTAAGAGCTTCACAAATTATCTATCTATCCATCTTCCTTCCCTTCTTCCTTTATTCCTTCCTTCCTTTACACTGGTTGTTGTTTATTTAAGGGTGGGAAAATACATAGCATAATTTGGAAACTTTGGCCTCAGCCCAGAGCCCCTTGGAATTTTCTTAAAAGCTCTCCAGACACCCCAGAGAATATACTTAAACAAGTGTTAAGCTATTAAGTGATAGGGAACAGAGAGAGAGAGAGAGAGAAAGAGAGAGAGAGAGAGAGAGAATTTTACTTCCCTTCCTCCCTTCCTTCCTTCCTCCCTCATTCTGTTCCTCCCTCCCTCCTTCCCTCCCTTCCTTCCTCCCTTCTTCCCTCCCTTCCTTCTTTCCTTCCTACCTTCCTCCCTCCCTCCCTCATTCTGTCCCTCCCTCCTCCTTCCCTCCTTCCCTCCCATCCTTCCTTCCTTCTTTCCTTCCTTCCTTCCTTCCTTCCTTCCTTCCTTCCTTCCTTCCTCCCTCCCTCCCTTTCTCCCTTCCTTCCTCCATCCCTCCATCCCTCCCTCCCTTTCTTCCTCCCTCCCTTCCTTCCTTCTTCCCTCCCTCCCTCCTT
>CM053589.1:172376203-172392228 GCA_028646515.1 Pseudochirops corinnae | reverse complement strand
CTCTCTCTCTTTCTCTCTCTCTCTCTCTCTCTCTCTCTCTCTCTCTCTCTCTCTGTTCCCTATCACTTAATAGCTTAACACTTGTTTAAGTATATTCTCTGGGGTGTCTGGAGAGCTTTTAAGAAAATTCCAAGGGGCTCTGGGCTGAGGCCAAAGTTTCCAAATTATGCTATGTATTTTCCCACCCTTAAATAAACAACAACCAGTGTAAAGTTTGGTCCAAATTAATTTCCCAAAGGACATTCTTCCTTGGAGATGAAACCAAACTGAAAATGAACCTTTCCATTTTCCCTGCTATGAATCAAAGAGAGGAAGGAATAAAATGCTGATCATTGGGTAGGAGAAAGGTGTTCCCATAGAGAAACTTGACTATATACCACCTGCCATAGCTCCTGCTGATATAAATTTTCTCATACATACATACAGACCCTTTAGCTCTGACCCCTGAACATTCTCTTTTCCAAAGCAGAGACTACCAGGGGATCAGACCAGGGTTTTGTCACCACGGAACTGGACAGAGGTGGGGGCCACCTAACTCCATGTGCAGCTTTACTTCTCGATCAAATGGAAATTCACCCAAAGGGGTAATAGCCCAAACCTTCTGGGGAACTACCTTTGAAAGCCTGAAATGCAGTTTCAGGTTGTCCAGGGATCACCAAGACAAAACACCTGCACTGGCATATATATTTACTCAGAATCTCTCAGTTTCATGCACTCAAAACAAAGACTAACTCTACGGCCTCTACTTGTTCAAACTCTGCTGTATTCAGACACTCTTATGCCTGCTTACAATCTGCTCCACCTGCTCTACTGATAACCAGCTTGAAGAAACTGTCCTGATAGTCCTTTATAGGTATGGAGGAGGAGCTAAGAGGGACTTTTAATTACAAGCCCCTGAGCAGCCCTTTCCCCTGCCATACACAGATGTTTGCATTTCCAGTTGGCTATCCCCAGAGGCTAATGCGCAGTCATATACCTGGTTCTCTGAATGCCTTCTTCCCATCCCCCAATCACCATCCCTACTTAGCCCCCACTCTCTGACGCCACTATTCTAGGATTGCAGGTCTATTATAAACACATTCTATTTATGTCTAAAAAAAATTATCGTGAACATTTGCATGTCATATGCATAGTTAGTATGCTATTTGCATACACCTGCCTGCTGTAGATTTTATCGCCAAACACAAAACATCTACCATCCTTTTTCTTTTCAATAACTAAAAAAAATCATTTATTCAAAGTGCCCACTATATACAGGAAGCAGTATCGGGTATTGACCAGAGAGCTGACTATGGAGGCAGGAAGACTTAAATTCATGGCCCACCTCTCATACATAAAAAACTGGGAGCCATAGGTAAGTCACTAGGCAGTGATTTAAGATGATAAATCACAGGATTGCTGACCTGTATTAGTGAAGGAAATCTGCATGTCAAGAGTCTGCCAACACCATGAAATCACAGGTTAGGTCTCCTCTACAAAAAAGAAAACCAAAACCCAAACCTTGTGCAAGGCATTGTACTCTGAGCTGGGGCTAGAAAGATCAATCTAGACATTCCCTATAACTTCAAGGACCTTAAAATCTTCCAATTCTTTATAATAGACATTATTATCCTCATTTTAGATGAAGAAACTAAAGTTCAGAGAGGTTAAGTGATCTAAGCATGGCCACTTGTCTAGTAAACATTGGAAGTGGGATTTAAACCTAGGTCTTCCTATCTCCAAGCCTAGCATTCTTTCCATTTCATGGATGAATTTCCTTTTATTTTTTCCCAATTACATGTAAAGGCATTTTAACATTCATTTAAAAAATATTTTGAGTTCCAAATTTTATTCCTTCTTTACTTTCCCCCTCCCTAAGATGACAAGCAATTTGATATAGGTTATATATGTGCAATCGTGTAAAATATATTTCCATATTAGTCATATTGTGAAAGAAGAAACAGACCAAAAGGAAAGAAAATATGAAAAAATAAAGTGAAAATAGCATGCTTCAGTCTGCATTCAGACTCATTATTTCTTCCTCTGGATGCAGATAGTGTTTTCCATCCCAAGTCTTTTGGAATTGTCTTGGATCATTGTATTGCTGAGAAGAGCTAAATCTATCAAAGCTGGTCATCACACGATGCTGTTGTTACTGTGTAAAGTGTTCTCTTGGTTCTGCTCACTTCACTCAGCATCAGTTCATGTAAGTCTTTTTATGGATTAATTTCTTAAAGGGAAGAGCCATTTCTTCCAGCCCTGACTCAATTCCAGTCTATTATCCCACTTTGTCTCCTCCCTCTACCTCCTGTCTGGGCTGTCTTCCTGGGGTGTCTCTCCCCTTCATAAATTGTTTTCTTCTGTGAAATCGGTCCTCGAGGGACAACCTTGAACTATCTAATCAGCCTTTCTCAGATCTTTCCCCATACACTCAAAACTCTTTCCTAAATGGTTTGCACACTCCCAACTTCCTTTTTGTTCCCCTTATCCTACTATTATTAAAAACTTAGATGCCAAACCCCCCCCAAAAGCCAAGTCCCCTTCCCTATCCCATTTACCTGCTTCATTATTCTCATCCGTCTCGACCCTGCTTCTCCAGTGTCCACCTCCAGGTTTTCTCTACTGTGGTCTGCTTTGCTCTTCTGTCTACTGAGTCCTCAAGAATGCAAACTCCCTTTCATCTGGAGCCTTTTCCTTTCTCACTGTTTCCATCTGGCATTTACTGACCTGGCCCCCTCCTGATAACACCACTTCCCTAGCCACCCTTTCCAGTGGTTGGCTCACTGTCTTTCTTTCCACCCCAATTCCTGCTTTCATACTAAAGAACTTCAACATACATATTGACCTTTTAAATACCCTTCACTTCCCATTCCTCAGGCTACTCAGTTCCCATGACCAACTCCTCTGATCTTGCCATCCTTCACAAATTTTCCATGTCCTTATTTGCAAACTGATATTCCTTTATTTGATGATAATCTTTTATCATTCTGTCTTTCAACTTTAACCCTGTTTTTTGTTTCCATCAAGAACACCAATCCCTCCCCCGCTCAGTTCTTTCCAAGGGCATCCCCCATCTTTCTCCTCCTCTCTCTCCATTCTCAAACCCTTGTTGAACCTGCACTATCCTGTACACTTGGATCCCTTCCCCCTTTGTTGCCACTAATCACACCTTTCCAACCCCTGTACCTGATTAATTCTACCATCTGGTTCCTTCATTCCTATTCATATGCTATTGAAAGGAACTGAAGGAAATCATGAAACCATGTTGAACTGGCTTTTACTGCAGCAAGGCAATTTTACTCCTCCTCCGTCATCCCACTCACCACAGTAACTGCTCCAAATGTCTTCCCTCCTCCACCCTCACTTCATATCACCCAACCCCCAGATGGAGAGTTCCCTCTTCCATCCTAGCGCCATCTTATTCCAACATCTTCCCCCCCCTCTTTTGCTCTAGTCTTACATGAAGAGGTGGTCCTTCTTTTTGCCAAGGCCAACCCCTCTACATTCACCACTGTTCTCATGCTGTCTTCTTCAGAAGATTGCTGCCATTGTCATTCTCATAATCTCTACCTCCTGGTTCCTTCCCTGCTGCCTACAAAGACATTTATGTCTCCCCAATCCTTTAAAGCCCCTCATTTGATCCAATCATATCTTCTAGATATCAACCTATATCTCTTCCCCCTTTTTAAACTAATCTTTTTTTAAAAAATTATTTTTAATAACAGCTGTACATTTTATTATTGCATCTTTTCAATGGTTCCTTCTTTATATTTGCTCTTCTCCTTTCCAACTTGGAGAATTTAACTTTATGCTCAAGAATCTTTTTGAGATCTTTGTCTAGTTTTAGTGTGGTGATAACTACGATATTAGGGTGAATTCTCACATGGACAGTTGTGCCACATTAGCGTTTTCACATTGCACATGCTCAGTGTAGATGATATATTTCTTCCTGTAAACCTGGTCTACCTTGTCAATTTGCTGACCTTTGCAGTGCCCACGAACCACCTGGACCTTGTCACCCTTCCAGATGGGCATCAAGCGCGTGTTGTATTTCTGCCTCAGCTCCTTGGAGAGTGGGGATGACATGATCTTGTGCCTGATGCTCGAGGGTTCTTTGAAGTGGCTCTTGCAGTTCTTACTTTGGTCTGAGGTCACCAATGGATTGAACTTCACTTTGGCAAGTGGGACCACTCAAAAAGAGACACATGCACCACCTGGTATGGGAAACCTAGCCTCCTCCCCTAGCTAATCTTCTTAAGAAAGTTCTTTGCTGTACATCCTCTTTATACTACATCACCTCTCACTCTAGTTGAACCTTCTGCAATCAGGTTTCTTCATTCAACTGAATTAGCTCTTTCCAAAGTTTATCCGTGATTTCTTAGTAATCTAATGACTTTGTTATCCTCTTCCTTTTTTGAACTTTCTGAAACACCTAACACTATTGGCCACCTTCTCCTTGCTTCTTGCTTTTCTGTAGGTTTTTGTGACTCTGTGCTCTCTTGGTTCTTTCTCCAATCTGTATGACTGCTTTGTAGATCTTCATCTATGTAATTTCCACTAACTGTGAGTATCCCCCAAGGCTCTATCCTGGGCCTCTTCTCTTTCCTCTAGATATTCTCACTTCGGGGGATCTCATTGGATCTCACAGGTACAATTATCACCTCTATGCAGATGCTTCTTATACATATACATATATGTATATCTGTACCTCTATATCTATTATCCATCCATCCACCCATCCATCCATCCACCTATCCATCCATCCATCCATCTATCCATCCATCCATCCATTTGTCTATCTATCTATCTATCTATCTATCTATCTATCTATCTATCTATCTATCTATCATCTATCTATCTGTCTTTGTATCTATCTCCAACCCTAGTTTCTTTCCTAAGCCTCAGTCCTGCATTACTAACTGCTACTAGCCATTTCAACCTGTATGTTCCATGGGTATCTTGAACTCAATATGTCAAAAAAACAAACAAACAAACAAACCCCAGAGCTCATTATCTTTCTCCCCAAAGTCTCCTCTTGTGAATTTCTCTCTTACTATCTCAGACACAGATATTCTCCCAGATTCCTCAGCCCTCAGTGTCTCTTACCTCAATGTTTCAATAACCTACTACTTGGTCTCCTTTCGGCAAGTATCTTCCTACATCAATCCATCCTCCACACCTCCACCAAAGCGCTTTTCCTAAAATGTAGGTTTGACTATGCCATCTTCCCCCGCTCAATCAATTTTAGTGGCTACCTATTACTTCCAGGATCAAGGATAAAGTTCTCTAGTTGGCATTTAAGACTCTTCACAACCTGGCTTCTTCCTCCCTTTTCTATCTTCTCTCCCTTTGCTCCCCTCCAAGCTCTCTGCTGGCTGGGGCTATCGGCCTATTTCTATTCCTAGCACACTACGTTCCTTCTCTGGTCTCGGTGTTTCTGCACTGGTCATCTCCCACATCTGGAATGCCCTCCCTCCTCACCTGGGCCTCAGCTCCCACAGCTTCTTTCAAGAGTCTGCTCAGTCATTCCCTTCTGCTGGAGGAGACCTTTCTCGGTCTTCCCCAGATCCTTGAGTAATCTTTTCCAAGGTTAGCTTCCTTCTCCTCTGTATGGACCTTATATGTTCCTAGTTGTTTGCATGTGACTTTCCTGTTGGGCTGTAAGCTCCCCGTGAGCAGGGACTCTCTCTGCTTTTTTCTTGTTAGCCCCAGTACTTAGCATGGCATAGTGTAGGGCTTAGCCTGGCACATAAGTGCTTAATAAATGCTTGCTGATTGATGTTCACTGCTGAATGTCTTACATCACTTTGTGTCTGACACAGCAATTAGGCTATTGCCTTGCATATACTCTGTACTCAGTAAGTGTTTATTGATTACTAATTGATTGATTCTGCTGAGCCACACTCAACAGCACACATCTGACCAGTGGAGGTCAGGGAAGGAACAGCCTGGGCCCTCCCCCTGCTGCTGTCCTTCTGGCAGGATGCTCTCATGTGTGCTTGCTCTCCTTCCTCTGCCTTCACAGCCTCCTGGCCCCTTCCATCTCTCCTGTGCTCTGATCTCTCTTCAGCAGCTTCCAAGCCCTAGTTTTTATCCTGCCCAGTGCCCTGGAATCCTCTGCTGGCAGCAAGCTCCCTTCTCTCATTCTTTGCCTTCACTCGCTCCACATCTCCAGGATCCTGAGACACTGACCTTCTAACCTGACCGCATACCTCCCCATGGCCGTTCCCTGGCCCAGATTCTCCCTGCTTCACCGCTGCCTCCCGGCTTCCTTCAAGATTCAGTTCACATCGAACCTTCTCCAAGAGGCCTTTCCCAGTGTCTGGGAAGTCTCTGCCCACCCCACCACCTTCCCTCTGCCCATTTCCTCCACATATCTGCTGTATACGGCACTCAGCACGGCCGTAGGAGGTGCTCATTGATTGACTATGCCGATAACTGTTTACTTCATTAGGATGGGCACTCCTTGAGAAGAGGGCCTGTGTTTTTAACTCTTTTTGAATCACCAGCACTTAGCACAGGCCTGCCACATAGTAAACCTTAATAAGTGTTTGTGGACTGACTGGCTGACTGCTCCTTGCTTCCAAAGCCACCTTCAGACCTTTCCCTGGTCGCCATCACTTAGCAATGACCTCTTCTCCTTTCAGCTTTGCTCGGTCCTGTTCAGGTCCTTGCAGCTGTCATGTAGGGATCTCCAGGTCGCTCTTTCTCTGCCTCTGATAAATCTGGTATCTGGCTCACAGTTTTAGTTGTTTTTTCTTCTCCACTCCAGCTTCTGCCTCGTTTGAACACCCGGGCCTCTCACTTCTTCAGCCTTCTTAATTCCCAGGACCTCTGTTTCTAATCGACCTCAACCATGCCCAGGAATGGTCACCCACCATTCTTCTCTCTGCTCCCTTGACTGATTTGACTCAGGTGCCAGGATTCTGGGTTATGGTTTAGATTCTACTCCAGCAGCGTCTCCACAGGGAAACTAATTAGACTTAGCTTTTTGAAATTAGCAGGGCCAATCAGAATTTCAAAGGGCGCTGGTAACCATGCAAATGTAATAGGATTTATTTTCTTCTTCTCCCTTTAAACTGATGCCAAGAAGGTATTTGGGCTTTCTATTTTTCTTGCTTTTCTAATTTTTTTTTTTCCAGAGCTGGCTAAGGATTTTAGATTTTTATTTTAATTATTGCAGAAGACTCAATCAGACCAATGTCTGGCTTTTGGCTTTGATGATAAAAGAAGAAGTGTGTTGGGAAAAGTTCATCGTCCAGAGGGTCAAGAGACTGAGGTTTTTAACACAATAGCTATATGACCTTGGATGAGTTACTTAAACTTTATAAGCTTCAGTTTCCTCATCTGTAAAATGGGGATAACAAAGCTTATACAACCTGCTTTATGGGATTGGTGTGAGAAAACTGCTTTTTACACTTTAAAGCAGGGCAGTATCAAGCCAAAGGCATTTGTTAAGAACCTACTATGAGTCAAGCAGGGTGGCTAGGTGGCTCAGTGGATAGAGCGCTGGAGTCAGGAAGACACATCTTTTTGAGGCCTCAGACATTTAATGACAGTGTGACCTTGGGCAAGTCACTTAACCCTGTTTGCCTCAGTTTTCTCCTCTGTAAAATTAACTGGAGAAGGAAATGGCAAATCACTCCAGTATCTTTGCCAGGAAAACCCCAAATAGAATCACAAAGAGTCAAACTGGGCAACATGAGTCAAGCACCGTGCTAATACAAAGACAAAAACAGTCCCTGCCCTCAAGGAAGTCACAGTCTATTGGAGAGACAGTGTATAAACTGGCACGTAGACGGACAATCTCTGCAGAGTAAATGGAAGGTAACCTGCCTAGCGGGATAGTGGAAAGACCATCAGTTGGAGAGTTAGAAGAACCTTGGCTTTACCACTGACTCACTGAGTGAAGCTGGGCTCTTCCTTTAACTTCTGGGCATTTGTCAAAGTGACTTCTCTGTTCTCTTCCAGATTCTTAGGAAGAAGAAAACATGCAAAGGAGCATCTGGGATGGGGCAATGCCAGGAGCACTGGGTGGGGAGTTAGAACAACTAGATTTAAATCAGGGCTGTGCTGGAGCCAGCTCAAATGGGCTCAGGTGAGCTGCTTGTTAAATTTCCAGTGGATACATTTACACTTTGTAAATCTAAAAATCAGTGCTGGATCTATTATTTTGGTGATTGTTTAGAATTAAGAAAATGAGGGAGAACATGTTAATAATACAGAGTAAACTTAAAAGTGTCCTACCTTTCTGAGAGCTGGTTTTTAAACATTCGGCAGCACACCCCTGCTTTGAATCTTGGCATGTTACTTCCTTTTCTCTCTCCTATTCTTAATTCCTTCACCTGTAAAATGATAAAGTCAGACTCAGCAGACTTTAAGATCCTTTCCAGTTTTAACTCCTAGGATTCTCTTATTTTGACCTGACCTGCAAGAAATCCACTTCAAATGTACCCTTGCTGTAAATTAAAAATAGATCAAAAGGTAATGGGAAGTGTCTCTCTATGCCTACTGTTGCAAAAAGCACTTCATCACAGGCTGCAAAAACTCTGTGAGGCAGAGATCTTTCCTTTCTTTTCCCACAAAGCAAAAACAGTGAACAAAAGTCCTCTGGGTAATACAAATGACTGAACATTGTCTGAGTTTGCTGTAATAAAATGTTTTAAAAACCCCAAAACCCTGAAGCTTGACTATAGCAGCCTACCTCAGAGAAATCCCTAACTGGAGAAAATCATGCATCTTTTCCCCTCATATTTGAGGAGCAGCAAGTTTGAAGGAAATAGCTGTGGCTTCTGCCTGACTTACCTGTGTGCTTGTGATAACTCTGCATAGTAGAATGTATTCTTCTTAAAAGCAGGGCTATCTGGTCATTGTCATTGTTTATGGAGCATCCAGCATGTAATAAGGCTTTACTAATGTTTCTTGAATTAAATCCAGTGCATGTGGAAATGAGCTTCCCTAAATCAGTTGCCCTCAGTTGGTTCAAGGCAGAATAAAGCCCAGGATTGGGAAACTGGGTTCTAATCTCAGTTTTGTCACAGCTTGCTGGTGATGTTGGTCACTGTCATGCCAACTCTAAGTCTCTGTTTACTCACCTATATAATAGGGATGATAACCAGTTCTGATCAGGGCACAGGGTTTTTGAGAGGCAAAAATAAGATCAGGGCACCTGAGTGATACAATGGATAGAGCATGGGGCCTGGAATCAGAAAGACCACCACTGCAACAGCATATGAAGCATGCTGTAAACTCTCTAGTGGCCTGCCATGTTGCCTTTCACCTCTTAACTGGCCTAGGGCCCTTGATGGGGCCCTGACAGGTGAGAGGTTACCTTCTTTAGCCATATCTTACCCACATCCTTCACTCTGCTCTCCAGCCTTACCATTTCATGCCTAGCTATTGGGGAGTCATCCCTCTATCTCACTTCCACCTGAAGTTCTATAGATACTAATCAAGGCAGTTCTCAGGAAGGCCATGTCCAGTGGTGGGTAACCTATGACCTAGAGGCCCCATGTGGCCCTCTAGGTCCTCGGGTGTGGTCTTTTGACTGAGAGCAAGTTAGAGAACAAATCCTTTTATTAAGGGAAATTTCACTTCTGTGAAGTTTGGATTCAGTCAAAGGGCTACACTTGAGGACCTAGAGGACCACTTGTGGCCTTGAGATCTCAGGTTCTCCACCCCTGGACATGTCAATCAATTGTCTTGTGATTCCACTCATCTTCCCAGACTTTCCAGACCAAAACACCCCCTCCCAGGCCACATCCCATATGTATTGTTTTCTCTTGTTAGAATATAAGCTCCTTGAGGGCAGGAATTGTTTTGCTTTCTTATTTGTATCTCTGTCACTTAGCACAGCACCCAGGACACAATAAGCACTTAATAAATGCTTTTTCAATCATTCATTTGCAAACTTTAAATTTTATATAAATATCAGTTACTATTACTACCACCACCACGACCACCACGACCACCACCACCACCACCACCACCACCACCACCACCACCACTACTACTACTACTACTACTACTACTACTACTACTACTACTACTACTACTACTACTACTACTACCACTGCTAGTAGTGATAGGCAGCTAGGTGGTGCAGTGGATAGAACCCTGGATCTAGAGTCAGGAAGACTCATCTTCCAGAGTTCAGATCTAGCCTCAGACATTTACTAGCTATATGGCCTTGGAGTGGTCACTTTACCCTGTTTGCCTCAGTTTTCTCCTCTGTGAAATGAGTTGGAGGAGGAAATGGCAAAGCACTCTAGTATCTTTGCCAAGAAAACCCCAAATGGGGTCATGAAGAGCTGGATGTGACTGAGCAACAACAAAAGTAGTAGTGGTAGTGTCATTGTACGAGGCAGTGTGGCTTAGTGGGTAGACTGTTGGCCTTGGAGTCAAAAAAGCCCAAGTTCAGGTCCTTGTTTGACAAACACTTAGCCGTGTGACACTGACAAGCCACTCAAGCTCCCAATGTTTTTGGCATGTCTCTAAGACTTTAAGTTATACCTCAAATGCCCATCTGTACTGGTACAAAGTGGTTTCTGTATAGGGAGTTTCCCATTAAGATGAAATCACATGTGTCTGGGCACCTCCTTCCCCCACAAGACTGAAAGAGCCATGTCCTCATATATGTATTTAAACCTTCCTGTGATTATATTAATAATAATCATAATCAGTCAACTAATAAACATATGTTAAGTGCTAGGCCCTGTGCTAGGTGCTGGAGATACAAATTGTCAAAAGACAGGTCCTGCCCTCCAGGAGATTACAATCGAACGGGAGAGACAACGGGCCAGCAAAAATATCTACGAAGTGAGCCGTGTGCAGGAAAAATAGGAAACAGTGAATGCAGGGATTAAGAGGGTTTGGGAAAGGGAAAGTGAATGGAGGCCAAATGCACGATAATGGGACTTTCATGCTCCGTCCCAAAGGGTGGAAGGTCATGGGTGAGATTTAGTCGCCCTCTGTGGCTCGGTTTCTGGCCCATGACACGGGCGCCACTGAGTTAGAAGCCTGAGGCCATGTTTGCAGAGCGGCCTGTGAGCGGTGATGACACGGGCCTTTATCACTCAGAGGAACAACCGCATTGGAGACTATGTTCTGGACCCCAAGACTAAAAATAATATTCATCTTTCTGGCCATTTTATTCTCAGCAGGGAAATCAGCATAATTGCCCCTTTCCTTGTAGGACAAGGCTCCAGTCAGTGCTCAAGGGGGTTGAGTACAATCCTCCCATTCAAAACCATTTCACATGCTCTGCCCTCCCTCAGCTTGGGCCTCTCCCCAAGTGCCTTTTCATGTTGTTTGAGATGGAACAGGACAGAGTGCGATGTTGTCTGTGGTGTCCCAGGACAATCTTGTTTTTGTAACCCACGCACCTTAAAATGGGTCTTTGGGGATAGGGGGCTATTTGGGTTCTGGCCAGCCAGAGAGGGTTCCCTCTACACCCTTCCTTCACTGTCAATATTTAAGCCAAATATAATGATGGTCAGGCTAAATTAAAGTCTTTCAGTACATAATCAAATCTGGCTAAAGTCACAAGTGAAAATGAGGCTGGTGGTTTCATCAGAGTCCCCGGTGAATGTTTGTCTGCATTATAAAAACTGCCAGATAATTTGTCAGTGTTGGCTGACTTGGCTCAGAGGACCAGGGCTGGACAGCACAGAGCCCAGGAAGAGGAGGATGGAGTGAGTTGTGGGGGAGGAGGAGGGAAAAAAGAGACAGAGCAGCTTCTGCAGTGGCTTCTTTCTGAATGTCCATTCCAGGCTGGGCAGCTGGGCATGTCTTTCTCCAAAACCTGATTGTTTCCATTTTCTATGGAAAGGAAAGGAATAGTGGAGAGAGTGAGGATACTTACTACTCTGTTGAAGCTGTGATCTAATCCATGTGGGTTCTCTGTCCAAGGACACAGATGAAAACTGATCTGAGCCGGTCCATTGTTAAAAAAATTATTCCTTCCTTCTTTCCTTCCTTCCTTTCTTCCTTCCTTCTTTCCTTCCCTTCTTCCTTCCTCCCTCTCTCCCTCCCTTCCTTCCTCCCTCCATATCTATCTATCTATCTATCTATCTATCTCACTTTACTTTCTAAATATAACCCTCCATAGGTTGAATATAACTCCCCTTCACAGTGATCCTTCCCTTATAACAAAAAAGAAAGAAAAAAAAAGTCAGCAAAAGCAATCAACATATCAACCACATCTGATCGCATATGTAACATTTCACAACCCTAGACCCCTAACTCTGCACGGAATGGAGGAAGGTGCCTTTTTTCAAGACTTCTCCAAAGTCAAGCTTGATCATTATAATTACAGTTTCCTTGTTTTGTGTTATTGTTCTATCCATTTACATTGCTAGAATCACTGTAGAATGTCTTTTTGGTTCTGTTTATTTCCGTTTGCATCAGTTCATAATTAATCTTCCTGTGCTTCTCTGAATTCTCCATATTTATCATGTATTATGGTGCAGTAACATATTGTACTCATATACCACAATTCATTTGGCCATGCTCTAATTGATTGGCATTGACTTTGTTTCCAGTTATTTGCTACCACAAAAAGTGCTGATAGGAGTAGCAATAGGGACTGAACCTGTGATTTCAATGATATAAGGAATCCTAGGATGAGGACAGCCCCTCAACACCTTATCCTCACCGAGAGGGCAAATGATCTGCCCAGGGTCACACAGTCAATATGGTGTCAGATATGAGACTTAAATCTACATCTTCTTGGTTCCAAGGTAAGTTCTCTGTCCATTTTTCCATATTGTGTCTCATGCTGCTATGAATAGTTTTTTGCTTTCTTGGTGATATATGGAGTATAGCTCAAGGTAGCATCATGTAAGGGAAGGGATATGAGATTTGGAGTTAGAAAGACCTCAGGTTCAAATCTTGCATCAGATATTTATGAGCTTTATGATCCTGGGCAGGTCACTTAACGTCCCTATGCCTCAGTTTCCTCATTTGTAAAATGAAAGGCTTCTACTTGGTAACCTCTATGTTCTCTTCTAGCCCTAAATCTATAATCCAATAATCCTGTGCTTAGCAGTAGGATCTTTTGGTCAAAACACATGAATGTTTTAGCTACTTTCTTAGCACAATCCCAAATTGCTTTCTAGAATGGCTAGCTCAACTCACGGTTCCCTGATAATGTATTAGTGTGTCTGTCTTTTTATAACCCCTCTACCACTGACCATTCTCATCTTTTGTTATCTTTGCCAATTTGCAGAGTGTAGGGTGAAATTTCAGAGTTATTTTGAGTTGTACTTCTCTTATTATTAGTGATTTGGAGCATCCTTTTCTATGACTGTTAATCATTTTCAATTCTTCTTTTGAGAACTCATTCTCCAATGTATGCTGCAATTCTCGTCCATGTCCTCCCATGAGTCCAGTACAAGTGGTCTACCCAATGTGCTGGGAGCCTTCCTTGCACCATCTTGACAGTGAAACATGTGAGTTGTATGTCAACCATCCTTTGCTTTTACCCTATGTCCAGGAGCAGGGGACAGTTACAGTCTTTCTTAGAGATTAGGAAGTCAAGATATTAATCTTAGTTTAGATTCTTTCTGAGCTGAAGTAAGAATTTGACCAAATCACCACCTATTCCTCAGCTGAAACTCCAGGTATCTGAACTTGGGACAGTCATAGACTCCCACTCTGTTTTCTCACCCACTCACACAAAGAAGACACTATGGCTGAGGGAGATGTATTTGAACTTCAGAGTAAGAGATTCCTCACAATTCTAGCAATTGCCTAATGGGCCTGGCTGCTTCATTGGAAGTGAGTTCTCAAATGCTAAAGGTATCCCAGTAGGGGCTGGATGTGAGTCCTTGTGAACAGGGATTTTGTTGCATTTCTATCTTTATCTTCAACACATAGGGTAGTGATTTATATGTGGTAAACAGTTAAATTCTTTTTTCATTCATTCATTCAGGATGTTGTATAGGCAGACGTGGCATAGTGGAGGAAGGTCAGACATGGTGGTGGGAAGGCCTGGGTCTGACCCTTTATCAGATACATGCTGTGTGGTGCTGGATACCTCTCTGAGCCTCAATTTCATCTGTGAAATGGGCATAATAATATTACATCTCTAATCTCACAGGTTTCTTGTAAAGATCAGATGAAATAATATATTTTAAGCGCTGAAAGTACAATAAACATGTCAGATATTATTAAAATACATTCTTTCATTGGGCTAGAAGTTGGACTAGATGACCCATCAGTTTCTTCATTGACTACAACAGCTCTGGATTCTTTAGAAGGTTGGTGTAATGGGAAGTACTTGTGCTCTGTCCTGGGGAGGAGCATCAAAGAGGACTTCCCAGACTGGCATTTTCAAATATTCCCCCAAATGGGATCATTATCTTCCTAGTCTGAGTAAACATGAGCACGTTTGGACTCAGTCATGGCCCTTTCAGCCTTGTCAGTCAACCGGAGCGGGAAGGAAACTGTTCTCTGGTCTAAAAGTAAAAGAAAATACACTCTTATCCACCCCCTACCCAACAAATCACAAAATCAGCTTTCAGCTGCTGTACTTCCTACTCTGAAAGTTGCTATTTGGAGGACTTTGTATTTCACAGTTAACAGGGTACCAGAGGGTTCCTCCCACCTTCCCTCCCATTGTTTTTGGATCATATTTTAATTGACATCTTTTATTCTTATATTATCTTAATTTCTGAATGTATCCCTCCCCTACCCAGTGACAAAAATTAAACAAGGAAGAGGAAGGCAAGCATTCAGAAAAACCAACACGCCATCTTTCATCACCCTCGGAGGAGAAGGACAAAGTGTGTAGTTGTTTTTAAAGAGCTAAAGCTAGAAGACCTCAGTGGCTATTCAATTTAACCCTCTTTTTAAAAATAATTTATTTTCAGTTTTTAATATTCACTTTTATTAAGATTTTAATTAAATTTCCTCCACCTCCTACCCTTCTCCCCTTCCCAAGTCGGTGAGCAATCTGTTATAGGCTCTACATATACATTCATATTAAACATATTTTCTCCTTAGTCATATTGTAAAGAAGAATTAGAACCAATGAGAGAAACCATGAAAAAGAAGAAACAAAACAAACAAAAAAGGAAAGCAAATCGTGTGCTTCGATCTATATTTGGACTCCAGAGTTCTTTTTCTGGATGTGGATGACCCCCTGCTTTACAGATAAGGATCTGAGGCTCCCAGAGGTGCAGTGACCTTTCCAAAGTCATCCATGTACTAAATAGTAAAGGCAGGTTCCCTGGTTTGTAGCATTAATGGCCTAGGCTGCCTCTCCAGTCCATTATGCCTGGCGGACAGAGCTGAGGCTTCAGCTGGCTCCTGGTGGTCCAGGTGGTCCCTCTGGATCCAGGCGGGTTGGCTGGACATGCTGGGGGTGAGTACCCAAGCCAGGCAGCCATAGTCCAGATCCTATGGACTTTGACCTTTCACTGCCGAAGGCCTGGGAGGTAGTTTAGAGCCCAGGGATGGCTGGAGCAGCCTGTGCAATTCCTCAAGATGAAATATCTCTCCAGTGGGTAATTCCAGCCTCATTTGAGTGATTTTCTTTTCACTGAATCATTTATTCCTGGTGTCAGGAAGGTACAGGGCAGCTTTTCCCACCGGCTTTCAATGAGCACGGTGTCATTGATTCCTCTGCTCCCACCCCAGGAAATCTGCTGGAGCAGCAAGTCTGTGTCAGCCGGAAGGGGGAGGGGAGGTAAGTGGGGAAGGGGAAGAAGGCAGGGGGGTGGGAGGGAGGGAGAGGAAGAGACATGAGAAGGTGGGAGAGAAGGGAAGAGGGGCAAGGAGGGAGGGAGAGGAGAGGAAAAGGAAGACAGAAGTAAAGGAGAGGAAGGAAACAAAAAAAAGAAGGTGTCTGAGGGGGGAGATAAAGGAGAAGAGTGTGGGGGGAAGGAGACACAATGGGAGGGTGGAGAGATGGGGACTCAGAGGGAGAAAAGAGAGTAAGGAAGGGAAAAGGAAAGGAGAGAGAGAGGGAGAGAGAGAGAGAGAGATGGAGAGAGGGAGATGGAGAGAGGGAGGGAGGGAGACAGAGAGAGATGGAGAGAGGG
>CM053589.1:172357570-172375703 GCA_028646515.1 Pseudochirops corinnae | reverse complement strand
GACATATAATCAGTCTCTCACAATATGCCCACTGTGGAGATGTTCTGTGTAATTACACATGTACAGCCTGTATTTAATTGCTTGTCCTTCCAGTGGGGGTGGGTGATGAGGGAGGAAGGAAAAGAATCTAGAATTTAAAGTTCTATAATCAAATGTTAAAAATATATATATGTATATATATATATATATATATGTATATATATAAAATTATTATTATTAACTACATCCAACTGGGAATCAAGATACACAGGCACTGTGGTAGGGAGATCCATCCTGCCCTACTGGAAAGTCAGAGGGGCGAGGGGGAGGACATACGAGAGAACAGATTGGGGGAGAGGTTATCCAGTGGGATAGCTGTTTTGAGGTGTTGGGTAGGGGAGGGATGGGGAGAAAATTTGTAGCTCAAAGTCTCATGGAAATGAATGATGTAAACAAGAAAATAAATTAATTAATTAATAAAAAATTTTTAATGGAAAAAAAAAAGAATTTGAACCCAGATCTTACAACACACAACTATAGCTATTGAAAACCCAGAAAAGACAGTTCTTACCATCAACATGTTTGACACTATAAAATGGTTCAACATCAGCAGTAAATGTGGTTTCATCAATTGGAATGGCATTAAAGAAAAGACACTGCCATCTGCTTTGTTATTACACCCCAAAGACCACAGGCTCTTTCCCACAGGCTTACAGCTGATATTTTCTGTATGTTTTGTCTAAAATGCAAGCTCCCTGAGATGAGGCACTGTCGTGATTTTCTATTTGAATCTCCAGTGGTCAACACCGTACTTTTGACACAGTAAATAAACACTTTATAGATACTTTCTCATCCTTTATTCAAAAAGATAATCCTGGAATCTTCAGAACAGGAACAAACCTGAGAGATAATATAGGTCAAGTCCCTCAAGATGAAACTGAGTCCTAGAGAGTTGAGGGAAATGATTTGTCCATGGCTACACATTAAATCAATAGCAAAACCAGGAGTAGAACAAGATCTCCTCATTATCATCAATTGTTTTTTTTCTAGGACACCATGTTACCTTTTGAACAGAATTCTGTCTTTCTCTTTGCCGTATGACCTATATAAATGTTTCGAGAATTCAAACTATTCAACAATACAACAGGCTGCTTCAATAGGTAATGAGCTCCCCATCACCAGAAGTATTCACTCTTTGGTTCTAAGTCAGTTCATTTTTGTGTGCCTCATCTGTGGAATGAACATAAACCATCTTGTAGCAGAGGGGTGGGAGCTACACTGTGATCACCAACGGATTATTCCGTATTTGTAATGTTCTCTGAGATGATTCTTGGCTAAGATCCCTGTATCAATATGAGGCATTGCTGTTCTCAAACTGAAAGATTTTGGAGAGGTTGAGAATCAAAGAGAGATGCTGTTGGGTCACCAAGCTCCTTCATTTCCCTTTCTCCTTGCTCCAGGCCCCCTTGTCAGCCAGAAGCTATTTTCAAAGAACAGAGTGAAATTTTGTCCAGGTAAGGACTAGAGATGATTGGAGCAAAGCTGCTCCCAGAACCTGATGCTTCAAAGTCCGTTTCACCACCTTGGGAACTGGTTCTGCCTCTTTCTAAACAGAGCAGATGACTGCAAAGAGCAGCCAGGAGGGCATCTGAGAGAAAGGGGGACTTGGAAGAAAGCGGGCAAGGAGAGATGATAAAAAAGGGAACTCACCAGAGGAACAGGCTTCTTGCTCACTCACTTGCTCGCTCTCTGCCTTTTTATCCCTCATCAATCTGAAAGCCCCACATCTCTGTGCTGGGGAGTATGGAGGTCAGCAAGGCTCAATAAAGCAACACAGGATTCTTATTACACCTGCATGTCTGGCCTTCATGTTGTGGCCGACAAGCTCCTCACGGAACATCCCCTAGGCCTGCCCTGGCAGCAAATTATGAAACATCTCGATTGTCAAGGTAAGATCTGCAGAAAAGGAAAGAATGGCTTTGTTTCTAATGGTGTGGCTTATTTATTCATGAGCCACATTAGTCTAATTATATGCCACCCCCAAACAGAAGCCATAGTCCTAAAATAAGATCTCTTCAAAAGAAAGAAAAGCATGCCTATATACGTATGTATATACATATACATATATACATATACATACATTTTCTCTATATATAACCCTGCTGTATGTATTTAATATACATATATGTGTATACAATATATGTGTGATGTATAAAACTTTGAGAGACATAGTTCCTGGGTAGTTAATCATTTTATTAATTATTGCTACCAGATAACTAATAAAAGTGGCCGGTGGCATTCCTGTCTCTCAAACTCCTTTTATATCACATATGTCGCCTGTGTATATATGACCCGTGTCAGCCAGTGAAGAAGGTCAAGTATGCAGGTATAATAAGAGCACCATTGATAAATACACAGACTGAAGAATGACAACAGTCAGCTTATACACAAACCATGCTTTGGGGAAGCAAAGAATGAGAGCAGGGCAGCCTATATTCCAGCCAATAGTAGCTTTGAGAGGTATTGTAGTAAAGTAAATAGAGTGCTGGGCCTAGAGTCAGGAAGACCTAAGTTCAAATCCCGTCTCTGACAGTTACGGTGAAACTGTGGATAAGTCTCTTAACTGACCCCAAAATGGAATGGGTTACCTTAGGAGACAATGGATTCCTCCTCACTGAAGGTCTTTAAGCAGAGTCTAAATAACAAGTGTTCAGGTGTGTTGAAGTGTGAATTCCATTTCAGATATTGGTTAGACAGGATGGCCATTGGAGTCTTCTCCAAGCCTGAAAGTTGGTGATTGTGTGGGCCTATGAACTGCTCTGAGCTTCAGGCTCCTCTCTAAGACCACAAATTACAAGCAGGTTATGACCTGCATTGGTGGAAGAAATTTCCCCCACTGAGAGTTCTCATATTGATGAATTCATAGGTCTTTAATGCTGATGATAGTGGTTCTATTAGCTATCCATAGCATTTGGATAAAAGCTGTGCGCTTAGCTGATCTACTTTTCCATTTTTTAACCAGTTCCAATAGTTTTCATTCTTATTGCTTCATAATCTAATTTGTGTTCTGGCATTTCTATTCCTCTGTAAGGGGGACTTTTGCTCTAGTTGCATTTGGGTAGTGAATCTCTGAGGTTCCTTCCAACTCTAAGATACTCTGGAATTATTTCAAACTTGAAGAGTGAGTGCAGCTGCTGCCATGGGAAGTCAGCATGGGAAAGAGTCCTTGGCAAGCAGGACGGTGCTTTCCCTACCATGGCAGACAGCTGATGCTGGGGCCAATTCATCATGGCATCGTCTTCTGCCAAGGTACTTGACAGAGAGCAAGAAGTGTCCAAGTAGTTGGTGGATTGCAGACCCACCATTATTTAGGGGTATAGAATTCAGCACAGAGGGCATCCCTTGGCACCAAGAGCACATTTGGTGAGAAGGGGTAGAAGTGCCTGCAGATGAGAGACTGAGAGATGTGGAAGAGCACTGGCCCAAGGGGTTTGGTCTTTGCCATCCCATTCTTGCATCATCATCGTGGTGTGTGGGGATATCGAGAGTGTCTGTATCAGTCTGGGTTTGAGCCATGTTGCTCTGACACCCACAGGCAGTGTGCGCCATCTGGGAGAGCAAGTGATGCTGGGAACTACACACACAATTGCTTATCTGAGACAGGATTCCCTTCTGGTTTCATGTTGATTCCCTGGGACCAGGGTGGGTCCCATCAGAGGGCAGTTGGGCATTTTCTTGATGGCCTAAAGGGGATCCTGCCCTAAAGAGTCCTTTCCCAGTGAAGGAAGAGCCTGAACCCTTGGATCCTGCCTGGATGGCTGGGAAAAGTATTCTATATGGGCTGGGAGTCCCTAACTGATTAACATGGAACTTTGTCCCTGCTGGGGTCCTCTGTTCTCTATTAGACAAAGCCAAGAAATCAGAATCAACCCCATTTTCATGCTTGTTTGCAGACCATCCCGTAGGAATGTCAGAGCCAGTGCTAGGATGGGCTGAGGTGGCTAGGGAGACAAAGGAGAGGGTGAGCCTTCACCCTAGGAAATCTAAGCCTCACATGTGGGGCCAAAGCCTTAACCTCTAACTGAGTTCCCTTGAGGGAAGAGAAGAAATGGAGAAGGGGAAGAGGGGAGTAATATACCTTCTGTCACTAGGCAATTAAGCATGAGATTGATAAGAGAAACTACACCCAATCTGAAAACCTAGAGGTTTTTTATGTCCCCTGGGTCATGCCAGAGCATCTGTCATGCCCTAGAAAGTCACCAACCACCAGCCAAGACCATACCTCCTGATCTGACCAGTCACACTATTCTCGGGCTGGGCTGAGCCTTTCAGAAGAACTGAGCAATAATTACCCTCCCTTCCCCCTCTGAAGGACGGTCCATGGACCACAGATTTCCTTAATGGATGTGGAGATAAGAGTTAACTAGAGCGATGGACTGCCAGGTAAGATGAAGAGATTTCTGTACAAAAGACATTCTCCTACTTGGGAAGATAGGGCCTTGGCAGCTTCATATCTAGTTGAGTTTCCCATCTAGCACATAACTTTTGTCTATAGCAGGGGTCCTTAACCTGGAATCCATATACCAATTAAAGAAGTGGTTTAGGGAGTCCATTAACTTGGGTGGGAAAAATTCTTTTTTTTACATTTTTGTGTCTCTGTGAAAAATGCAATTTAGCATTTCCTTTAGTTACTTTAAGAATTATTATTATTCTCAGAAGGGGAGGCTTTGCCAGATTTCCAAAGGAGTTCATGAGACAGAAAAGATGAAGAACTCCTGATCTATATGTAGCATTCCTCACAGCAAACCTTGCATGAATACTTCTAGTCATGAGGAACTCACTTCCTATTGAAACAGCCTATTGTATTGTTGGTCAGCTCTAGTTAGAAAGTCTGTTCAGGTCACAGTGATTCAGTGAGAGGCTTCCTGTGGACCTGCAACTAAGCCTTGCTCCTGCCTCTTCTCTAAAAGGTAGGGAAATGGAAAGCAGTGAGGTGCCAGATACCCTGGCATGGTATTTATTATCTGCTCAAAGTCAAGCCTGTCTTAGAGTCATAGCTATGGGAGGGAGCTGTCCCTGGTGCAACAAGATGGTTAGCTCTAATAAATAAGTTTGATATCCAGCTCACTCCTTAAAGACTGAAGGAAAGAAAATACCCTTGATTTTCAAGGAAGGGAATGGGTTTCTTTGCTGGGACTGATATATATCATCCTCTGGTGGACAGAGCACTGACTCTAGAGCTAGAAACCGTGGTTTTATAGTCTGCCTATGCTCCCATCTGTGTGGGCTTGGCAATTCACTTCACCTGCCTGGGACTCAGTTTCCTTATCTGTAAAATGAAGTCTTCCAGTCTTAGAGCTATGATCCTAAATGAGATGCTAAGTTTATCATTAGACACCTGCTTCCCATTCAAACACCATACTTTTTGTCACTGGCATCACTGTTTCCTCCCCTCCCCCAGGCACCAGATCTTAGTGTTTTCTCTAATGCCTCCCTCTTCCTCACCTCCCACATCCAAGCAGTTTCCTGTCAATTCAACCTCCATAATATCATATCGCTCCCATCTGTCCCTTCATCTCTAGTCCTACTGCCAACACTTTAGCACAGGTTTTTGTTACTACCTGCCCAGACTACTGCAACAGCTTCCTAACAAGCCTAGTCACCTCCACTCTTGCCCTACTTTGATCCATCCTTCACTCTTTTGCCAGACTTATTTTCACTGCCCATTGATCTGGGAAGGTCTCTCCTCTGATCAAAGTCCTCCAATGGCTCCCTATTAGTTCTAGGACAATGGTTCTCAAAGGGCATGCTACTGCACACATGGCTTTCTTCTAGTTGTGCCCTAAATTGTATGGGATTTGCACTTAGAGTTGCATGTGCCTATGAGAGTCACAAGATCATAGATATAAAAGTGTGAGAGACCTCAGAGGTCATTTCATCTAGTCTCTTCATTTCACAGATGAAGATACTAAAGCCGAGAGTGACAAGTCTCTTGATTTTCCCACAGTGTGTCCCGAATCATCGTAGTAAAGAACAAACTGTGCCATGTGCAAAGGCAATTTTGAGAGCCATTGTCCTGGGCTATGGCACAAACTCTTCCTGCCAATTAAGGCCCTCCATAATCTGACTTCGACTGACCTTTCCAGGTTTTTTATATTGTTCTTCGACAATTCAACTCAACATTCATTTCTTAAGTTCCTACGATGTTCAATGCAGTGCTAGGTTCTAGAGATACAAACAAACAAAACAATCCCTGCCCTCTAGGGGCATTCTCCTAGGAGAATACAACATCTACACCAATAAGTATAATATAAGGAAAATTGAGGAGGAAAAGAGGAAGAACAACTGGGGGAAATCAGAGAAGACTTCTTGGAGGAGGTTACAAGCTGAACCTGGAAAAAAGACAAGAATTCTAAGAGACAGGGGTGAGGAAAGAGTACATTCAAGGTAGATAGGAGCCAGAATTCACAAATTTTAAGTGTCAGACTAAGAAGTTTGGATGTTATCTCCCTGAAGCAATGGAAAGTCATGTGAAGGAAGATTTTTGAGACAGGGAGGGGTGGAGTCCCGTCTATTCCTTTAGAAGGTGATTTTGGCAGCTGTGTGAAGGATGGATTTTTTTTTTTAAAAGAAGAGAAATGCGATAGGGAGACCACAAAGGAGGCTATTGCAATAGTCCAGGAGAGGCATGATGATGGCCTGAATCAGGGTATAGGAAAGGGGCAGATATGAAAGAAGATGTGGAGATAAAGCTCAGAAAATCTTGGTCATGGATTAAATATTAGGCAGGGAGAAGAAATAGTTAAGAATGATACCAAGGTCATAAACCTGGGAGACTTAGAATGTGTAGATGTCTTCAAAAGAAAAAAGGATAGTTTGGGAAAGAGGCAAGTTTGGGGTGAAAAATCATGAGTTCTTTGTTCAACATGTGAAGTTTTAGAGGCTTATAGGATACTGAAGAGGAGATAGCCAGCATAGAGTTGACTAAGCATGACTGGAGTTCTGGAATGAGATTAGGAAAGGAATCATCTATGGAAAGGAAAGAAGGAAGAAAGGAAGGAAGGAAGGAAAAGGAAGGAAAGAAGGAAAAGGAAGGAAGGAAAAGGAAGGAAGAAAGGAAGGAAGGAAAAGGAAGGAAGGGAGAAAGGAGGAGGAGGAGAAGGAGGAGGAGGAAAAGGAGGAGGAGGAAGAGGAGAAGGAGGAGGAGGAGGAGGAGGAAGAAGAAGAAGAAGAAGAAGAAGAAGAAGAAGAAGAAGAAGAAGAAGAAGAAGAAGAAGAAAGAGTGTGTCTAGGTCTTAAGACAGAGTCATTCCTGCCATTAGGAATTCCAATATACTTCTAAGATCCCTTGCAGTTCTAGAGTTATGATCCTAGGATCCCATGGACACCTAAAGGAGTAAGAGATGAATGATGAGGATGAAAAAGGAAGAGTCAGACTAGTAAAATGAAAACCATTTCCCAACCATGATGCTAGTTTCCCTCTTCCTCATCCCTACCAGAACTGGACTCTGACTCAGGGTCTCTAGGGTCTCACAGATTAATTTTTGCCATATCTTATCTGGGACCAGGGCAACACACTACTGCTCATTCATTCCCAAATAATGCCACCAAACCCCTTCCTTTCTAGTTCCCCTTTGTGTCATGTTCTCCCCTTAAAAAGTCATCTTCTTGAGGGTAAGAACTCCCTTGTTTGCTTCTGTATCCCAAAACACAGTGCCCAACAAAGCACACCAAGAGTAAACATATAATAAATGTCTTTTCATTCATTCAGAAAATCAAGAGAATGAAGGGTCATGAAACCCAAAGTAAATGCATCCAGGAGGGAGGAATAGTTTGCCATACCAAAAGCTGTAGGAGGTCAAGCCTATCACATTTGGATAAGATTGGTTAAAAGTCCACTGGTAACCTTGGAAAGAATATTAGAAGCAGGAGACCAAGAAGTGAGCACATGGTGAGGAAAGGGAGGCAATGAGTGGAGATAATCTTTTGTAGGAATTGGGCATTGAAAGGGAAGAGAGGGATGGAATGCTAGCTCCCCTCTTTGCATTCTATGTTCTAGACAAACTGCACTACTCTTCCTCCCCCCATACATACCTCAACCCTTTCCTCCTTCTGCACCTTTTCCTGTGCAGAGAATGACAGGGTGGTACGGGATTGCTAAAGTGGTCAATACTGTAACCATGGTCTGTTGGGTTCCATCAAAGCTTTTGGCAAAGTCTCTCCTGATAACCTTTGAATAAGCTGGAGGGGTAGGGGCTAGGCTAGGTGATGGGGTAGTTAAGTGGAATATAGAATGGGTTTAATGAGCCAAGCTAAAAAGGAATAAATTAATGCCAACCTGGAGGGAGGTCTCCTATAGAGTTCTCCAGAAATCTGTCCTTGGCCCTGCATTGTTTGACATGTTTATCAATAATAACTTGGATGAAGAAATAGAAGACATACTTCTCATAAGTGAAGACACAAAGCAGAGAGAGGTAGCTAGCATTAACAAGAGTTGATCTCCATAAAGATATTGACCAGCTGAACCTAATAAGATCAAATATATATGTAATAAATAAGTATATGACATGGAATAAGTGAAGGTAAGAAGCATTTATATAGCAATCTGCTATGAGGCAGGCACTATGCTAAGGGCTTTACAAATATTGTCTCATTTGATCTTCATAACAACCTTGGGAGATAGGTGATATTGTGAGCCCCATTTACAGCTGAGAAAACTGACACAGAAGTTAAGTGATTTACCCAGGGTTTTATAGTTACTAAATATCTGAGGCTGAATTTGAATTCAAGTCTTTCCCAGTACTCTGTACACTATGGCACAACCCAGCAGCCTCTAATAAGAACGTTTTACATATAACATAAGAATAAGGGAGATGCTGATTGAGGGACCCAGGAAGGTGCCACTGAAGGATGGAACCCATGGTGCCCCCAGGAGCAAGCCCTCTCTTCTCTCTCCCTTCCTCTTAGGCTTTTTGGTTTACTAACAACGTAAGCCTGGTGGGAACATCTCTGATTCCTGCATTCTAAATCTCTCCTTATTTTTTATTTTTCCTGCTTATCACCTCATGCTGGCTAAGGAATTCTAACACAGGCAACAGCACCAGGTTTGTAACCTCCTGGGGGAAGGCACATTTCTTGGTACCTCATTACTTTCCTGCTGGAAAGTAGTAATGGATGCATCTGTCACTTTACTCCAGACCCTCTTTCCTCAACCACTATCACCAGAGATAAGATCAAACACAGAACGAGGGATAAAGGGCACTAATCTCTATTTTTTTATGCAAATGAATGGTAATAAGTGGAAGCAAGAAGGAACAGAAAGTAAAATAAAGGAAGGAAACTAATCTGTGGATTTTATACCAGTCAGTGTAGTCCTTCTTAGACACTGGAGAAAGGGCAACGAATTCAGTCAATTCCTTCTTTGTCACAGTCTTGGGAGAAGGAGAGTGCTCTGAGGGACAGTCTTACCATAACTAGTCTGTTCAACACAGCTGTACCTCATCAGTTTCTGCAGAAACAGCCATGGAGCACTCAGCAACCTCCAGTTTTGAAGGAAGAATCTAGGGTTGGGATGGGGAATGGGGGAGAAG
Source organism: Pseudochirops corinnae (assembly GCA_028646515.1). NCBI lineage: Eukaryota > Metazoa > Chordata > Mammalia > Diprotodontia > Pseudocheiridae > Pseudochirops > Pseudochirops corinnae. Next base: position 172,366,134 of record CM053589.1, on the reverse strand, counting down.
TCTGGTCACAAGTGTCATCCCACATGAACCCAAGATGGAGGATGTGCCCCAAACTCCCTGTCTCCTTACTCTTTTTCCAGTGTTTTTCTCTCTGACATCTTCACACAACCCTTTCTATGTGTCTCCTATTCCAAAAGATCCATTTTTGATGAATTCTGGGATGGATTGTGCTTCACAAGGAAAGGCAACATATATGAGTGTATGTGTATACAAATACACACATATGTGCATATACATATATGTGTATACACATGTGTAATGTGTTTATATGTTTATCTTATGTGTGTTTTACATTTTACACACATGAATATACACACACACACACACACACACACACACACATATATATATATATATATATATATATATATATATATACATGCATATCACCCTAGATCTCCGGTTTCATTGGTAGAGGAAATTCCCAGGTTCCTCAAGAGGAAACTTTCTATTACCTGCTCTTCAACTTGATGCAGAATAGAGGTGTCAAAAACACAGCCAGGGCTGCAAACAGCCCACAATACTTCCTACTGAAGCCTGAACCAGATTAAAATGTAATTGGGAAATATTTAACAAAAATTAATAAAAATACAATAAAACACAAGTAACATTAATATGTGGTTTTCTAAGTCACTATGTACCCATAGGAATCCTTATGTCTGGTTTGATGGTTCCTCTTCCATTTGAATTTCATACCATCACCTTAGAGTATTGTCTAGGGGCACTAGAAGACTATGCGACATGTCCAGGGTAGTAACACAGCCTATATGTGTCCAAAGCGAGACTTGAACTGAGATCTTCCAGTTCTCAGTCTACCAAACCACACTGCCATTCCAAACTGAATAAGGATAAAAAATAGTTGAATACTTGGGCTGCACATGCATAGGATGAGGGAACTAGGGCTTCATAAGAGTTTGTGTGGAGATGAGACTTCAATGGATTGAAAACTCAGGATGAATCAACTATGTGAGATAACAGTCCCCAAAGGTCATGGGATTTCAGGCTGCATCAGGTGGTAATCCTCTGTACTCTGCCTTGGTGAGACCACATCTGGAATAGGGTGTTTAATTTGGGACTCTTTATTTTAGATAGGACATTGACAAAGAAGAGACCACCCAAAAAGTGGGAAGAGACAAATCTATATCATATGAGGATTAACTGAATGATCCAGGGAGGCTTAGCATGGAGAAAAGAAAATTTAGAGGGGATGTATTACCATTTAGAGGAGAAATTAGGTTGGTCCAACTTGGTTTCATTGACCCAACTAGGAGTACAGGGTTCTAGTTGCAGGAACAAATTGTTGTTTCCATGTAAGAGAAAACTTCTTCACAACTAGAGCTGTCCGAAAGTAGGGTGGGTAGCCTTGGGAAGCAGTTTGGGATGGTAGAAAGAGTACTAGCTTTGAGTGGATTCAATTCTCATTTCTGAGACTATGTATATGTGATCCTAAGCAGGTCATTAAATTCCCCCAAGCTTCACGAAAGGTTGGCATGGAATGGCCACTGAGGTTCCTTCCATCTCAGGATCTGTGATTCTAAGATCCATCTCCAAAGGTCTGCAAGTAGAGACTGCATGACCTACTTGCCAAAGATTCAGTAGGACACGTTCCTGGTCCATCTCCAAGCCCAAGATTCTGTTTCTAGAACTGTCCTCCCCCATGCCTTTCTGAATGTTGGAACATCCCTTCAGTCTGGCTCATAGGATTGTGGATTTAAAGGTATGAGAGACCTGTGAAGCCACTGAGTTCAACTCCATTTTACAAACGAGGAGACTAAGTTACAGAAGGTACCTGTCCTGGCTCATACAGCTACTAAGTTTGGGGGGAGGGATATGAACTCAAAGTCCCCTGACCTTTCCACCATGTCACACCACCTCCCTAATGACCATCCCCCCTCCTTTTCCCATCATACTTCCCTTTGGCAAAATCCCCCATGCTGTTTTCCCCTAAAAAAAAAAAATCACCTTCAGTAATAGCAGCTGCTTTTCCCCCACCTCCCTGTGTCTCTCTGTTGCCCTTTGCATGACCTGCTTTTCTGACTGTGGTATGCCATGATTCCCAGGCAGATAACAGCCCCAGAATATTAGTGCTAAAAAGACAGATTTAGGTTTCAGGAGGAAATTTGGTGTGGTGGAAAGCAGGCTCCTTTTCATAATTGCAATCCATCTCATCTATGAACTATTGGTCCTTTCACCTGTCTGTCACGGTCTCCACAGCAGAAATTTTTTCTCCACTTGTTTTTCTCTGTGTGGACTGTCAGGCCAAAGTTGAGTGAGTGATTATGGATCTCATTGAAGAGGCTGTGAAATATTCCAGGGCTTAAAGCAGTCAGCACAATGTCATTCACAGATACGAGCATCTGGAAGACTCCATCAGGTATAGAGAAGCCTCCTTTCCTTTGAACGCTGAGCTGGACGTGTTCTCCAAAAGCAGCCAACCCCTTTGGCCAATACGAGCCTCCCTGTTTTATAGACTTGGTGTTAATAATCAGAGGATCAAAGAACCAAGTTTGCTCTGCTATTGCATTTTTCAAGAAATATTATATGGTACCTAACTTATGTATGAGAGATGTCTTGTCAGCGGGGAACTGTTACAGCTGTATTTTGTTCTGCCAAGTCAAGTACTTTTAAATATATATATACATATATAGTTCGCAAACAATAGATGCAGTGGGACCTTGTATTCTCTGTGCCTTTTAGTCAATTTTACGACTATAAAGATGTGGTCTGCTGCAGACTACCATTTGCAAAAGCCTGTCTGTTTCCTGTTCTCGTTTTCAAATATTCCCTTGATACATATAGAAATTATTCTCAGAAAGATTTTGTAGAGAAGAAAAAGTAGGCTTAGGGACTGATTGTTATTGATATCTTCCTGACCATCTTTTTAAAATAGTAATAATGTCCATTACATTTTTTCCAAATGTTAGGTTTATTGATGTAATCCAGCCAGACTAGAAACCTTTCTCCCACAATATATACATACACCCCATGATATTAAAGGCACTCTCTCAATTCCTATGTATAACCTTATCTAGCTTGCTCATAATCAATACATTCTTAAAAGTGTCTAAGGTAGGTTGGCATATTTGAAGAAGTCTTCAGATTTCTATTCTCTGGAATATAAGGCATTATTAGTTCCAATCATTGCTATCCCTTGGGCATGGCCTGTATTTTGGACAGGGCTAGGACTGCCTCAAAATACCATGTGGGTTGTCTTGCTTTTGAAGCAGAACACATAGCTAAGAACTGGGTGGCCAAAAGGGCTGATTAGTACAGATATTCCTGTATTTTTTTGTTTGTACTCCATTAGTGGATTTTTTGTCACTAAATCCTGTAATTAGTCAGTCTACAAGCATTTATTAAGTATTATACTAAATGCTGGGGATACAAAGAAAGGTAAAAAAAAAAATGCAGTCTCCACTCTTAAGGACTCATGGTCTAATGGAGGAAGATGACGTGTAAACAGCCATGTACAATAAGATACTTAAAAGATAAATTGAAGATAATCTCAGAGGAAAGGAAGAAAACTTAAGGACTGGGAAAAGCCTCTTGAAGAAGGTAGGATTTTAGCTGAGACTTGAAGGAAGCCAGGAGGCTCATATAGGGAAGGAGAAAGTTCCAGGCATGAGGGACAAACAGTAAAACATGCTAGGAGTCAGGAGATTTTTGTATGAGGAGCAGCAAAGGAAGCCTGTGCTGCTGGATCACAATGTAATGAGGAAACCAGGTAGCGGGGAGAAACATGTAAGACTAGAAAGGTAGCAAGGGGCCAGGTTATGAAAGACTTTGTAAGCCAAAAAAGTTTTTACATCTGATCCTGGAGGCAATAGGGCTGGAGTTTATTGACTAGGGGTGATAATGTGGTCAGACTATTTCACTCGGATCAATTTTAATTAGAAAGATAAGAAGTTCAACTTTCCAAGGCAGCTAGGTGGAGCAGTGGCATGTATCATCCTCAGACACTTACTAGCTGTGTGACCCTGGGCAAGTCATTTAACCTGTCTGCCTTAGCTTCTTCAATTGAAAAATGGGAATAACAACTGCATCTACCTCCCAGGGTTATTGAGAAGATAAAATGAGCTAATATTTATTATGTACTTAGCATAGAGCCCAGCGCACAGCAAGCTCTTAATAAACACTGGTTCCTTTTCCCCTTTCAGTTTTGGACAAGTTACTCTTAAGACGTCCACAACATAGTCACTTTCAGATGTCTGATAGGGAACTGCAGACATAAGACCAGAGGTCAGACAATGTGATATGCAAGTTATCTGCACAGAAGGTGATATTGAATCGGTGGAAGCTAATGAGATCGCCAAGGGAAATAGCATGGAGGGAGAAAGAGAAGAGGGACAGGGACAGAGCCTTAGTGAACCCTGGTTTTCTATTTCTTTCCATTGATAGCTGGGCTGATTTTTCTATCTTTCCCTCTTTCAGATGCCTCAAGATATTTCATCAGCTCTAGCATAGCTCTCCTGTGAATACAGTTGGTCTTTTCCCACAGAGGATCCTATCTTTGTTCCTCTACTTCTGTTCCCATTTCCTTGTGAACAACAGGGATTATGAAGAAGAATCTGAATGTGATGGCTCCACCACCATCGATTTGTTGTAAAATGGTGGCAGATTTTGTCATGATTCTGTTTTTCACCTATTGGTTTTCCCCTTCTGGTTTTATCCTGCAATGCTTCGGGATAATCTGGTTTGATTAGTTCTCATTGGGAAGCTTTGTATAAATCCATGTTGCTCTTTTCTGTCCGCCATTTTATGGGATCATACTGCTTATAAGCTTCCACCATCTTCCCACATAAAATTTTGCAAGGGAATTTATATTCTAAACTGTTCTTGCTCTTCCTCTGCTTGGCAAGGAGAACAAGGGTGTTCTGGCTAAGGCAGTTTCTTGGCATTTCTCATGTCCTTGTTCTGGTAATTGCCTTACTAAGCTAAAATTTCCTTAAGAAATAACAACAGCCTGCATCCATGGTGTTAAACTCAAATAGAAATGGAGACCACTAATCCATAAACATGGATCCCTGCAGACTGCATATTGACTTAGTTTTATAATTTAATATTATATGTTTTATTATATTATTATTTATTTTGATAAATATTGCCCAATTACATTTTAATCTAGTTTGAGAGTGTTATAAGCTGCATGTAGTCCAAGTGTTGTGTGTTAGACACCTCTGATCTATGTTGCTGTTTGTTCCATTATCTATTTCCCATTTTTTAGCATCAAGAACTGATTTAAGTGTCAAATTAGAGCTATTTTATTTACATTCCATATCTTCTCTTTTTATTCATTCTTCTAATTTGGTATTGATCGTGAGTTTTGCTCTAATAATCCAATAGTATGACTGTGAACACACAGTTGATTCATAAATGAGTCTCATTTCCAGCATGGTAGAACCTAACGGAATCTGTGTTCTGTGGGCATAGCCTTGGAAAACTCAGGGTGACCACACAGAATAAGAAGGAATCAGAGTGGAATTCTGTCCTCTTTATGCACTCACCATGGATTATTTTGTAATGTAGCTCTGTGCCATATCTCCTCCCCTGACTTTAAACTTCAGGAGAGCTACTTACCTAAAATTTTGGATGTCTTGGGCATTGATCTCCACTCAATAATTGTTTACTGAATGTTTACTGAATTTAATCAAACTGGTGGGAGTTTATTTCTGAGGTCACTGGAAAGCCCTCTAAATGCATTGACCACTCCCAAGAATGACAAGAGGAATCAGAAACCCATTCCTCATGATCAAGACAGCTGAATGACATATTTTGGAGATGTGAGAGGATGTTCATCTTTGTTTCTATCAGGTTCCATATTATGTCTTCTTCTCCCCATCCCTAGCATTTCTTTCTTCTTATATAGGGCATCTACCTCTGCCCTATGACTATATAGCTCTACTTTCAGGAGTCATCCAGCTCATCCCTAGTTAATCATTTGAACTGGCAATGGCTTAAGGTAGGAATCATCAATCAATAAGCATTCATTAATTCTACTATGTAACACAGTGTGCTAAGCATTGGGGATACAAAAGGAAGCAAAAGACAGTCCTTGCCCTCAAAGAGCTTACAAACTAATGGATTAGGAAAACCTAGTTAGTACCTTAAGACCAACTAGAATGGGAACTGTTGGTACAGTCTTGGGTTCACAGGCATTGCTAGTAGGTAAAAGCCATGTGAGAACAGTTTAGGGGCAGCATCTTCCCACCTTACCGTGGTCCCAGTGTTCTGAGGAAGGCTTTATATGAGTTGTCCCCATCACCATCGTCATCCAGAAGAATATAAGTTTTACTAGGAGACTCCTGGATATGCAAAAGCCTTAAATATCAAAAGAAACAAATTTCTAAGGATGAAGTTGTGAGTGACTGGGGAGATTGGCCTTCTCACTATTCTACTTCTGTTTAGGTCCAGTGCAATCACAACATCTTCTACTGCCACAGAATAGAGGGAAGCTAACTGGCCCTTGCAGGAGTATAAATCATGACCTTGGACTCATGAATACTGGGCTGTAACCACCAAATTGACTAGCCATGGTCCATTTTAGTACAGAGGGACAGTGCAGTATAAAGAGCACAAAATCTGGAGTCAAGAGAGATCTGGCCTTGAATCCCACCTCTTACACTTACTAGATGAGTGAGTGACCCTCGAAAAATCATTAAACCCCTGTGAACCTCTGTTTCCTCATTTATAAACTGGGGATTATAATACTTCAAGTGTCTACCAGAGAGTGTCCATAGCTTGTAGGATCATAGGCTTACATTTGGAAAGGACCAGGTTGTAAGATTCAGATAAGGTCCATTTAAAGTACTCAATAAACTTTAAAATGGGGTGGGGGAAAGAGAAAAGTTAGGTAGGTAGATAGATAGATAATGCATTTATTAATCACTTACTGTGTGCCAGGAACTGTCATAATAACAAAGGCATATCATACAGCAGTTGCCTGAGCCTCCCTCAGCTCAAGCTAGCACTAGCTTCTAATTGGCCTTGATCAAACAGAGCATCTGCAGGCCCTTGATAGCAACAGCTGCCTGCCCTTTCCAATTCCTCTGCCCTCACTAAGAAGGCAAAGGCGGAGGGTCCTCCAAGGGAGAGTTGGAGGGAGAGATCTTCCTTGGCTCTCTGGTGGCTAGTTTGGCAGAGGCTCAACACTTGGCAGGACATCATTGGGTCTAAAGGTTCTCCATGAAGCAGAGGCCCCCAGCCACATAGCCTGGCTAGAGGTAGCCTGGCCATGACTACTGATGCGAATAATTTATGAAAGGCAAAGGAAAAACATTAGGCTCTGTGCCTAAATAGGCTGCAGGCCAGTAATAAAGAAAAAACATAAACTCTAATTATTAATAACGGCTGGCATTTATATAGTGCCTTAAGGTTTATAAGGCACTTTATATACTCTATCTCATTTAATCTTCATAGCATTGTGAGTTAGGGGCTACAGGTATTCATCCAGATCAAAGATTCAGAGCTGGAAGACTTATTCAGCAAGCGTATAATAATTATGCACTTATTATGTGCCAGATGTTGGGGACCCAAGGAAAGGCAAAAACATTATTCATGCCCTCAAGGATTTCAAAGTCTAATGGGGGACACAATGTGACAACAACTATGTACATACAAGATATATGCAGAATGCATTGAACATCATCTCAGGGGGAAGACACTTATCCACTGGAGGGACTGGCAAGGCATCCTACAGAGGGTGGATTCAAGCTGTGTCCTGAAAGAAGAGAGGGAGGAGTAGGGACATCAAGCAGGAATGTGAAGTTAGATCATAATGTGAAAAGGAGTAACATTTGAGAAGACTAGGAAGGTAGCAAGGGACCAAGTTTAAGGGCTTTAAATGTCAGACACAAGCCTTTCTAGTTGATGCTGGAGGTAACCAGAGGCTACCAGAATTTACTGAGTAGAGAGGTGACATGGTCAGACAAATACTTTAGGAAAATCACTTTGGCATCTGTGTGGAGGATGGACTAGAGAAGGGAGTGACTTAGAGCAGGGAAACCAATTAAAAGTCTCTTGCAATAGTCCAGGTGATGGGTGATGAGGGTCTGTACTCAGGTCGTGGCTACTGGAGTGGAGACATATTATAAGAGATGCTGTGAAAGAGAAACTACAAGATGTGGCCGCAGATCAGATACATGGTGTTAATACTAGAGAGATGTTGAGGATGGTGCTAAAGTTGCCAGCCCAGGTGACCAGGAACGTGGTGGGTGCACTCAGTAGCAGGGGGAAAGTCAGGAAGAGGCAAAGATTTGGGGGGAAAGAAAAAAGAGGTCTTTTTGGACATATTGGAGATACTGCTAAGAAATCCAATTGGAGATGTCTAAAAAGCAGTTGGTGATTCAAAATGGAAAGAACTTAGGACTGAATGTCTTTCATAGAGATGATCATTGAACCCATGGGAGCTGACAAGATGGTGTTTTGGGAATCTGAAGATCTTCCCTGCCCCTAGGCCCTTTGCTAAAGTGGCTACGTGACTCTGAGGACCCTTGGATATTTTAAAGTATACTCTGTTCCCTAATAGGCTGAATGTAGTCACGTGGAGCCTGTGGCGCCAGGCTTGT
>CM053589.1:172332232-172357070 GCA_028646515.1 Pseudochirops corinnae | reverse complement strand
ACTGCTGACTCTCTTTTCATGATTTTCCTGCATTATTCTTATTTCTCTTCCCAATTTTTCCTCCATTTCTCTCATTTGGTTTTCAAAATCCTTCTTAAGCTGATCTATGGCTTTTAGGCAGTCTTCATGTTTCTTGGAAGCTTTTGGTGCGGGAGTTCTGACTGTGTTGTCTTCCTCCCGTTCCATGCTTTGATCCTTCTTGTCCCCAAAGAAGGAATCTAGGGTTTGGTTGCTGTTCTTATTTTGCTTCCTTTGCTTGTTCATGTTGGCCAGTCAATGATTTTTTAGCTCTGTAGAACTTTGCTTCCAGAGGGGAAAGCTCTGTCCCAAATCGCTGGGGTTTTCCCAGTTGCCAGAGCTATTAGGGGGCTGTCGTTTTTTTGCAGCCTCCACCAGCTTTGGCTCACTGAAAACGCACCCCAGGACCACCACCCAAGACCATGATCCAGATCCAGGCCACTCAATGCAAGAGCACTTGGCCTCTGAATGATCACTTGGCTCCCCTGCAGTCTGCAGGCTGGGAGCTCTGAAGCAGTTACGTGGAGGCAGCTGCAGGACCACTGCTTCTGCCACTTCCTTGCCCTGGAAGCAGTTTGTCTGGCCCACTTTTCTCCCCCAAGTTTAGCTGAGATCCACTGACCTTTCACTCAGTCCTTGTTTCTTATGGCTTGGTAATTCTGGAAACTGCTGCTGCTGATCCACTCTCCTGAAGCTCCAGCTGCAGGTTGGCTCATCCTGGCTGCCCCGGGGACCATGCCAGGGTTTTAGGCTGGGCTGGTTTCGGCTCCCAGAGCTGAGATGATCTCTTCCTGTTGAGCTGGCTTCAGCGGGAGGTGTATTTGTGTGAGTTTTAGAGTCCTAAAATTTGTTTAGAGTCATATTTTATGGGTATTTGAGTTGGCTATGTGGGAGCTGTGGTACCTTGTTGCTCCTATGCCACCATCTTGGCTCCGCTCCACTGGGTTCAAATTCTTGATGTACCCCTCCTTCCCCACTTGCTGTGTGACCTTTAGCAAGTCACTTCCCATCTCTGTGTGCCAACATACTCATTTGTACAATCAATGAAAGCAATTGCTTTTCTCCCTTTCCCTAACCCCACTTACCCTCTTGAGGATGTGGATATTAAAGAGAAAACATCTCTGAATCCCTTTGAACTCCATGGATGAAGGTGTTATCTAAGTATAAGACATTATCATTAAAAGACAATTCTTTTGAAAATGGAAATTGCAGAATCACACTTCCTCCCAAATATGAGGGGAATTAATGAGGAATTTGCTCAATGCTGAAGTCTTCAGATTGATCCTTCCAGGTGTCCAAAGGAAATTCACATTTACACTTCCATCAGAAATCCCTTTGTAAAATGCAGGGGGTAGCCCTTCATTTCCCAGAGATAACAAGATAGCCACACTCTTCCTGGGATGAGAGACGCCCCCAAGTATTAGTTGACTATCTGGTGACCCTCCAGCTAATTAGAAATGTGAATCTAATCTCACAGATTTCAGCCCCTGTCAATTTATTTTGTGTATGCTGGTAATGATGCTGTTTGTTTGATTCTCAGGAATAGAATAGGGAAAGTCACGATTGAGAACCAATGACAAGAGAGGCTTCACTTTTCTTCTGCTCTTCTCACTGGTCCTTTTAATTGAGGAAATCACATATGATTTAATGTACATTAAGATGTCATCATTATAGCATTAACCCAGTCTACTGAGAAGAAGATCTCTAAGATGGATTACCCGTTAAAGACAGACTACTTTCAACAGGACTAAAACACTAACTTGTTGGGGGTCATGGACCACAAGGTAACAGTGTCATTCAAATTCCCTCTTTGCCAATGAATATAATAATACTAATAACATGATAATTATAATGTTAACAATAATAAGTCTCCATACAATACTTAGAATTTTAAAATGCATTATGTCAGTGGGCAGATTCTTACAACAAGCCTGGATTCTCACTAGGCAGGATGGATCTTATTATCTTTGTTTTATGGATGTGGAAATGGGTCTCAGAGAGGTTAAGTGTTTTGCCCAAGGTCGCATAGCTAGTAAAATTGCAGAGCTGGGACTACAACCAAGGTCTCTTGACTCCCAGACCAGTGCTTTGTCCAGTACATAATGCTGACTTTATGGACGTTATTACAGGAAGATGCTGCTGCTCCCTGATACAAAGGAACAGTAGCATAATATACAGGCTGCCCCAAAGTCTTTGCACCATGTTAAGCCTTAATAGCTTATTTGTGTTTCAACTTTTGGAACACCAGAGACACAGATGATATGCATATGCATGTGTATGTGTGTGTGTATGTATGTATGTATGTGTGTGTACAGACACACACAGTGCCTGGAACATAGTAGATGCTTCCTAAATTTTGACTGATTACAACAAAATTGTACAAACACTCATGTACACACACGTGTGCACATATGCACACATACATATGAATATATTGCTATTAAGCCAGTCAGTTGTATCCACTCTTCATGACCTCATCTGGGGTTTTCTTGGCAAAGACACTAGAGTGATTTATCATTTCCTTCTCCAGCTCATTTTACAGATGAAGAAACTGAGGCAAACAGGGTTAAGTCACTTGTCCAGGGTCACACAGCTAGTAAGTGTCTGGGGCTGGATTTGAACTCCAGTCCTCCTGACCCCAGGGCCAGTGCTCTATCCACTGTACCACATAGCTGCCCGCTACAGACATGTATATGTCTATCTGTTTGTCTCCCTCTCCTCCTCCTCTTCTTCTTCCTCTTCTTCTTCCTCCTCCTCCTCCTCTTCCTCTTCCCCCTCCTTCTCTTCTCCCTTTTCTCTCTCTGTCCCTCTGTCTTTCTCTCCCTCACAATGTGATGACATTCCAAGATTTGCTATGAGAGGTCTATTGCTAAAGTTCCAACCATGACTAATGCTAAAATTTACTTATTTGCTAAAAATAATCAGTTCTGCTTCTGTGTTCTCTTTGGCTAATGTGAACAGTATCTGGATAGTATTGAGAAATATACTTTTCTTGACTTCATTTCTTGAGCGCTTTTTTTGATTAGTGTTATTTGAACACTAACATTGACGTTAATCGTTTCTGGGCTTTAGGATTAGCTCATTCATTTATTCAGTAATTGAAGGATTACTACCCTCATAGCCCTGTGTTAGGTGCTCTGTTACAGAAAAACAAGTATAAGGAAGAGTCACTCACATCTAGTACTTCATGATCTATGCAGGAAGACAGGAAATGTACACATGAACCATCTAACATCGCAAAGCAGCATATGATAGGTGCCAAAATAAATAACGTAAGTAATTATCAAATGCACTCAGAGAAAGGAAATATCATTGTGGGCTAAAGCAGTCAGGAAGGGTTTTATGGCTGAGGTGAGATTTAACTGGGTCCTTAAGTACAATTCCTATTTTAACAGGTAGAAGGGAAGGGAAAGGACATTCCAGCACAAATCTATGTGTAGAGAAGTAAGCCTGGCAGGTCTGAAAAGCAAGGACATCATCCTCCTGTTAAGTGAACCAGGTGAGGATGGGCTCCAGAGCAGTACAAGGCGTGATGCCAGCTTTCAGAGACCCTCCATTCTCATTTCCCATACTCTACGAGGGAGAGCTTGAGGCACCACAGCTGTCTCCGGATCACCTTAGTCTCATCAGCTTATGTTCAGTTCTGATCAGACACTCTGCTTCTTATTCCCTACTCATCTCCTCTATGGCCTAATAATATGCCTCCACCACCACTTACATACCAGCCCCTTTCCTACTTTCTTGTACCTCTGACTCAGTCTAGAAATGTTCATGCAATGGATTCTCCTTTTGTTCATCAGGAAGAAGAACTGGGGGTTGTGGATGGCGTCACCTGGGCACCCTGGTTGCTCAGCATCCCAATATCTTGACGTAAAGCATAGAAGATTCACTGTGGGCTGAAGTGATTGGGGAGGGTTATATGGATGAGGTAAGACTCAACTGGGTTCTTTTGGGGAGGGTAATTTTGTTTTTATTTCATTGACAAAATATATAAAGTCTAGCTAGAGGATCATGGGAAGGCAGTTCCATCCCTAGTTACAGAATACAAGAAAACAGCATCTTACACATACATCAATACCATTTGGGAAGTACTCCCCCACACTTATTTGTTTTTCAAAAAGGCTAAGCTTGTCACTTTCCTCAGAGGGACTGAGAGGCAGTCATATGTTCCTTTTAAAAGCCACTCCTTGATGCAAGTCCTCTGGTCTTAGAGGCAGGTTGGAACAGGCAGCCCAAGGCTTTAGGTTTAATGGCATCTCACATGATTTCACACTACATATGTTAGGAGCAGGCAGGACTGATCCCCATACCTGTTCAGAGCAAATTACAATTCTTCCTTGGATTTCTTTTCCCTTGCTGACATGAGACAGTCTCAAGTCACCCGAACTGTATCCTAAAGCATAGCTTTCAAATGCCCTGTGTCCCATGCCGTCTGGAGTACAATTCATTTTAACCAGTAGAAGAGAAGGGAATGGAAGTAGAAGAAAAGACTGGAGAGATGGATGGGGCAGTATGTCTTGGATGCTAAGATGATGGATTTGGAGTTTATTCTATAGATAATAGGGAGCAGCTGAAAGTTTTGGAGGAAAAAGGCGTTTTAGTACAGTGGCTAGTCAGGCTGAGGCCGCGGGAGCTAGCAATTCTTGCCAGTCTCTGTCCTCATCGTGTGCCCTGTGTTCATTGTTCTGGGCTTGTCTGTCTTTCCATCATGGGACCGAGGCTCCCCAGTCCTTCAATTTTATCAGCCCTTCAGATTTGGGAGGAACAAATTCCATTCTTGTCACTACTCTAAAGAGCTCTGAAGTATCTGAAACAGGCAGTTTTATTCTCACACATAAAGGGAATGTTAAGTAATAAAGAAGAATAGAACGATTATAATCAGTGGAGAGGCAAGCACAATTAGCATATGTATAAGCAGTTTCTTTATGAGGATTGCTGATTTTCTATTGCACATTTCACCTCCATTGGATACAGACTGATCAATGCCAAGTGGGCTCTTAACTTTCCTATAGTCTCGTTAGGTGACCCTTCCACTTCTGGATGCATCTGCTTTTTTAACTTCACTGCAATTGCTCTGATAGCTGCTACCCTGTTCTTAGGATACCGGGGAAGGGGAATACACCAGCTGCTTTCTAAGACATCACAAACAGAAATCCAAAGGGAATAAGACACTGATGGGTAGCAGCTCCTTCCTAGATACAGGCTTGCTTAGGAGCCATGAGCTCATGGCTTGTACCTTGGGTGGGGAAGGGCACTCCAAAGCTTTCTAACTCAGAGAACTATCCTCATACTTCAAGGTCAGTAGGAAGAAGAAACCTGAAAGGCAGACACTGTCAAATATATCAGTGGAGCTTGGGCTCAAGCATCTACTTAAAAGACTTTTTGTCATTGTATAGTATGGACCCCTTAGTCAACATACCTGTCTGTGCCATAGCCTTGGGGGCTGGAAGAAGGGCCTCTCTGTCACATATGACCTGAAAATGACCTACTCCAAGCTTCTGAGAACTTGTGACAGGGATGCCAAGGGAGCATGCTCCAAGGTGGCAGATGGAGAGGGGATGGTAGAGTGCAATGTTAAGACATGATAAAAAATAGTGTTTTAGGAAGATAAGCCTAGAAATGATGAACTAAAATGAAGAAAGACAGAAGGCACAGAAGCACATGAGAAAGTCGTTTATTGCTACAGTTCAGGAGTGAAATGATGAGAACCTGGTCCAAAGCAGAAGAATCTGAAGAGTGTTTTTCAGGGATTACTAAGTCTGGGGCATCATGTTGCATTGGAAAAATGAACAGACCTTCCTGGGACCTGAGATTCCCCTTCCTTCCTCCTCCCACCTGCCTTGGAACATTGCTTACTTCCTAACCTTGAGAGTACAGAGTTCAGAAAATTTACCAAGTGTTTCGCGGTTCTTACTGAGTCATTTCAATTGTGTCCAACTCTCCATGACCATTTGGGGTTTTCTTGGCAAAAAATACTGGAGTGGTTTGTCATTTCCTTCTCTACCTCATTTTACAGAGGAGGAAACTGAGGCAAACAGAGTTAAGTGACTTGCCTAGGGTCACACAGCTATTTGATTTGATTTGAACTCAGGTCCTCTAAACTCCATGGCAGGTGTTCTATTCACTGAGCAACCTAGCTACCAAATGTTTAATGGGTACTTAAAATATTTAGAGTTAGGTAGGTAACTTGGTGAACACTTATAATAAAAATAAACATGTATATAATATTTATTATGGACCAGGCACTGCTAAATTCTTTACATTTGCTAACTCATTTGTTAATCACAACAAGTAGGTATTATTATCACCCCCATTTCACAGGTGCTGAAACTAAGGGAGGCAGAATTTTAGTGATTTCACTGGGGTCACACAGCTAATAGTGTCTGTGGCTAGATTTGAACTCGATGCCTCCCGACTCCAGACTTGAACCCTATCTGCTTTGCCACCCAGATGCTTCATCCATGAAGTGCTTGACCTGTAGTTGGGAAGACTCTAGCCTGGGGCACACCTGTGTGTAGCTGATACTTGCCACTCTAGGGAACACTGACCAGGCTGGCCGCCCTGTCTGGAGGCCAGACGTGCTATATTTCACCCTTCCCCCAGGGCTCTCTGGTCCTCCTAAGAGTGATCAGGGTGTCTAGACTCTCTGTCAGTGGGGCTCACTCAAGTGGAGGGGAAGCCCCTGTACTTCAGTTCCATTTAACCATTTAACAGTCAGATTAGCTCTTACAAAGAATCTAATAATAAATATAGGAACATATTCAACAACAGGCTGTGGTAGTGGGGGGGAGGGGAGGTGGAGCATGCCCTCCCCTACTACCTCAGCCTTGGAGGAGGGGAAGGGGATTAGGGTCACGTTTAGCTCAGTTCTGGCAAAGCCCACAGTAGCCTGACTTCTCAAGGCTTTCCCGCTGGGCTAGCTGGCTACCCCGTCCTTTCTGGAATCCTGGCTCTAAGACCATCTTTCCAGATCTGGTGGGGATCACCACCTCGTACCTAGAAACTGTGGACAGACAAAAAGGAAGAGACTCCAGGCCATTTCTCAGGGCCATGGGATAAAAGAGAGCAGGGGAAGGGAGCCTTTCCCATCCACCTCTCACTGGTTTAGTTCCCGGTGCCTTCACCCTCTCAGGATGCTGAGCAGGAGAGAGAGGGAGACTGTCCCAGCCAGTGGTTTTAAAGATGCAGCCAGTTGAATAAGGCTATTCTCACCCATGTGGCAGGAGAGCGCAGGCACAACGTCCTCCCCCTGAAGCAGGGTCAGTAAACATTTATTAAGTGATTACTATGTTCCAGGAATTGTGCTAAGCAGTAGGGATATGCATACTGAATAGAAAGGCAGACCCTGCCCTCAAGGAGCTTACAATGGCAGAGAAGATGACTCTCCAAAGAACTCTAGAGCAGGAGAAGCTTGCCCGGGGTATAGGGGTTGGTGGGGGAAAGAGGTTCCCAGCTCTTGGGCAGGATGGAAAATGCCTCCAAACTTCCATTACATTGAAATTGCTAAGGGGATGTGCAGAGAAGAGACGAGGTTTTGTGAGACCCTTGAGGGTGGGGGTGGGGGGTACAGAAGGACTGGAGACACATAATCCTAGAAGAAGAGTCTGATGCAGGGGAAAGAGCCCTGGTTCTGGAATCGGGGAATCTGGATTTAATCTCACCTCTGATGCTTGCTGTACACGTATCTTTGTGAAATTCACCTTATGTCCCTGGAACTCAGTTTCCTCATTTGTAAAAAGGGGAGGGATTTTAATTTGAAGAGTTCTGAAGTTCCTTCCAACTCTATAGCCCTACAGGAAGAGTTAGGATGGAGACTTCTGGCCATGATGGTCAGCAGAGGGGAAGGAGATCATGGAGATGGAAAGACTGGAAGACTGAAGAGAGGCAGAAAGGGAAAAGAGTGAGACAGACAGCAAGTTGAGAAGATGGGATCATGGACACAAACTGGCATTTAGCACAGGTCCTGGCATACAGCAAGCACTTAATAAATTCTTGTTGGTTGACTGACAAATGGAGGACTTAGCCTTGGCAAGGAGGGGCACAGAATCATAGATTCAGAGCTGAAAACGACCTTTAAGGCTATTGAAGCCAATCCTCTCATTTTACAGATTAGGAAACTGAGTCCCCAGAGATGAGTACCACTTCATCCTCTGAAACTGGAGATGAGAGATGAGTAAAGGGAGAGACTTTGAGATGTGGAGGGGAGATAGAGGGGTAGAAAGGATTAAAGAAAATGCCCTTTAGCAGCCACTTTTGAATGTTCCTGTAAAACTGGCCCTGTTCCAGGTCCTGGGGCAAACAGATCCCTAGGCAATGAGCTCTAAGAGCTGGTAGAAGATTCTGCTCTGGGTTCTGCTCTGATATTATTCCTTGTTTCAAGTGACTGAGATCTACCCTCACCTACTTGACTGCCTTGTACTCCAATCCCAGTAAGGGCATCCCCCTTATTAATTTCCCATGCTGGCCACTCCATCTCCTCATCCCAGTCATGTTCACTGGCTGTCTTCTACGTATAGAATGCTTTCTCCTCCCCACTTCTGCCTCCTGGCTTCTCCGACTTTCTTCACATCCCGGTTAAAATCTCACCTTTTACAGGAAGCCTTCCTTCTATGGACTATTTCCAGTTTGTCCTGTATATAGCTTGTTTGTACATAGTTATTTTCATTTTGTGTCCCCTTTAGATTGTGAGTTCTTCCAGATCAGGGACTTACCTTTGACCTTTCTTTGTATCTTCACATTAAGCACAGTGTCTGGCATATGGTAGACACTTAAATATTTATTGGCTGATTAACAGGTCCTGCTTCATGCCATTTTTCCTACATGTCTGAACCCTTGCTTTGATACAACCTCTCTTCCAAATACTGGAGTCATGTCCCATATCCCCATCTCTGTGGCCACTGTATGTACCCCATGATAAAATCAAAGGAGTTCTAAACATTGGGTGAGTCCTTTTAGGTAGAAGATAAGGCATGATTTCCCACAAAACATCTTTGGCTTGACCAGCATTCCAAGAAACTAGAGGATAGCACCGTTAGCCTTTTCTAGATTAAAATTGGCCAATTGTTTCTGATGGAAACTTCCCAACTCAACATAATGGGAATTTACATCTTTTTTTCCCCCCACAGCCTAAGAAGAGCCAGTATTATGTATGTGGAGGTGGTTGATGGAGCAGTAGGAGTCAGAAAGATTTGAGTTCAAATCTAGCCTCAGATACTTACTAGTTGTGTGATCCTGGGCAAGTCACTTAACCTCTATTTACCTCAGTTTCCTCAATTGTAAAATGGAGATAATAGCACCTACCTCACAGGAGTATATGATGATCAAATGGGATAATATTTGTAAAAGCACTTAGGGTAGTGCTTGGCATACAGTTGGTGCTATATAAATGCTTATTTCCTTCTCTTATCTGAACCATAGCTCTGTCTTCTAAAGCCAAGCAGAACAAATTTAATTTTCCTTCATGTGATAATCCTTCAAATGTTTGAAGACTCATCTACATTATTTCCACCTCTGGTAGTGGTGGATAGCCAGAGGAGGAGTTTATAGTCTAGGAAATACTGGATTCCTGCTAGAGATAAAAGTATGCTATCTGGTTAATTGTCAAGGCTTTAGGTAAAAAAAAATGTCTATGAAAGGTTCCCTCTCCCCAATTCTTGCCTAAGACATACATAATTTGATTATTTCAGTATCCAAACAGGTCTCACACTCAGGGTTCAGGGAAGTCCTCTTGGGAGGGGAATGATGTCTGTACTCCGTGGTAATGCAAATATGAGATCCCCTCCTTATGGAATAGTTGCAATTAAAAGTTAGAGAGATCTGTTGAATGAGCACATATACCATCACCATGGCTCATATGTCAATCACAGAATCAAAGAATTTCAGAATTAGGAAGGACCTCAGGTCATCTTACCCAACCTTTACCTGGGCAGGACTCTTCTCTACCACATCCCTGACAAATACTCTTTGTGTCTCTGACTGAAACCTTCCACTGAAGGGGAATCCACTATTTCCTAAAGTAACTCACTACTTTGGGATTGTTCTAATTGTCAGGAAATGTTTCTTTACACAGAAGCAAAATCTGTCCTTGGCATCTCCACCCATTATTCATAGGGCCAAGGAAAATAAATCTCCATGTAGTAGTCCTTCAAATACTTTAAGATAGTTCTCATGCTCGCCTTCCCTGCCAAAGGCTGTTCTCCATGATGTAATTGCCTAGTTCTTTCTACCAGTCTTGTATTATATGATCTTAACCCCTTTCATTATCCTGGTTAACCTCTTTTGGACACAAGTAAGGTTCTTGATACTTTCTGAAATGTGGCATCTAGAACTAAAAACAAATTATTATTGGTGTGGTCTGAATACGGTATTACTATTGTCACATATGTTCTAGTCATGATGTCTCTTAAAACAGCCCAAGTTAATGGCATCTTTTTTGACTGCTCCATCTCACTGTAGATTCATTTTGAGCTTGTAATCCACAAAGGTCACCAAATCTTTCTCTCACAAACTGTGTTCTATCCATGCTTCCTCCACTCTGTACTTATGGAACTGATTTTTTTTTTAACCTAAGTGTAGGATGTTAGGTTTATAATAAATTATGATAAATTTATTCATAATAAATTACATTTTATTAGATTTAAGCTAATGTTCTTGCTTGTTGACATCATTTTGGATACTTACTCTATTGTGCTTTCCATCTTGGTATCATCTGCAAATCTGACAAGCATGCTATCATTCAAATCATTAATAAAAACACTGAGCAACATGGGGCCCAGGGCAGATCACTAGTCATCTCTTTCCAAGTCCATGTTGACTCATTGATGACTACTGCTTGGATCTGCTCATTCTGCCAGTTCCAAATCCTCTAACTGTCATTTAGCCCACATACAGGGTTTCTTACCAGTTTTTAGTACAGTTTAAGTTCTAAACAGGGTGTCTCACAAAACTTAGTTCAGTTTTAATTTAAACTACCCTTCCCTTAAGGGTTTCTTTAAGCTTAAATTTCACTAAGACTTGAGGGATACCCTATATTTCCATCTTGTTTACAAGGGTAGTATGACTTTGTCAAACACTAGTCTTCTTTGTCTAGAATACCTTCAATCTACTAGCATAAGTATTCATAGAGTATGGACATATCCACCAAAGGTTCTATGCAAACCTATGTGTGTAGTCTAGCTATTTATCAATCAACAAGCTTTTCTTAAATGTCTACTATGTACCAGGTGAGGGATACAAACACAAAGAATTAAATGATTCCTTCTCTTAGAGTTAATCTGATATCACCTGATCTTAATGAAGTGAGACTAGCTTTTAGGAGTTACTGCTTCCCTTTCCAAATGTGTACAATCCATCCCTTTAATAATACATTCTGTAATTTTGCCAGAAATCAAAGCCAACTCATTGGCCTATCTCTTGCTAATTCTCTTCCTCCTTCCCTCTCTTCTTCTTTCCCCCCTCCCCCAATCTCTCTCTGTCTCTATCTCTCTGTGTCTCTGTCTCTCCCCCCCCCCCATTTGTCTTTTTCCAATCTTATGGGACCTCTCCCCTTCTCTTTGATCTTTGAGAGCTCAGTGATTCCATCTGTCAGTTCCTTAAATACCCAAGGATGTAGTCTATCTGAGCCTGATAACTTGAACTTTTTGAGAGTAGATAGGATGCTCCCTTTCCACCTCCTTGTTTATCCTGGATTTCATCATTTTATCAACCACTTTTATTATATTCTTTTAGATTCAAAGGTCATTCTCCTCGGCAGAGAAAATAGAAGAAAATATAAGTTGAGTGGTGCTATCTTCTTACTGTCAACTGTTATTATTATCTCACCCATCCTTCATTTTTAAATTGTCCATAGCATTTGTCATCAGACTTAGGTCTTTCTGAGTTTTAATACTTCTGACACAATTCTTAGAGGACTAAGCCTTTCTTTTCTATTCATTCTCCATTTATTATCCTTGTTATCACATTCTATGTCTTTTCAACATCTGAGTTGGTTGATGATTTCTCATGGGAGCATATCAGTGTCTTTAGACAGCTCCTCATTTTCTCTTTCATCACCCATTTCTGTTTGTATTTAAAGAATTTCATCCTTGAGAGTCTCTCTTTTCTTTTGGGTCAACTTACCTTATAGAGATTTATAGGTCATTGGACATTCCTTCTCTTTTCTCTGAACCATATGAAATCAGCAATTCCCAAATCTAGGGTGTATGTCATACTAGACTCAGATTTCTTCTCTTCCATAATGAATTCTAAGGTGAAATGGTCACTTCCTCCAACACTCTCATCATTTCTGCTTTAACATTTAATTCCTTCTAGGTAAGAATCAGGTCTAGAAAAGCAGTTCCTTCCTCCTACCTCCTCTACCTTTTCTTAGTGCTTCTAACAGTCATAATTAGGGCAGGGCAGCTGGAGTTTAGCCCCAAGTTCTGGTGTCTATTGGGTGAAGTCGAGGAGGGGACTGCTTCCTCCTTGGATGATTCTTTCCCTTGTCATCCACCCCGTGCCTCACTGTCTTCTGCTGATCTTGAGAGAGGGTGAGGGAGTTAGGTTGTTGACAGCAAAGGATGGAAGGAATCTATGTACTCTGAGGAAATAGGACAGGGTTTGTTTTGGGAGATGGTAGGGCTTCTCTTGAAGGGCTTCTCTTGCTTAAAGAGAGAGGTGGTGATTGAGGGGCAACTAGTGGACTCGGAAATCATTTCCTGCCCATGATCAACCCAAGCCTGCACTACTGAATGACAGGTATTTGCAGAGGAGGAGGAGAGTTTCCTGGCTATCAGATAGCCCATCTTCTGTGTCCTGGATTTTCCCCAGGTACCAGATTGTGTAGTTATAGCTCTGCTTCCTAATTCCTCTAGCCCGAACTCTTGTGAAAATTTGAAAGACTGAAGAAGTCTGATCAATTCAATGACCAATTATGAGTGCAGAGGACTGATGATGGAAGTGTGCCACCCGCCTCCTGACAGAGCTGATGGACTCAAGGTGAAGAGCAAGGCAGACATTTTTTGGACACTGCCCACGTGGGAGTCTGTTTTGCGTATTTGTGAGGAGGGCTCTGTTTTTCTTTTTCAATGGGAGAAGGGAAAGAGGAGGAGAGAAGATAAATGCTTATTAATTTTTAAATGTCATTAAAAGGAGAGATCATAGATTGTTGGACTTTGGCTGGCTTGATCGATCTTTCAGGTCAACAGTCTGCTTCTCATCCTATTGCTAACGGTCCCACTTGCTCCCGACACCTCCCTTATCTTTACTGTTGCTACCATTGAACTTATCTAGTTACTTCCTTGGGATCAATTAGGACTTCTTTGACCGTGTAATTCTGGTCAGGAGTAGTTCCTGGGTCACTTTGTGACTACTCCCAAATGGCCACAGATTCGGACAATTGCCTCTTTGCTTGGTCATTCAACAGGAGGCAGGATTCCTCGTGCCTCCCTGAAGCTGTACTCAGCCCACCTACCAGGAGACATCCAGCTGTTAATTGTTGGACCTCCCCAATACCAACTGCTCACCTTTTTGGATCTCTGAATAATAGTTATTATTATAACTACTGCTTCTTGTAGCTGATATCCACAGAGTGATTTAAGGTCAACGTTTGATCCTTATAATGACCCTGTGAGGTCTATAGTGAATCTACCACGCCCCCCCCCCCCCATCCTCCTCTCAAGTGGGACAGTGGAAAGAGCGTGGGATTAGAAGTCAAGGGCCTTAGTTAGGATCACATCTTAGCCCTGGCGCTTAGTACCAGTGTGACTTTAGAGAAGCCATTTAATAATACTGAGTACTTACATAGTACTTTAAGGTTTACAGAGCACTTCATATGTTTTTTGGTCTTTGCAACAACCTTGTAAATTAGGTGCTATCATTATCCCCATTTTGTAGATGAGGAAACTGAGGATGAGAGATGTCAAGTGACTTGCCCAGGCTCACACACCTAGTAAGTGTCTGGGACAGGATTTGAACTCAGGTTTTCTTGGCTCTAAAGTCCAACACTCTATCATGTGCTGCTTCTTTGGTCTCTTTGGCCTCAGTTTCCTTATTTATAAAAAGAGCATGTTAGAATAAGTGGCCTCTAAGGGCCCTTCCAGCTTTAGATATTTGTTCTTGGCATTCACTGCAGATATCCTGCCCTACCTCTGAGAATCTGTCTAGTATCTTCATCCTGATCTGGGTTATTAAGTATACCCTAAACCTTGTTATTGATAGGCATGGACCTGGTAGAATAAAAAATCTTTCACATAAACCCCCGTCTCTTCCAAGCATGGGGTGAGTTGAGGACCATCCTTCCCCCCCACCCCCTGACTCCTCCAAGCTCCTTTGCTCTGGTCTTGCCCTGGCATCTCGGAGAGATGACATTGAAGTGACAGATGGAGGGAGAGCCATGTATCTGGGGACAGCTGCCTCTCTCCCTTCTTCCTCCCCACCTCCCTGGTTATGCACCTGTTAGAAACTATATTTAGGCCATTAAAACTTTGTACAAGAAGAAATAAAATAGCAGGAGCTGAGAAAAGAAAAGACTGGTCTCAGAAAAGAATAAATTAACCCCATTCTTTAAAATCATTCCATATGCTTCTTCATAGATTCCTAGTGATGGGATAAGCCCCTTGTTCATCTGGGGCCATCAGTAATCCCTATGAAATCATAGAATCACATAACTGGATAGGTGGGAAGGACCTTGGTGACCAGGCAGTCCAGCTCATGTGACCAAGAGTCCTTCTACAGCCACCATTCATCACCATTCAGTCTCTGCTCAGAAATCTCCAATGAGGCAAAGTCTATTTCTTCCCAAAGCAGTCCGTTCTAATTTTGGAGAGCTCTAATTGTTAAGAAGGTTTTCCTTGCATTGAGAATAATTTGTCCCTCTGAAACTTCCACTCCTTGTCCTTTATTCTGCCCTCTGGGACTAAGGGAAATAAGTCTAATATATTGTTCATGGATCAACCCATCAAGTACTTGAAGATAGCATTCATGTCTCCCCAAGTCTTCTCTGCTCCAGGCTAAACAGCCCTGTTTCCTTCAATATATCCTTGGATGACACAGTCATACATTTCTTCACCATTCTAGTCTCTTTCATTGGACTTTCTAGCTTGTCTATATCCTTCCTAAAAGATGGAACCTAGAACTGGGCACAGTATTCCATGTGTGATCTAACCAGGGCAGAGTGCAGCTGGACCATTCACCTCCTGTCTTCTTGATGTAGTTTAGGATCGTATTAGGCTTTTAAAAATTTTAACTGTGTCTTACTGCTGATACATTTCAAGATTGGTGTCCACTAAGACCTCCCATGTAACAACATAGCCCAAGGGAACCATAAGGTCTGGTTGTGATTGCTCTAAGGCAGTGGTTCTCAACCTTCCTAATGCCACAACGCTTTAATACTTGTATGTAGGCGTGTCTTCATGTGAGCGGACCCGCCTGGAGATAGAGAAGGTTCCTAAGACCATCCGAAATATGTGTTTTCCAATGGTCTTAGGTGACCCCGTGACCCCTGTGAAAGGGTCGTTCGACCCTAAAGGGATTGCGATCCACAGGTTGAGAATCACTACTCTAAGGTGTGACCTAGTCTGTGTGCATGTATGTGTGTGTATATGTGTGTGTGGGGGGGAGGGAAATGGTGGTTCAGAGAATAGAAGGAAGACAACTGTCCCTGCTCTCAAGAAACTCACAGTATAATAGAGAAGACAACTGTATAACTCATCCATCCATCCATCCATCCATCCATCCATCCATCCATCTATCTGTCAGTAATCTCAGAGGGAAGCCACTTGGATGAAGGGAGA
Source organism: Pseudochirops corinnae (assembly GCA_028646515.1). Classification (NCBI taxonomy): domain Eukaryota; kingdom Metazoa; phylum Chordata; class Mammalia; order Diprotodontia; family Pseudocheiridae; genus Pseudochirops; species Pseudochirops corinnae. The sequence continues at coordinate 172,341,282 of CM053589.1, read as the reverse complement.
CCAGGAATGACTTCTCATAGATGACAGAATTTTGGCTGGGCCATGATGGAAGAAGAGGCAAGGAGATGAGCCTCTTCACTTGAGGCAGGAGTGAAGGAGGAGATAGTGAGGGAAGGCATCTGATGAATGTGAGCTAATGACAAGGACTGTCTGGGGTCGGGGTTCCCCACTGAGCAGTCATAAAAGGCCAATTATCATGGTGTTTAAGGATGCTTCAATCATATCTTGTGCTCTCACTCTCATCTAGACAACTCCTCTATTTCCCAGTTCACAGTCACATGCCTGATTGTCCTAAAGCTGAGTCCTACCATATTGTCCTGCCCTCCAGCCTTTGGTGAGCCTGAGGATTTCTCTCTCACACTCTCCACCTCAGCCAGATGTATGGAGTCACCACTTGCTCCCAATTTCTCCAGTTGCTGAGGTAAGAAAGTAGCCCAAAGAGGAAAATGTTGTAATGTATAGGGCTGATCTCAGAGTCATGAAGAGCTGGGTTTAAGCCCTGCATCTGACACACCAGCTGTGTGACCATGGCAATTTCCTAAGACAATAGCAACTGACAAGTCACTCAGCACCAGTAAAGGAAGTTTCCACACTGGGAGTTCCCTTCACTGGACAAGTCCTGGTCAAAAACCAAATCCAAACAAAAGAATCAACCCACAGATTCCTCTCTTGCTGAACAGCTGCACACAAAGGAAAGGGGTGGGTTCTGGTAGGGCTTGGTTAAAGAACAGAAAAGTATGTCTTTGAGAGTTGGGTGTACCAGGACATCTCCCTTTTGTCTGTGTCTGATAAGAGCTAGTACTGATAAAGTGCTTTAAGGTCTGCAAAGTGTCTTTACAAATGTCTGTGTGGTTTTCTGGCCTCTTTGGGGAATCTGATCAGAAGAGCAAGGCTCAGACTCACTGCCCACCAAGGCAGGCCCTGGAGCTGCCTCAAGACTGCACTCTGATCAGTTTCCTGAGTCAGTGGGGAAGAGGGGGAATGAATCCTGGCAACCCAGGGGAGGCATTTGGTGAGGAGGTCGATTGGTTAGGTTAGCCTGAGTCATTCTTGCCACCATCCAACAAGTCTCCTGCCAAGGCCATCACCACTCTGCAGACAGATTTCTGCATTAACCAGGCAGGGTAAAGCATTTTTTAAAAAAATTTATCATAAAGCAAATTTTAAAAAAATTATTTACTTTTAGTTTACAACATTCAGTTCCACAATCCCTTCAGTACCAAATTTTCCCCCGCTCCTTTCCCCCATGGTGGCATGCAATCCGATATAGGTTCTACAGATACCTTCAAAATCAACATTAGTCAAATTGTAAAGAAGAATTATAACCAATGGAATGAACAGTGAGAAAGAAGGAACAAAACAAAACAAAAAAGAGAGAGAGCAAGTCGTTTGCTTCAATCTGCATTCAGACTCCATAAATCTTTCTCTGGATGTGGATAGCCTTTTTCATCTTGAGTCTTTTGAAGTTATTTTATAACTTTGCATTGCTGAGAGGAGCCCAGTCTATCAAAGTTAGTCATCACAGATGCGATGTATCTGTAATTGTGTACAGTGTTCTCCTCATTCTGCTGGGGGAAAGCATTTGTAAGGGGTAACTAGAGTTTCTAGAAGGGCCTAATCAGGCCCTCACAAGTCACCAGCTGGGATTCCCCTCCAATTTGTGCCCCTACAAGGAGTGAAAACTGTTTCCTCAGGAGTAAAGGCTTTTGCACTGAATTTGGATCCAGAGGACCTGGATTCAAAACTGCTCTCAGACTTTTCCTAGCTGTGTGACCTTGGGCAAGTCACTTAACCTCTGCCTTACTCCGTTTCCTCATGTGTAGAATGGGGATAGTAATAGCACCTCCTTCCAGGGTTGTTGTCAGGATAAAATGGGATCGCAGGGCTTGCAAACTTAAAGTACCGTGTAAGTGCTTATCATTGGTTACGTGACGGGTTACTTGGTTTCTGCAGATTCCTCATCTGTAAAATGAAGGGGCTGCATCACATGCTGAAGGCCCCTTCTAGCTCAAAGATCCATGACTCTATGATTATTAGGAGTGGAACAAGAATATCACAGTCTGCGACTCCTCCCCACTTAAATATATATTTATCAATATCTTTTATTTCTGTAGTATCTTCACTCCCAAATACATTCCCCTTCTCTTCCCTAGCTGGTGAAATAAGAATAATAATAAAAAGAAACAGTTCATCAAAACAAAAAGCCACATCAGCTGAGTCTGGCAGCACATGTCACGTTTCACACCCATAGTCCCCTTCTCTGCAAAGAAGTCAGGGAGCTCCTTGTTTCATTTCTTTGAAGGGAGCTTTGAAGTTAGCACTGGGGATACAGGGATATGAAGTAACAGTCCATGTCCCAAAGGGTTTACATTGTCCTGTGATGAATAGGATATGGATACAGAAAAACATAACACAAGGTAGGTTGTGATGGGGGCAAAGGAGATGCGGAAAATTTGCTTTCTGAAAACCTGAAAAAGGAAAGAATGTTTTTGCTTATGGGACTCAAAGTGGCTTCATGGAGAAGGTAACACCTAGACTGACTCTTGAAGGAAGGTAAGGGATTCTAAGAGGCAGAGATCAGGAGGGAGTACATTCTTGGCAGGGGGAATGGCCTGGGCAAAAATGTAGTGATGGGAAATGGCACGTCAGTTTGGGAGCAGCATTTATTTAAAATATAAAATGCTTTGGGGAAGTAAGATGAAATTAAGTCTGGAAAAGTAAGTGGGAGTCACATTGTGGAGGGATTTAAATGGCCAGCTGAAGGGTTTGTATTTTATCCTAGAGGCAAAAGGAGTCACTGGACATTTTGAGTAGGGTAGTGACATGGTCATACGTGTATCTTAGGAATACTAACTTGGTAGCTACTTAGAGGATAGAATGAAAGGGAAAATACTGGAGGCAGGCAGTCCACTTATGAAGCTATTGTAACAGTCCAGGGGAAAGTCAGTGAGGTTTGTTTTAGGATGGTGGTATTATGAATAAAAAGAATGAGACAGACTCGAGAAATGAAGATAGAATACAGAAGACTCAAGATGGTTGGCTATGAGTGGCTAAGGGGAGGGAAGAATGAAAGGGGTCCCTTTAGGTCTTGTCTAGATGGCTGGGACGATAGTGGCACAATGAACAGAAGTAGGGAGATTGTGGGAAAAGCTTGGGTGAGAAGAGGAAAGATTATAGGTTATTTTGGATGTGCCGTATTTGAAGTGCAGGAAGAACAAAAATTTTTTGGTGATATAGGTCAGAAGCTCAAGGGGAAGTTTGGTAGTAGATATGTCAATTTGGAGGGGCAGTTAGGTGGCATATTGGAAAGAGTGCTGAGTCTGGAGTCAGGAAGATACATCTGGCCTCAGACACTTAACTAGTGTGACTTTGGGCAAGTCACTTAACGCTGTTTGTCTCAGTTTCTTCATCTGTAAAATGAGCTGGAGGAGGAAATAGCAAATTACATCTTTGCCAAGAAAGCCCCAAATGGGGTCATGAAGAGTTGAACATGACTGAAATGATTCAACAAGATCAACAAAATGTCAATTTGGGAGCTGTCTATATAAAGGTGACCATGAGCCCATGGGAGTGGTTGAGATCACCAAGAAAGCAAGAGGAGAAAAGAGAACTTTGGAGGGACATTGCAACCCAGTATGCAGAAAGAGAAGACTAAATCAGTAAAGGAGGCCAAAGCATGCTTAGACAGTTAAGAGTAGACCTAGGAGAGACCTGGGTCAGAAACCAGGGAAGAGAGAATATCTAGAACAGGGGCTCTTAACTTTCTTTCATATCTTGATCACTGGCAGTCTGGTGAAGGCTAAGGACCACTTTTTCTGGAAATGTTTTAAAATGTGTAAAATAAAATATATACAATTATAAAGGAAAAAAATTGTATTGAAATAAAGATCTCATTTTTTCCATCCATGTTCATAGACCCCTATAATCCATCCATAGACCCCTTTGACGTCCATGGATGTCTCCCTGATCTAAACAAGAAGAGAGAGGTCAAAGAAAAAGACTGCTGCAGAAGAGTCAAGAAGATGAGGACTGATACCACCTGGGTCTGAATCATGAAAAAGATGATATAGCCCTCTGAGGCTAGGAGCTAAAGAGCTTATAGACTCTTCCTCTAAAAGGAAAGTGACCACGTAACAGCCAAAGAGTAGCAAAGGATAGCAGAGAGCGACAGAGGATCTGTAAAGAGCAACCAACTAAGTAGAAAGAGAAGATGGTAACAGAGGGTGGCACAGGACCCGGGGAAAGCAGCCTAGCTAGCAGATGGCATCATAGAAAAAAATCACTTGTCAACAGAGGAAAATAGCCTGGGACTCGATGATATCAACTGACTAGCAGATGACATCAAGACTTAGTAACTGGTTACAGTTCTAGGAGGATGAGTTTCCTTGGCTTCCCTATGTTTTGCCCTTTTCTATATGTTATGTCTCCCACCACAGGTATGAGGTTGTGGAAAAATATATTCCCATGTATGGGGTAAGGGAAAGAGGACTTTCCCTCATCATTAATTTTGCTGAGTTCCATTGATGTGTCTTCTGCTTTGGAATAATGTGTCTTCTACTTGGTTCATTGTAAATGTTTTGGAGAACTCAGAGATTTCTACTAAACACAATTATGCTAAAAAGAAGCTGACCTTTCCTTGGTAGGCTTTAATTCAATAAAGACCTTATGGCTTAACTTTAAATACCAATGAACATGTGAAGAGCAAGCCAAAGAAAGAGTGAGACCATAGGGAGACAAGAATGCAATGGACTTCACTGAACAGGGAGCATACCCATAGTTTAGCCAGTGGGGAAGTCAAAGGCTTAAGTGAAATAATCTTAAGGCCACAGCAACAGAAGGGCACTGATAATCATGTGAGTAGCAGCTTGTGGACACAATACCTCAGTAACACAAGCATTCTGTTGCTGTTCTCCCTCATATTTCAATGTGGGCTTTGACCACGTTGGGACAACGGGGTTGTTCCACACAACAAGGTTGCTCATGGATGTAGAGAAGGGGTGGGAGGGATACCATATAGGAGGTGGTGGCACATCTAGGGAAATAACAAGAAAGATTACATTCCCCAAACTAGAGGCTTGCCCAACTACCATAGTATGTCCAACTATCATACGATTTTGAGGAGAAGTTGACCCCAAATATACCTTGAACCCTCTGGCTGATATTTATTTGTAAAAGTTATAACTTCATAACCTTTTGTTATTTGTTTGTTTCATGAACCTCTTTGGCATTCACCCCATCCCAGAATAATGTTCTCTTTCAAATTAGCAATGGAAGGAAATACTAAATTTCAGTTAGAGGCTAAGGAAAATAATGTAATTTTTTTCCTATCAAAGTTCACTGACCCCTTGAGATTCATTCATGAACTCTGGACCCTGGGTTAAGAATCTCTGCCCTGGTAGAATATAAACACCGTGAGGGCAGGCCTTCTTTCTTTTTGTCATTGTATATCAAATGCCCAGCATTATCCCTGGTAAATTATAAACACTTAATAAATGTTTGTTAGGTTGGATTTAATTGATATTGTTTAAGTGCAAGAGTGTCTGCTGCCAGCAAATTAATTTCAAAAGAGCAGGTTGGAATTTAGCAGCTGCAAAATTTATGGTCTATAGAAGGGCCTATTGGGACAATTGATCCATCTAGTATTGTGATTCAGGGTTTTTTTTGGACGATGCCTGCTGATCACAATGTCTAGTACGGTAGGGGATAGTGAAGTGGAACTTGCTGAAAAACAAATCTTCGGACACCTGGCATTGATTGAACTACTGTGTTCCTGGGGTTTGATGTGCAATGGGGCCTAAATGCCACAGATTGTGACTTTGATTGTGAGCAGCTCCTTTCTCAAGACAACAAAGCTTTTTTTCTGCATTGGTCAGCTTTGGTTGAGAAACATGCTCAGAGCCTGAATGGCCCTGCACAGCAGTTTTGCATACATGCTTCAGGCTGATGAGCTGCTTATATAAATCTGGGTTTATCAAGATACAGATTGAGGTGAATTGGTTTCTCAGGTGGTTAAATATTTCTTCAGCCTCCGGTGTCTGCTGGGAAGATCTACAGGACATCAGTACAGAGGCCGACAAGATAGAGAACCCCAAGAATAAAGCATTATGGGGTCCCCTAGAAAGGTAAAGGGATGCTGCAAATATTTCAGAAGAATGGGCGTCCCCACTGTCATTCAATTTTAACTTTGCATGAATCAACATGGATTCCTGGGAGCCAGAGAAAACCACTTTGGTATGTCTCCAGCACCTCAGGATACACAGATGCTAAGATTCAGCTGGCTGAGAATCTGGGCATTGCCCCCTCCCTAGGTACTTACTTGCTGAGTTTGTGCCTCTAATTCATCTTTCCCTATTAGGCAACTCAGAAAATTCCCTGATTTCAGTGGTTCAGACTATTCCATTGCCTTGCCCAATGGGTGACTGAATAGTCTCTCATTAATTCCACATCAACTCCTTGTCTAAAACTTTAAACAAATCTGAGTAGCTTCCCTGGAGCTGAGGAGAGTGAGGGGACAGTGCTTCCCTTTGCTATATGTGTCCATGCTGTCTCCTTCATTGGAGTGTTGGCTCCTTGAGGGCAGGGAAGGTCTCAGTTTGGTCTTTAAGCCCTCAAGGACCATCAGAGTGCCTGATGTGTATAGTAAGCACTTAATAAATGTCTGCTCACTTGTTTGCCTGAACGCTGGTGTTCCTTTTGCCTTATTATGAAGACTACAAAGCAAAGGGAAGAGTTTTCATCTGCTTGGCAGCCTGCCCCAAGAGACATCTGGGAAAGACTCCAAGGAGCAGATGGTGCCATGTCCACCACTCAGATGGTGAGTTACAAAGTGGCTGTGTTCCCTACATGCTGGAGAATTAGAGAAATTGAAGGGGAATTCAATTATAACTCCCTTGGAGGTAGAGGAGATTTGTACCCTTTTGTTCATGGGTGCAGGGAAGGTTTTTACCATTTGATTCCTTTCTTTGCTATTTATACTGTTTTGTGTTTAATCAAATGCTTTGCTATAAGGGATTATGTGTCTTTGCCTAGCAATAGAGTAATAATGCATCAAGTGTGGGCTCAGGCCTTGGATTGAATAGTTATTGCTCCAAAACAGCCTTGCTAAACCTGGGAGTAGCTAAAAGGGCATTTTGCTCATTTGGACCAGTGGGTGCATGGTCTCCTAGGTCACTGGACTCAGTCAAAGGGAGTGCCTGGCTACTGTTTGGATCACAACTAAGACAGTATAGAATCTCTGGGGCCTATGCTTTGTCTGGGTCCATCATGAATTCATTAAGTTCACAGAGATGTCTTGGTCCGTCATACCTGGGATCCATAATAACTAGGGATCCAACAGTTTTATATTATGAATTAGAAACAGATGGGCCATGGAGATGGGGAGGAGTTGCCAGGCCAGGAATGGCGAAAGAAATGGTGCCTTACTTCTTCATAGCTTTCTAAAGCATAGTGAAATAGAATGAATGACAAGAGTGGAGTCAGGATCTAGGTTTGAATCACAGGAAGCTTGGGGATATGTGGCCTAACTTCCTCTTTCACAGATTAGGAGACTGAGCCTGAGAGGAGTTAGCTCACTTGCTCAAAGATACACACATAGTTAATGGCAGAGATGAGATTTAAACCCAGGTCCTTTGATTACGACTCTAGTACTCTTTCTTTTACACAGTACCACGCGGATGATATTGTTGTTGTATTGACTTAAGAAAATCTTAATAATACAGAATAAACTTAAAAGAGTATTCTATATATCTTTTTTCCCCCAGAAAGCTGAAACAACCCTTCCAGGCTGGGGTGATACATTGTTTATTAGGCAATACCGAACTGGTAGCAAAGGAGGTAAACTCCAAATAAAGAAGTGAATGTGTATAAACTGAAGAACCAGGCTTGGTTGGCACTAGTGAATCTGTGAAATGCTTAAAATCCAGTGAAGCCAAGGACATAAAAAAATTCATTTGTTAGAGGGGAGGGAGATTCAGGCTAAGAGATCCAAGCTGTATCAGGAGGAAATTACGAGGAGAACCAAGGTATGGACAGTTTGTCTGGATCAGCCTCTTTGAGGAAGTTTGTGAAGTTCCCCTTTCTCCCATGCCTCCACAGTGACAGGACAATCAATCTCAATCACTTTGCCTTAGGCTTAATTACTGGTTGGTTTTTATTAGAATTGATCAAAGTGAATCCCAAGGATTTTTTTCACCAGTATAGAGGGACTTGTTAAATCCAGAATTGAATCCAGTACTTCCAGCAGAGGTTTTCCAGTGCACGGCTCAAGGATTTTGAGGCATCACCATTTGGGGTAGGAATCTGTCCTGTTCTCAAAAGGTCAAAATCAGCTTCCTTTCTCCTCTTACAGCCCTCTACTAGCTAAAGAAGCACCACATTCTGGATTCCTGGAAGCACCCTGTCTACCCCAAACACATTCTCTTGCCTCTACTGGGATCAAAGGATGTTTGGGGTGGGGAAGCTGAAATAATGCCCTAGTGGAACCTGAAACCCTTTGGGAAGTATGATCCCTTTAAGGACTGGCTTAAACACTTGCCTTAAGCAGACCTAGCTGGTAAGGGTCCAACTGACCAGGGACCAATTTGCCCCATAAATAGTTGAAACTAGGGAATCCATGAGGCAGAGAGGAGGAGATTGTATATTCCAGGCATGAGAGTCAGTGCAAAGGCAAGGAGACAAGAGATGGAGGGTCACCTGGGAGCAAGAGTAAGATGGCCAACTTTTTACCTGTTGTCTTTTTGGGATGTTAAAACTATAAATGCTTTTGGGGGGGGTGGTATCATATCCACCTGCCTTGCTAGAGACATATTTTTGACAACAATTAATTTTTTAGGGGGGGGTTAAATCTCTTGGGCTTTGTAAATATGACATTTTATCATCTGTAAATAGAAATATTTTAGTTTCTTTCTTGACTATGCTTATTTCCTCAATTTCTCTTTCTTGCCTTATTGCTATAGCTAGCATTTCTAAAACCATGTTAATTTATGACAGACATCTTTATTTTTAATTCCATTTTAAAAAATGAGAATGCCTCTAATTTTCCTCTGTTCTAT
>CM053589.1:172181874-172331732 GCA_028646515.1 Pseudochirops corinnae | reverse complement strand
GGAGAAAATATGTAACTCAAAATCTTGTGGAAATGAATGATGCAAACTATAATAAAATTTAAAAAAAAATAAAAGTCTGTGAGAACAGAGAGATGCAAGTTATAGGTCTGAGTGTTCAAAAAAATGAAAAAAACTCCATTAGGGAAGGAGAGGTGCAGGAAGGACCTTATTGCTTCTTCTAACTGGAGAGTCATAGGAGCTGCCTTTTAAAACAGGCAAGTAGGGGCTTAAAAGGACCAGGGCTCCTAAAGGCCCATCTTCATGTGGATTGGGAAAAGAAAGGTTTGAAAAAAAAAAGATGCTGGTGCTAAAAGTATACTTGGGTAAGTCGGGAACTGGGCTGGAACAAGGTAGTGGAGGAGGATGATTTGAATAAGAGGAAAGGGACTGTCTCAAGTAAAATATTATAGCTATAGAGAACTTATTCCCAGACACAGAAGAATACAGAAGATGAAGGAATTTGTGTCTGGACTGACAGAGGGGAGGAGACTGGCATTGGATTGAATGAAGTGCTAATTTCATTCTTTTTCATACTTAAAAAAGAGAGAGAAAGGAATGGGGCTTCTGAAAGAATGGAAATTATAACAGGATTTGATGGAAAGAAAAAGCAAACAAATTTAAGGCTCCTAACTGTGAACACAGAATGGAATGGACTGTCCCTTAAAATGGAAGAGGGTAGCAGAATGGATTAGAAAGCAGACCGCTACAACTTGGTGTGTAAGGGTAAGCTGCTATCCTCATAGGCTCCTTTTGAAAAGGGCTGAAAACTCTTTAGGACATTGTCCTGTTAGTATGCCTCATTGCAAGCTAAGTCCTGATGTAGTCTAGAAAGTGCTGGAATAGTCAACTCCTGAGATGGAGCCCTTTGGAGCTCCTGGATCTGCTTGTCTGCAGTTTCGTCTTTGCCCAGATTGTGGTATAATAGATGCTTCCAATGTAATCATTCTTGTCTAGACTGGTCCACAGTCTACCACACTTTGCCCTTCACCTTCTCATGAAAAACACATACAGTAGAGTGGAGTACAATTATGTAGCCTGGGGAAAGGAATTCTTTCCAATGAAGAAGGCTGACTTTGAGAATAGCTGCCATTGTTGAAAAAGATCTTGGAGGATCAAAAGTTTTGAGTTGCACAGGACTTCAGAAGTCATCTTATCTAAACTTCTCGTGTTACAAAAGAGGGGCCCAAGGCCCAGAGAAGCAATGACTCCCTCATGGTCACAGAGAGCCAGGTACTCAAAGGAGTGCACGACCCCGCTTTTGTGAATAATGACCCTACCAGCCTTCTGAGTCAGCAAACCAAAGACAGATCTGATGGGTTTATTTTTTTAAAAGTGGTTTAACTTCTGTTTAGACTCAAGCAACAAGGTTTGTGCATCACCACCCTGTCCTGCAAACTCAAATTCCAGGCAATGACAGGAGATGGGGCACTACCAGGTTACACCCTCATCATTCCTAAAGCCTAAAAAACTTGCAGCTTCACTGCTACAGCCTAAGCCTTCAAAGAGTGAGTAATCTCATTCTAGGACGTGTTTGCCCAAAATCATCTGACTTCTTTATATAAGGAGATCTCTCTCTCTTTGGAGGCAGAGTTCATATCTAATTGGCTGCTACATAGATCATCCTACCTGTATGTTCCTCCTGGGGAAGGGCAAGTGTTGAACCCTTGGCTCTGCCATGATAAGTTGGGAGCAAGTCATATGAGTTTACAGAAGAATCTTCTGGCCACTAGGGACTTCTGTTGGCCCTGGGCCCAGCATAATGGATGTTTCTATATTCAACCATGTAGGGTCTGTGTCTTAGTGATCCAGTTGGGAAGCCTAAAGGATACTTACACCTTTCCTCAGTCCACACAATCTGGATCCACAGTGAAGTGCCTTATGGATCTGTCCTATCCCAGAGTTTTTTTGCTATTATAGTTGTGGTAGAGATTCTAAAAACTCTCCTGCTATTGTTCAAGAAACTCTAATGCCACAAGAGGCATTACACCTGTTTCTTGGCTTTTTCCCCAGCATATATTCCAGCAAAGCTGTCTTTTTACGTATCCTATCTCTGACTAAAGACTGAAGGGCCTTCACACCTCTGGGTAGCTCTTTTCTCTGCACTACAAGGCAAAGTATATCCTTCTACTGCTTCTCATCCCCAAACCAAGAGTCAAACCAAACAGAGCAAAACACTGGAACAATACGTTAGTGATGTTCTGTGTAGAAAGCCTCAGGCTTTGGAGTCTCTCAGGAAAGTCGGAGGTTGTCAAATACCTAGGCCAGGGATCCACTTAATGGTTTCCATGGCCAGTCAAAAGAGATCACTGAATTTTTGTTTGGAATCATGGATTCCAAATCCATGGCACATAGAAAGCTCTTACTGTCCACTTGTTGATTGGAGGATGGATGATTGGATAACACATCTGTCCCCCTTCCTGAGCCTTGATCCAAAACATTTCATTTTCCTTCACCTAAAATTATGGATTATGGAATAATGATAGCATTGCTTACTGCAATCAGGAAGTCACCATAATTTATCCATGAAGCAGGAAGGCAGTAGCTATTGCCACTAAAACAAACACAAGTTTATGCCTGTGGGCAGCAAATGAAAGTATAGACAACTAGACCTTCTGTGACACCATTAGGCTGGTCCTATGATAATAATTGAGATGTATGTTTTGGAAGCAGGAAGAATAAGCAAGAGGCTGGATTCTGAGTCAGCTCTCTCCCTGTGCAACCTTGAACAAGTTGTATGACCTTTCTGGGTCTCAGTTTCTTTGCCTGTAAAACGTGAAGGGGTTGGATTAAATACCCTTTGATGTACCATCTAGCTCTAAAGCTATGTTTATTTGATTTTTAATTCAACTCTGTGGAGTCTGGTTAATGAGTGAATTTCCATAGGTGTTGGTGTTTGCATTTCCCTATGTCATGTATCCCTGAGGTCTTGAGGGCAGAAAACAGCAAAGCGTCAACAGTGATAACTCTACCTTTCGTGTTTTATTTTTTTCTCAAGTGCCTTTGCCATAGGCTGTGGAATCCTGGTGGTTAAACGTCTTGGGACTCTTGCAGCTTAATAATTCAAGCCAACAAATTCAATTCAAAACAATTTTTTTTGGCATGCCTCTTATCTTAGTGAAGGCTGTCTTGGGATTGGTGATGAGGATGTGCTGTGTAAATCAATGCTAGATTTGTTTCAACTAAAAGATCCTTCTACATCTCTCTTTTTCCTTTTTTTCAGTTGCGGCAGTTTGGAGCTTGATGAGGGGACAATGTGATGTAGCCATTAAAAACATCTAAGGTAACATTTCACTCCTTAATAGAGGGAGGTGACAATCTTCCTGATTGATGTCTTGGTTAGATCCCACCTGCAGTAGTGGGTCTCATTCTAAGAAGGGCCACAGTTTTGGAAAGACATTGACAATTGAGGGTGTGTTCAGAAGGTGATAAGGAGAAGGTCAAGAGGACTTAAAAACCAATTGAAGTAAGTGAGGATATTTATTATGAAGAAGAGAAGCCTGAAGTGGAACATAATCACTGTGTATTTGAGGGCTGTCATAGAGAAAAGGAATTGGGATGATTTCGTTTGACTGCAAAGGGCAGAACTAGCTGCAAATAGGTGAAAGTAACAGAAGGACAGATTTTGGATCTATATGGGGGGGGTGGGTAGGAAACGCTGTAGTGATTAAAATTGTAGAAAAGAAGCATGGGGCACCTCAGGAAGGAATGTGCTTCCTGTCTTGGGAAGCCTTCAAGATGTATGCGGATGTCAGGTATATGATAAAAGAGTAGGTACCAGCTGTCCAGTAGGTGAAGGTGTATGTATCAGTGAAGGTTATCTGTATGCCCACATGGGTTTGTCTAAGTGTATACCAACGGAAGTACTTTATGCCTGGGAGAAATGGAGAGATGGGCAACACAGGAGAGAAACTGTGGCAGGGAACAACAACAGAACTGAGACACCCACATACTGGCTTAACTTCCATCTGCTGGGAACTGTGGGGAACTGTACAGATGGCCAAAAAATCATGGAAGGGTACTCCATTGGGGAGACACCACAGGGTCACAGGAGAGCTATTCTAAAGAATAGACTGAGAGCAAGCTCAGGAATCTTGCCCATACCCCTTCAAGGGAGACATGGATTCCTGCCTGGAAGGGAGGAACAGTGGCCATAGGGATGGTCACTGCTCTCTTCAGGGAGAAGGGTGCCATATTAGAATCATATCTATCCCCTTGAATATGGCTAGTCAAGGGGAAATTATTTTTCTTAGGTTTAAGCTGTATTCTAAGTCACTATCCTTTAAAGGTGCCACCCCACACATATGATACTATGAGTATCAACTTCAAGTGAAGCATAAAATTAAGGAGATGTATGCTCACTACAGGTGTTTACTGGTGTGATGGAAGATGGCGTTCTATACTTAGTCCAGATGACAGTGGGATTCATGACTGATGATAAAGCTCTCCAGATGCTCCTGTTTGCAGAATAACATTGTGTTAATTCCACCATGTTCTGTAATGTTATGAGATCTCCACAATGAGATCTGAAATCACAAAAAAAAGTCACTAAAAAGAAATTAGCTATTGCAATCCACATGGGAAAAAATAAAGTAGATAAAGAATGGCTTTTATGACATGCCATTGGATGAACAGTCCATTGGGTTATTTTATCAGTACAAATCTCTTGGAGAGGTACAACAAATGAGCAATGCGATGGGTCCAGAGTTGAGTAGAAGAAGAGACAAGGCTGGATTGTATTGAAAAAATTATATGGTACTTTCAATAAACGGCTTGATTTTGTGGATAGAGCATTTGAACCAGGAGTCAGGAAAACCTGGAATCAAATTCTGCCTGCTACATTAACTAGCTGTTTCACCATGGACAAGTCTCTGAACATTTGTAAGCTTTTTTTTTCTTTATCTGCAAAATATAATACCTACAGTGTCTATTCCACATGGTTGTTGTGAGGCTTAAATGAGATAATGTATGCAAAAACACCTTGGAAATCTTAGAAGGCTGTGGCAATGTCAGCTAAAATAAATGATACCAAGCTACTCCAAAGCCCATTTTACAAACCAATATTCTCCTAGGGATGCTATATGATTGCAAATCATAGGACACAATGATGTCATAAGAATCCAAACTACACATGACTGAAAAAACAATGCAAAGATGAATACCAAATTGCAGCACATTGCCAAGAATGACTGCTGCGTGAAAAATGGTGCAAAAGCTTCCAGAGAAATGCAGCAGAGTAGATTGGAAAGGTGAACATGGGTTCCACTCTCACCTGGGTCACTCACTACCTATGTGACCTTCAGCAGGCCGCTTAACTTCTCTGGGCCTCAGTTTTCTTTTCCAGCTCTAAATCTGTGATCCAAACATGGCTAAAAAAAGAGTGGGGCTCGTCATGGAGCAAGAGTGAGGAAGAATAGAGCCCACATGCTTCGTGTAATACAGAAGTAACTTCTGTGTTAGAGACTTCCATAAGACTGGAACAAAGGGCCCATGTATACACATGGGTGCGGGAAAAATCTTATTTCTGTGGCTCATTGCTCCCACCCCAATAATCTGGAAACTTCTCTGTCTGACACCATTCAGGGTGTGGTCTCCAATTCTTCTTGCAAGCAAATGGTTCACAAGGTCCCAATACTCAACTAGCTTATTTTTTAAGGCAAATAAAACACATTGGGTTTAAATTGAGCTCATAGAAAATGAGGTTCCTCGTTTGTGGACAATGGGCCCCTGTGCCACCTTAATGGTTCTTATGCCATTGAACTCCCAAATGCTATTATCTCTATTCTTTAGAATAGCTCTCCTGTGACCCTGTGGTGTCTCCCCAATGGAGTACCCCTCCATGATTTTTTGGCCATCTGTACAGTTCCCCACAGTTCCCAGCAGATGGAAGTTAAGCCAGTATGTGGGTGTCTCAGTTCTGTTGTTGTTCCCTGCCACGGTTTCTCTCCTGTGTTGCCCACCTCTCCATTTCTCCCAGGCAGAAAGTACTTCCGTTGGTATAAGGAATATTACAAAGTTCTTTTTATCACAGCAGAGACCCTTGACCCCCCCTTTAGCTTTTCATACAGTGCCAAGCAAAGGACCTTAATCCAGATTGCTCTTCTGTGCTGGAGTTCAGTTGGCCTCTGGCCTCATGGAAAGGGTCTCAGTGGTCAGAAACCCTCTACCGACACCTTGGGATTTCCAAGCAGGTCTCCATCCCCAATATCAGTTTGAGTAGCGTGCTTACACAGTAATTGGCTGACCTTTGCCCCTTGCATGGAGCAACATACCTCTTACCTACACCAGGATGTAAATATAGAGGTTTGTCTTCCCCCTAAAATTATCTTAGGACCCCATGAGTCTCTCTGGGGTCAGTTGAACAGACTTATTCAAATTATCAGGGGTTGTTTCACTTGAAACCCAGGAAACATCATAGAATTACACCTGGTAGGGAGCTTAAGGATCCTCTAGGTCAACTCCCCTCATTTTAGAGACTAGAAAACTGAGGACAGAAGAGGGTTAGTGGCTTGCTCAAATCCTCTCCTATACAGGAAAGCAGCAGAATTGGCAATGAACTCAACTGCATCGACTCCAAATCTACAGGTCTCTCCACTGTACCACAGCAATTTCACTCTCTAGACTCCTTTTCCCTTCCTCACCATCTATGTGCCCGGTCTCATGGGCACCCTCCCTTCCTACCCACCCCCATCCAGCTCACCTTTGTGTGTTGTCTTCTCTATTAAATGTAAGTTCCTTGAGGGCAGGGTCTGTCTCGCTTGTTTGTATTTGTATCTCCAGTGGTTAGCACCGTATCTGGCTTGTAGTTAACACTTAATAAATTTATATATCATATTCTCTCTCTCCTTTCCTCTCCCCTCTCCTTTCCTCCCCTTCCCTTCCCTCCCCTTCCCTCCCTCCCCTCCCCTCTTCTCTTTCTTTCCTTCCCCTTCTCTCCCTCCCCTCCCCTCCTCAATTTTTCTCCATCCCCTCCCCTCCCTTCTCCTCCCCTTTCCTTCTCTCTCTCCCTCCCCTTCCCTTCCCTTTCCTCCCCTTCCCTTCCTTTCCCCTTCCTCCCTCCCTTCCACTTCTCTCCCTCTCTCCCTCTCTCCCCTAGGGTAGCCAGTATTCTGTCATAAACTCCTAGAGAGCAGGGGCTGTCTTTTGACTTCCTTTGTATCTCCAGTGCTTAGCACAGTGCCTAGAACAGAGTAGGTGCCCAATAAATGCTTATTGACTGGCTTGACTAAACTGCACTGCTTCTATTCATCTTTATTATTATTTTCCCATGAGTGAAATTAGTTTAGTATTGACCTAAGGAGCTAGACTTGTTAGTAGCTCCCCATTGAATGCAAGTTGTCCCTGAATGTGCTCTAGCAGTGAGTTCCATCCTTGGAGTGGCCTCATCTTTGGCCTTTTAGACAGGCGGGCTGATGGTCCTAGAGGCTCAGACACCAGCCCATCAACCTGTGCTCAGACGTGGTCATTGAGAAGACCTACCACTAACCCAGGCAGAAGTAAAACTGGCTCCACAACAAGCTTGACGCATTCTCGCAATCCCAGGCCACTGAGCAGATTACCCAAGGGGGCTAGTTCATGGATATTCCTTCACCCACTGGGAAAGAAGGAAGTCCAAGGGCCCATTGGGGTTATACAACCCTATCCTTGAGGTGTATCTTCCAGGGAAAACAAGCTCTCAATCTCAGCATTGACAAAGTCATCCATGTGTAATAGATGAGCACTTTTGTGATCCATCAGTCAGCAACTATTGAGCCGCTCATGAATGCGGCTACAGGACCACAGGGTCCCTTGTCCTCAAGGAGCACCATCTGTCTAATGGGGGAGATGAAACTAATAATGCAAGGGCATGGGTCCTGAATGGCAAAGAAAGAAGACAAATGAATAGTAATATAGGAAGTATGAGAAGATGGAGACCCTAGTTGGGATGAGTAGGGAAGGGCTGGGGTCAAATTATGCCTTGAAAGATGAATAGGATTGAGATAAGGAAAGAATAATGGGACAGCCATTCCAGATAAGGGAAGCATCACCAGCAAAATCCTGGAGATGGGAAGATGGAGGGAAGGAATAGAAATTGCTTTCACATACTTCCTTGGCATGGGCTTGCATTAAGCCATGACATCAGTTTAAGCAGCTCATCCATGTTGTATAATGAGGGAGAGGTTTGATCTCCCCCTGTGCAGGTGCCAAGGAGCCTGGCTGTAAGGAGACACCGCAAGCGGCCTCTGTCAATATGCTTTATGAGGCTACATCATCAAGGGAAAATCAATAGAGTGGAAAGGAAGGAGCTGGAGATGGGAGAAGGAGGAAGGCGGTGGCATAGGGCATCGAAGACCGATGCCCGGCTGGAAAGGAATGAGCTTTTGGACAGAGCGGGTGGCATCATGGGGGTGCAATCTGCCTGATTTTCTTTGCATCTGTCCACGTCTTAGCTCACTGATACCCCCTACAGGTCTCCAGCTGTTTCCCCCTTCTTTCTATTTCCTGGATTCTCCACTGCCAGCTGGCTCTGGGAAAGGATATGATTTTATCCCTGGAAAGAACCTGAGAAGTCTGATCCAAGCACCTCATTTTAAACAGAGGCCAGAGAAGTCAAGCAACCTGCCCAAATTCAGACAAATACAGATAGATTCTAAGTGCTAAGCAGGTCAGTGAGGATGCAACTGGAGATTCAAACCCAGGTTCTTTGACTCCAAATCAGTGCTCAGTTCTAAGATAGAACTGGCATAGGACACTCCCAGTGTGCAACCTCCCTCTGCTCATGCAGATAGCACCTCACCAGTAGTATAGACCAGGGGCCTTTTGACTGAGTCCAAGTTTTACAGAACAAATCCTTTTATAAAGGGGATTTGTTTTGTGAAGTTTGGATTCAGTCATAGGGCCACCCTTGGGGACCTAGAGGGTCACATGTGACCCTGAGGCCACAGGCTCCCCTTTATTCATATGCATCATGAAGAAATATAGAGTGAATTTACAGTGAATGTACAGTTGTAGGATTAAAGTCATCGTATGCACAACTATATTAGTAACGAGGTCTCATTTCTACCAGTTCCTCTGACTTTCCTTTTGCCTAACTCTTATTTTGTCAGGATCTCTCCCAAAGGAGGTGGTGAGGTACATGGATACAGTGGAAAGAGTGTCCAGCGGGACCTGAATTCAAATCCTGACTTTGCCATTTACTACCTGTGCGACTTCAGGCAAATTATTAAACCTCTGTGGGCCTCAGTTTCCTCATCTGTAAAATGAGGGACAGGACTAGGGAAGGTCTAGGAAACCCCAAGTCAGCTGGGCCCCACAGTAAGAACCCCTTCTACCACCCCCAAGTGCTCTGGGCCTCAGGTAATGGGACCCCAAAACTCACTTCTTCACCTCCTCAGCCTCATGTGAATAATAATAACCTATTAGTATCAAATTAATGATGTGTTATAACGTATTGATACCAACGTACTCTTAGAGGAGATTAATTACTAATTATAATACATAACATAATAACTCGGGTTTTCATCGTGTTGTTAGGTTTTTAAGGTGCTTCATGTCTATTATGTCATTTGAGCCTGACAATAACCCTGTGAAGATAGGTGCTATTATTATTTCCATGTTACAGATAGAGAAACAGACTGAGAGAAGCTAAGAAACTTTCCTAGAGTCACACAGATATTAAGTGTCTGAGGCAGGATTTGAACTCAGATTTTTCTGGTTCCAAGTCTGGCCCTCTCTGCAGCATATCCCAGATCCCAAGGCAAGTGATGAACAAGGATCAGCACGGCACTTTGGTGGAGATAGTGCCTAAGGGGCAGGGCATCTACATGGGCACTCTGGGGACCCATCAGAGCAAAGCGAGGTTTGATAGCAATGCTTCTTCTATGAGCCCTCTCTCTCTCTCTGTCTCTCTCTCTCTTCTCTGTCTCTCTGTCTCTGTCTCTCTCTCTGTCTCTCTGTCTCTCTGTCTCTCTGTCTCTCTGTCTCTCTCTCTCTCTCTTTCTCCCTCTCTCTCCTCTCTGTCTCCCTCCCTCTCCTCTCTGTCTCCATCCCTCCTTCCCTCCCTCCCTCTCCTGCTCAAATGAGCATAGGACTGAATAAAAACAACAGCTGAGGTTTTTATTGTGTTTTAAGGTTTCCAAAGGATCTCATATACCATATTATGTTATTTAAGCCTCTCTCTTTTTCTGTCTCCCTTTTTATTTCTCTTTCCCTTTCCCTTCTTTCCCCTTTTCCTCTCCATTTCTCCCTCTCTCCTTTCCCTTCTCCTCCCCTCCTTCTTCCTCTTTCCCTCTCCCTCTCCCTCCTCCGTTTTCCCCTCCCCATTCCCTCTCCCTCTCCCTCCCCTTCCCCCTTCCCTTTCCCTCTTCCCTCTTTCCCCCTCTTCCTCCCTCCTACCCTCTCTCCTCCTCCTCTCTCCCTCTTTCCCTCCTCCCTCTCCTTCCTTCCTTCCCCCCCCCCCCGTTCCCTTGCACTCTTCCTCCTTATCTCCTTTCTTCTCTCTCTCCTTACCCCTCCTCCTCCCTCCCATTCTCCCTCCTCTCCTTTGCCCTCTCTTTCCTTCCCCCCCTCTCCCATTTTCCCTCCTCCCCTTCCCCCCACTCTCCACTTGGCTCCCGCAAGACCCAGAGGCTACTTTCAGAATACTGAAAAGGAAGTTTGGAGATAACTGATTTACAGATGCTTAGTGTTTGTTCAGTTAGCATTATTTGTAAATATTTTTTTTCCTTTGAAACTTAAAAATGATTTCTTTCTCATGCTCCATTTAACACGCATTTACTCTGTCACATTTCTGTACCACTTTAAGGTTTACAAAGTGCTTTTCTCATTACAGCCCTGTGAGGTAGAGGAGGTATTATTTTTTTAAGTGAATTTTTATTGATATCTTTATTTAAATATCCTTATACATTTCCCAAAGCAGCTCTCTCCTCGCCACTCTAGAAAGCCATCCTTTATAACAAAGGAAAGCAAAAAGAGACCCTAACCAACACAGAGAAAAAAGCTTGCTATTGTATATGATGTTGCACACCCATAGTTCCCCACCTTTGAAAAGAAGAGGTGGAGATGCCTTTTAAAGTGGTTTTCTTGGGGGCTAAGATGGGTCACTTGACTTTGATAGCATTCAGTTCAATTGTGTGTAATTTGTGTGCAGGCCAATGTAAGTTATGCAAGGCCACATGGGTTGTCTAAATGGGACTCCTGGGGAATCTTGAATTTTGCACACCCCTTTCCAAGGGAGACTTTGATTCCTGCATGGAGAGGACCATGAGAGAAGTCACAAGGGGGAGAGGGGGTGGTTATTTGGTTCTGCTCTCAGAGAGAGAGAGAGAGAAAGAGAGAGAGAGAGAGAGAGAGAGAGAGAGAGAGAGACATCCTGGACTAGAATTTTATCTACCTGCCTCCTTAAATATTCCATGTGCATGGAGCAGTCTTTCTGGGCGTCCTTTTTTTTCTCTCGGATTCAAGCCTCTTTCATGGTCACTCTCACTTAAAGGAGACAAGATAAACCCTTTTGCACAGTCATAACTCCTTCCCAAGTGTTAGTTGCACAAAAGATCATGACCAATAGTGACTTGTGATTAAATCCATTTATCCAACCAGATATCAAACAAAAATCAGAGAAGTTCTACAGATTAGAAAATACCAAGAAATACACAGAGCAAACGAACTCTCCCACTGGAAGTGAGAATATCTCACCCAAGGGGAAATTCCCCAGAGTTTGCAGGGAGACACGCTGGAAATCAGGGGCTGCATCGGGTGCCATCTCAGCTGTGTGTCTGCCTTTTCCCAAAATCTTTTTTTCTCTCCCCAGTTAGTCCGGAAGAGCATCTTCTCTCAATGCAGCAATGAAGAATTTGTCTTCTTTCCAAAGCTCTTGCACCAACCCTGTCCCTTTTTCTAAGTACGTGCTGTTAAATCACTATTCTCTCTACCAACGCAGAGAATCTTAGGCAAGTGCTCCAGCGTCAAACACCTGGTCACAATTATTTTGTTTGTTCTTTCTATTTTCTATTTATTTGTGTTTACTATTTATTTATTTATTCATTCATTCATTCATTCATTCATTCATTTATTTAGCTTTTTCAAGGGGGGAGGGCAGGGCAATCGGGTTAAGTGACTTGCCCAAGGTCACACGGCTAGTTTTGTGTTAAGTATCTGAGGCCGAATTTGGACTCAGGCCCTCCTGACTCCAGGGCCCATGCTCTATTCACTGCACTGCCTAGCCACCCCTTTATTTTCTGTTTCTATTTTCATTTTCCTTGCTATCAAGCCTGAACAACAATGAAAACAAACAAAAAAAAAAGAAACAAAACTTTTTATATGTTGTTTTCTTGAGTTTGCTTATTTTACTTTGTATCAGTTCACAAATGTCTTCCCAAACTTCTCTATATTCATTACGTTCTTTTTTTATGGTACAATATTACTCATTATATCAATATATCATAATTTATTTCGCCATTCTTCAATTAATAGGTATCACTGTTTCCTTTTAAAAAATTTTTTTCACTACTACAAAAAGTGCTATTATAAATATGTTATATATAAATATATACGGAATATATGAGTCTTTTAAAGATATAGGTAGTGTACTATTATTGATGTTTTATAGTTGAGAAAGCTGAGACTCAGGGATATTAGCCAACTTGCCCAGTGCCACACAGCTAGTACCTGACAGGGTTGGCACTGGTAGTTTGGTCCTTCTGACTCAGCCAGGTAGTCAATAAGCATCTAATAAATGCTCACCATATTCCAGATCATGTGCTAAGCACTGGGGATACAAAGAAATGCAATAGATAGTCCCTGATCTCAAGGAGCTCACAGTCTAATGCCTCTGACACAGGCAAACAGTTAACTATGTATTTATACATAATAAATTGGGGTCATTAACCAAGGAAAGGCACTGGTATTAAGGGGGATGGGGAAAGGCTTCCTGTAGAAGGTAGAATTTTATCTGGAATTTGATGGAACCCAGGGGAGCTAGGAGGTAGAGATGAGGAAGGAGAGAATTCCAGGAATGGGGGACATCCAATGAAAATGCCTAGAATTGGGAGATGGAGAGTCTTGTGCAACTAATGGCAAGGAAGCCAGTGTCACTGGATTGAAGAGAAGACTAGGGTCTAAAGAGATTGGAAAGGTAGGAGAGGGCCAGGTTCTAAAGGGCTTTGATTGCTAAGCTGAGGAGTTTACATTTGATACTGGAGGTCATAAGGAGTTGCTGGACTTTAATGGGGTGGAACTGAAGGTGGGGAAGAAGCGATATTATAAGAGCTGAGCTTTACGAAGATTAAGCTGACAAGTGAGTGGAGGACGGACAGGTGTGGGGATAGATCTGAAGCAGGGTGACCAAGGAAATCTACAGCAATTGTTTGGGTGAGAGGTAGTGAGGGCCAGATGGGGGCTGTGTCAGGGAAGAGATGTTAAAGCCCTAGAAAAATATTCCTTTTACCAACTTGCTCCATTAGTTTGGTGCTCATAGCATGCCAAAGGTGGAAGGGACCTCAGAGACCATTTAGTTCAATTCATACTATGATTAGAATCTCCCTACAACATTCCCATTATCTAGCCTTTGCCTAAAGATTTCAAATATGAGGAAAAAAACTCCAACCCCTCTGAGACAGCCCATTCCCCTTTTGAATAAAGTTTTCTAACTTTAAACCTGAAACTGACTCTTTGTGACTTTCTCCATTGATTCTAGTTATGTCTTTTGGGGTCCAGCAGAAAAAGTTCATTCCCTCTGACACAAATATTTGAAGACAGCTTCTTCAGATTTACCATCCCTTGTTCCTTCACCCAGTCTTAGTAGACATGACATTGTGGTCCTTGACCATCCTGGTAGTCTAGAGGCATGGGGCCATCTTCAGTCATCCTGATCTATATCTGGTTACTGGACTCAGTTGGTTCCAGAGGAGAAAGTGAGGCTGGTGACTTTGCACAGCCCTTCCTCACTTAAATCCAATTCACTTGCAAGTCATGGCATCATCTTCCTGTTGCCATGATCCTCTTGGAGAACAAAGGAGAAAGAACAACCGTCTAGAAGCACTCTTGTTTATTGACACCCTTCCTAGAATGCTGCCCAAGACCTGAGCACAGTAATCCAGGTATGGTCTGACCAAGGCATTGTGTTAGAGGACTCTCTCTTCACTAGTCATAGATTGTGCCTCTCCTAATTCAGCCTGAGATAATTTTAGCTTTCTTGCTTTCCATATCACCCTGTTGACTCATATTGAGTTGAAAGTCCAGTAAAAATCCCAGCAGTTTTTTAATCAAAATGCTGTCCCACCATGCCTCCCTGTCAAGTACTAATAAACTCAAATGTAAGACTACATTTATACCTATTACATTTCATCTTATTAGATTTGGTCAATGTAGCCTGTCAAGATCTTTCTATATCCCGATTTTGTCATCTTGTATGTTAGCTATACAGCCCCCGAATTTGTATTATTGGTTTATCCACCTCTATAAGAATACACACCTCTTATGCCTTTATCTGAGACAGGTGGTGCAGTGGACAGAGTGTGGGCCAAGAGACAGGAAGGTCTGAATTCAAATCTGTCCTCAGATACTTACTAACTGTGTGACCCTGGGCAAGTCACTTAACTCCATTTGTCTCTGTTTCCTCATGTGTAAAATGGGCTTAATAATAGTGCCTACCTCCCTAAGTTATTGGAAGGATCAAATGAGAGAGTAATTGTAAGCACTTAGCACAGAGCTTGGCACATAGTAAATGCTACATAAAGGTTAGCTATCATTTTTATTATCATTATGTTAGCCATTAAGATGTTATTAGTACAATCATTCAGTCAGTTCTGATTCCACTTAGCTGTATTCTCTGCTAGTCCACGTTTCACCATCTTGTCTACAAGAGCAGCTTGGGATCCTTCAACAAATTCTTTTACTAAAATCTAGAATAACTTTACCTTCAGCATCTCCTTGGTCTACAAATCTCATAACCCCATTCAAAAATGAAATAAGGTTAATCAGATAAGACTAATCATCCTTAATGAGGCCATACTGTTTCTTCATGAGCATTACTTCTTTTGGAGATATTCGTCAATCCTCTTTTGACAAATATATTCTATAATTTTTCCAGGATTTGAAGTCAAGCTCCCTGGCAGCTCTCTTCAAAGATCAGAACAAGTCCCACTGTCTCCATGAGATGTTTTTCTTACATGAATGTTTTTTCACTGTTACCTCCTCTTAACCTTCCATTGTACTTTCTCTAAGTCACAACACCTCTGGAGTATGATGTTTAGCTCTGGGAGTCACTTTAGGAAGGATGTTTACAGATAATCTGGACAGCTGCCCTTTCAAGCACTCAGGCTCAAAAGACAATACAGAGAAAAGGACCAGGATGGTGAAGAACTTCAATTTCACCACATGTGAAGATTGGTTGAAAGAACATAGAGATGTTTAGCCTGGAGAAGGGAAACTTACGAGGGGGACTGTGATAGTTTTGTCTACAAGAATTTTAAGGGCTTAGGAAGAGGGGTTACAAGTTAATAACAATGGATGGAAGCAGCAGAGTTAAATTTAGGCTTGAAGTTAGGAAAAAAGTCTGAGCAATCAATCAGTCATCAGAATATAAAGTGGGCTGCCATAGGAAGTTGTGGGTTCCTCTTCATTGGAGATTTTCAAGCAGAGAACAGAAAAACACTTGTCAAATATGGTGTAGTGGTAATTCTTTGTGGTGTATGGGTTGTGTTATTTGACTAGCAAGGTTCCTTCTGTCTCTAAAATTCAGTGATTCTCTCTTCCTTTGCTGTTCCCCCCCCCCCATTTAATTCTTCTTTCCTCTTGGTTTGCATAATCCTCCAAAATCAGCAGATGCATCGATGCTGTCTCTTTAAGAAATTGGGTCCTAAAAATAATCCTGACATGATTTGTGTTAGCATTTCATTAAGGGGAGGTGTAAAGATAGTTAATGAGTAATTATCAGATTCTCCAAAGGAGACTGGCAGTGTAACTGAGAACCAAGCTCTGTGTGCTCTAGTCCCACTCACACCTACACCCTGACTCACTGACATACACCCACACGCAATTATAACTGCTCTCCATCAGGAAAACAGTACACATGGACCCCACACACTCACTTGCCCGCATACACACTCATGCACACACACGCACGGCATACACACACACACACACACACACACATCAGAGTCATGGAGGCTGTGGGAGAGATTTATTCCAGTAATAAGCTCCATACAGCCCAGCCAGGCAATAAAAAAAATAAGGAGAGGAAACTTTATTAATTATATATCTTACACTTAATGAAACATAATATTTAATTTAAATAATTGCAGGCGTCGGCTTTGATCTTCTGATACGTTTTCCCGTGGCAAACGGCCCCTTCTTTCCCCCACTACCCTGGTGAGTTGATCCCCCATCAGCCCAGGCTGTCCCTTTCTCAGGATCTCATCCCAAAAGATGATGAAAGTCTTTATGGGAGATTCCCATAAAGCAGGGCCTGAAGTCAGCTGACTAGGTTTTTAATGGGAAAATTCAGAGGAAGTCTATGTGTTTTGCCTTTTTTTAAAAGAAGTCTGTTGGTTAAAGTGTTTCTTATGAAGTCCAGCCCCTGAGTCAGAGCCCTTGGAACACACAGACGTGTCCAGGCAGGCTCTTAGTACAGACATAGTCTCCCCTGCCCTCATTTATTAATACATTTCAAGCCCTGCCCATTAAATCCAAGGCTCTTCCAGAGCTGGGACCTCCCTTGGGATCTGTCAGTATCCTTTAGTTCTGCCTTGTAGCAGCCCCGTTACTCTTCATCTTGGGTTTTTACCTTCCTGGACGTAGAAAAGCAGACTGGAAATGTCTAAGGAAGGAGTGTGCTGATAAATGTTTTACAACCAGCTCTTCGGAAATACTTTTAACGTTTCAAACGCATTCTTAACATTTTCTGCATCCTTTTCTTAAGCCCAGAGACAACCCACAAAACAATAATTTTTTATTGTTTTTGTGGCATTCACTGATATTCGAGGGGCGAGTGCTCACACTGAGAATTTAACATTCAGTTCCACCCTAAAGGCTACGAGTTAGCTCCAACACAACACTGGAAATGATCTTGGTACCAGAAGGAGAGAGTCACAGGCATTTCACAGAGACCTGCTCTTTCCACCCAGGACACTTCATCTCCTACCTCCACAGCTTTGCATCTGCAGCACCCCACACCCCCATGCCTGCCATGCACTCCTTCCTTAGCTCTTCTTAGAAGCTCACATTTCCTTCAAAATTCCATTCAAGCGTCACTGTGTCCATAAAGCCCTTCCTGATTCCCCAGCAGCTCATGCCCTCCCCCTCAAAACATTTACCTTGTATTGGCTTTGTATATATTTAGAGATGTAGATGTGATCTCCTGTAGTAGAATGCAAGCTCCCTGTGGACAAAGACTTTTGTTTTGGTCATTGCACCTCCAGTACTTTGTATAGTCACCAGCATACAATAAGCACTTAATAAATGCTTATTGATTGAGTGACTATTAATTCAGATCTAAACTTGCTTCACACTTTCCTTTTAGAAAGGGGGAAGCCATGGGGTGGCTAGGTGGCGCAGTGAATAGAGCACCAGCCCTGGAGTCAGGAGGACCTGAGTTCAAATGTGACCTCAGACACTTAACACAAAAACTAGCCATGTGACCTTGGGCAAGTCACTTAACTCCAATTGCCCTCCAAAAAAAAAGGCAAAAAAAAAAAAAAAGTAAGAAGCCAGCCCACAAGCCAGTCACAGACTACCACGTGACGTTTCTCTTCTTGCATCTATGATCATAATGCTAATAATAGCTTGCATTTATGTAACACCTTGCGTATATTCCTATTCAGGCCTTACAACAGTCCTCCAATGTTGGTCGTTTCATACTCCTGTTTTACAGATGAAAAAACTGAGTCTGAGAGAGTTTCAATGCCCAGAATGATGCCGCTAGTATGTGTTGGAGGGAGGCTCATATAATTCAGATAAACTTAAAAGCGTTTCCAGGGAGCTGGTCGTAAAATATTTACCAGCACATCCCTGGGTACAACCCAAGTCTTCTTTTGAGTGAGTCCAGAACTCTATCTGTCTCACCAAAACCAGAGACCTGGAAAAACATCCTAGATGGAATGACAGCTCTAATTCAAGATCTTCTGAAAACAGATGCCTATTAAGATCCTAAGTTCTGATTGGAGGAAGCCACACCTTAGGTTCTGTCCATTAATGGAGACTGGGCTGGTGCTGCCCACCCCACAGCAGCAGGGGGGATGCCCATTCCTCCCATGCCAGCTTTATTTCCTGTCTAGCCTTGCTTCTTTGGTTCCATGAATTGAAAATAAGAGATTTGTCTTTAAAACTGGTCATGTTTGTGTCATATTCTGGAGGGGTCTTGTCCCTTCCCCCCTTTCCCAAGAGAATCTGTGGGAGGGCTGGACTGGGAGAAGGGCAAAGGAATATGGCAGATATAGTTCTAGACCTGGCTTTGAATCCGAACTCTCCTGAGAACTGGACCTTCTTCTGAGCCTCAGTTTCTTCATTTGTGAAATGGGGAGATCAGGGGTAGGGAACCTGTGGCCTCGAGGCCACATGTGGCCCTCTAGATTCTCAAGTGAGGCCAGCATTTGTATATGGCATTCAGACTTGCAAAGTGACATGTGCAGAGTCTATAACCCTGTGGGATGAGTTCTATTATTATTCCCATTTTTCATATCAAAAAACCTCAGGTTCCCCATCCCTGTACTAGATGGTACTTGAGGTGTGTTCCAGGTCTGGATCCTGTGATCGCTGATGAACGCCACTGGAGGGGCTGGGGGGTGTGGAGAGGGGCAGAACATGGGGGAATGATACGGGGCAGTCCCATTTCCTCCTGCCAGAGTGCCTGTGTGTGAGAGCGCGCCCACGGGGTCTACAGTAAAGGGGGCACGCAAGGAAAATGAATGCCCCTTTCTCTAATCTAGATGGCGAGCTGCCATAGCTCCTCTGGGTCAAGACATTGGAGACCAAGTACTCCAACCCCCACATTCTACGGATAAGGAAACTGAAGCGCAGGCAAGGGAAGGGACACAAAGTGACTGACAGATGCCTGAGCCAGGATTCGCACCTGGGTCCTATGATTTTTCTTTCTACTCCACAGTGACTCAGTATGATCCCTCCTGCTCCTACCCTCCTTGGTCAATGACTTTAGAAAGGGGTACGTGTGTGTCTGTGTGTGCGCATGCGTGCATGTGTGTGTTGTGTGTGTACATGTACGTGTGTGCATGTGTGCACGCGTGCGTCTGTGTGCACCTGCGCATATTAGACAGTGAATCAGAAGACCAGGCTTTGAGTCCTGACACTGCCATCCTAGCTGTCTTGGCGCAAATCTCTGAGACTTAGTTTCCTCTTCTGAAAAGGGAAAGAGCATGGCTATTTGCCAGGTGGGGCAGCAGGAGAGGACAGGCCTCTCAGTAGAGAGTAGAAGGGGGATGATAGCAGCACCCCTCTGATGGTGTGGGTGTGAGGAGAATGCATGGGTGTCCCGAAAGTCTCAGTGCCCCAGGTGTAAAGCTCTTTGTAAATATGCTGTTAGGAGTAGCTAACGCTGCCCTTACACGATGGTCCTGGGCTTCCAATGAGCTCACATGTGCAATGGAGATGACCAGAGAGTGGGCTTCAGTCTCAGGAATACCAGGGTTCAAGTCTCGCCTTTGAAGAGCATCCTTAGGCATCCACTGGGCAGCTGGTGGTGCAGAGCTCACAGCTCTGGGCCTGGACTCAGGAAAGCCCGAGTTCAAATTCAGTCTCAGACACTTCCTAGCTGTGTGACCTCAGGCAAGACACTTAACTTCTGTTTGCCTCGGTTTCCTCATCTGTTAAATGGGGCTCATAATAGCACTTACCTCACAGGACTATTGTGAGGATCAAGGGGGAGAATGATTGTAAAATCCGTAGCACACGGAGCCTGGCACATGGTAGGTGCTTTTTAAATGTCCGCTATTATTATTATATAAATGTTAGCTGTTAGTTATTATTATTATTTTTCTGGTTGTATGACCCTGTGAAAGTCACTAACCTTTCGATGTCTGAGACCACAAGTGATGGATGAGTTACCCATCTGCATTGGTGAAGTCCCACGCCTGGGCCAAAAGGGACTTCCCAACTATGGAGTGTTGCCCATATATGAGTTATTATTTTTAAGGAGACTTTCCTAAGCAGATCCTTACGCCTAAAGAACTTCTAGTTCTCCAAAGGTGGAACAGTGTCTTGATAGGTTAATCCTCAGACGAGAGTTCTGCTGAACTCTAGTCCTGCGCCTGGGCACTTTTTACTATAGTACCTGCCATCTTTCTTCTCTCTCTCCATTTGAAAGTGGGGGGATGGGATGGGAGGATGCCCACCCACCCCAGTCTCTTTCCTGGCTTCCCCAGCTCCAAAATGTGCTTTCCTCAGGGACTCCAGAATTCTCACTAGCAGCCCTTCCCCCCTCTTTGATTGTAGGCCTTCTTCTGACCTTCAGAAGGAGGGGTTCTGTCTCCCTCAGCTTTCTCTGACTCTTTCCTGTCTCAGGGCCTGAAGCCCCATAAAAAGCCACTTTGCTCCAATCAATAGACTGTCTCTTTAACAAGGCTGCCATCCTCCTGGGCTGGGGGCTGAGATAATATTATGCACATACACAGTTGAACCTCTAGGCCTCCCTGGCAATATTACTGGGGGTCCTTGATGGAAACATTTGCTCTCCAGAATGATCCATGGAGCTTCCGCAGCAGAATTTTCACTTTTTATGAGAATATATATGACTCCCTAAAGAGGAGGAAGAAGAAAGAGGTCGAAGGGGGATGCACAAGGAGGCGAGGAGAGGAGAGGGCTGAGCAGAACTCTGAAAGTTCAGACACTGTCAAACACTTCCATTCCATTGTTTCTGGCAGCTGGGCTATTTCCTCCTACCAGAATTAGAGTGCACTAATCAATGTTTCCCCATGAACCTGCCATTCCATGTTTGTTCTCTCTCTCTCTCTCTCTCTCTCTCTCTCTCTCTCTCTCTCTCTCTCTCTCTCGTCTCTGTCTCTCCCCTCCTTCCCTTCCTCTCTCCTTTTTCTCTCCCCCCACATATATATGTATGTATGTGTTTATATGTATGTATTGATAAGGTAGACTGTGTGTGTGTGTGTGTGTGTGTATATAACTACCCAGAAGCAGAACTATGCTGAAATAGCTCCATACTTAAGCAAACAAACTTAGTGAAAAGCAAAAACACCCCCTCCTAAACAGCTGGTAAGATGCACCCCCATCCCCTGACCCAGACACATCCCTGCAGATCCCCTCGCCCTCATTTTCCTGTGCAAATGGCTGGTGCTTCCATCCGTACTCAAACACAGCCGGACCCCAGGAAAGTGCTCCTCCCTTAGACATTCAGAACCCCAGTCCTGCTTCTTTCCTAGAGCTCTCTGCCAAACGTATTCCACTGGGTTGGGTAGAGACTGCCAGGCCCACTCTATAGTTGTGGCTCCTCCATATTTGTAGCCCTGAGCTAATGAGGAATAGTAAGAGGCAGCATTTGTCTGGCAGACTCAGACTGCAAAGCGACATGTGTATGATCTCTATAACCCTGTGGGGATGGCCTCTATCATTGTGCTCATTTTAAATATGAAAAAACTGTTGCTTAGGAGTGAAAAGGATCTGAGTTCAAATCCTGGCTCAGTTTCTCCCTAAGGGATCTAGAGCAAGGTACTTTTAATCTAACCAGGCCTCAGTTTCCTCATCTGTAACATGAGGAAGTTGGACTAGATGATCTCTAAGGTTCTTTCCATCTCTGACCTGTGTCCTCTAAGGCAACTCGGGAACCAGAACCATAAGTCACTTAGTTGCTGAAGCAGAAAGAAGGAAATATCTGGGGTCAGAGGATCTGGGTTCAAGTCTTGCTTCTGTGTCTTTCTACCTGTGTGACCTTGAACAAGTCACAACCTTTCTGAACCTCAGTTTCTTTAGAATGAGTGGGCTAGATGATCTCAAAGGTCCCTTTTAGTTCTGAAACCCCAGAATATATATACTCTCAGAATTCAGAGCTCTCCCTCAATTGGGGAGGCTTCAGGCTGTTGGATGGGAGGGAAGGAGGGAAGCTGGGGGCCAAACAAAGTTAGCAGGTAGAAACCCTAGTAGATGGAAGTGTTTTCCCTCTTATGCATGTGAACCTAGGAATGTGTGCAAGGGCACACACACACACACACACACACACACACACCCCTAACATCCAAATATCTATTCTCCATCTGTGCCCTGGTGGGGTAACATCGTGTGTTTCTCTCCTGCCAAATTGTAGACACATTTATTTTTTTGGATTCTGTGTTTATTAAAAGCTTGGCCTGGCCAGTGAGGAGAGAAGAAAAGGAAATTGTTCAGCAGCCAGGATTCTGAGGCCCCCTAGATCCCCACTGCACAGAATGCCCTCCTGGGGGCCGTGTTTATACGGCGGGAGTTGGCCTACAGTGGCCTGGTTATGCTGGGAACTCTGATTCTCCCCAAGGCAAACAGACAAAACCCACCTCTCCTCCTTGACCCTTTCTGACATTCCCTTCAGGTTTTGGAGTCAAAGATTCTTCTAGCTTAAGGCTTTTAGGATATTTATTTAATAGTTTTCAATAAAAGGATCTTAGGATCAAAGATTTAGCCCTGGAAGGATCCTTACACTGATTGAATACAACCCGTTTATCTTCAGAGATAAGCACCGTGAGCCGCACAGTGGCTGAAACTTGTCCAAGGTGTAGGAAGTATTGCAAAGGAAGAATTTGAACTCAGGATCTCTGAGTCCAAACCCAGCATGCTTTCCATGAACCATGCTGCTCTCATTTTGGGTTGGTAAGTGAAGGCAGCATGGAAGACCTTTAAGTTTTTAAAGTGAAATACTTGGCAAAGACCTCTGATAGCAACTTACTGAAAGCTCCTGACCTGGGCTGCTATACTCCAAAGGGAGATTTGGTGGGATGCCCAAGCTATGCTAGGTGGTGCAGTAGATAGAAAGCCAGGGCTCAAGTCAGGAGGACCTGAGTTCAAATTTGACCTCAGACACTTCCTTCGTTGTGTGACCCCGGGCAAGTCATTTCATCCAGTTTGCCTCCATTTCCTCATCTATAAAATGAACTGAAGAAGGACATGGCAAACCACTCCAAGAAAACTCCAAATGGGGTCACAAAGAGCTGAAATGACTGAATCCACCAAGCGATGCAGCAGACCATGTTAGATCTGGAGTCAGAACACCCAGATCTGAAGGTCGTGCCTGTGACATTCTGTGCGACTCGGGCAAGTCTCTTAACCTCATTGTCCTCATCTGTAAAACCAGGGGGTTGGATGCAATGACCAGTGAGGTCCCTTCCAGCTTTAAAGCTATAATCATCCTCCGAGCTCATGAAATAAGCTAGTCTGGGAGCCGAGTTGGTGGATTTGGGATCTGATCTCCCTCAAAGCCCTTTGGTATAAAGAACATGCTTTGTGTTTGCTTCCCGGGCCAGTGGAAAGAACTTTTGTGTATTTCCTGCTCCAATTTTTCCAAACACCAACTCTGAGGATTCTGTATACATCTTCCCCTTCCATTTCTGGAGCTGGTGGGTGGGTGGATTTCTGCTGCTTCCAAGGTCAGAGAATTCTGCACTCAAGGTGGGTTGGGGATTTGCTCATGGGGATACAATCAGTGAGCAACAGAGCCAAGACTGGAACCCAGGTCCAACTAAGTCTTGGTTTGCTGTTCTTTCCACTATATTAGTCTGATTCTCAAAGAGAATCTCTGATCCTTGGGAAATAAAGGTTGAGAGCTGAGCTGTTGCTCTCTCTCTCTCTCTCTCTCTCTCTCTCTCTCTCTCTCTCTCTCTCTCTCTCTTTGACTCTCTCTGTCTCTCTTTCTCTCTCCTTAGAGACAGGGAGACCTGAACTTCAGTCTCTCTCTCTGATATCTATGTTGACCTTGACTTCACAGCTTCTCAGTGCTCTAGGAAAAAAGGGTCTTACCCATTTTTTTATGTGTCCTGGACCCCTTTGTCAGGCAGGTAAAGTCCACTTCTTAGAAAAAGTTTTTAAATACACAAAATAAAATACATAGGATTGCAAAGGAAACCCATTCTATGGAAATACAGATGCATTTTCCCCCTTCATTTGAGAAAATCTGTCCACAAACCATTTGGGGGCTATCACTCCCAGATGAAGAAATCCTACTCTGAGGCTATAAGCTGTAGAAGCTGGTAACACCCTTCATTTGTGAAAAAGGGGGTGCTTCCTGTAGGAAAAGGGAAAGAAAAGGAAGCACGCAAGAATGTATTAAATCCCTGCCATGTGCCAGGCACTTTGCTAAGTGCTTTACAATATTCTCATTCAGTCCTCTGAGCTTGGTCCTATTATTATCATGACTTTACAGTTGAGGAAACTGAGGCAGGCAGAGGCTAAGTGATTTTTCCAGGGTCACAGAGTGTGTGATTTTGAATTCAGCAGACCTTCATGATCCCACCTTTCATACCTTAAACTGCACTGAGACGTTTGGGACAAATGATGTTAATGACTTCACAGGTCCAGTCCCATTCCTTCTCTTTCAGATAGGGCTTTTTGTGAGTAAAGAGGTAAGAGACCATAGAACTTTTTTTCTTTTGAGCTCTTTATCCTCCCAAAGTTCTCTCAGGTCCCCCAGAGCTTTTCTTAGGCAGAGGCTGATTTCCACATAGGCTCCTGAGTCTGGGAGAAGGAAGGCCATCCCACCAGGGGACTGACAGAGAATGCCCAGTTTCCAAGGGCAGGTTTCCAGCTGTTTGTGTACACACTGGCTGTGCCCCAGTCCTCTCCACCCACCCAGCCATCAAATTGTAGCCATTGGGTCCTGATCTGAAATCATGCCCACAGGCTAAGGAAGGACTCCAGTTAATAAGCTCCTAGGGTAGCTGGGGCCTCCCTAGATTCCCAGCCATGGGAGTGCCTAAACCAAACATCACTTGCAGGACTGTTCTTTTATCCCCCAGGCCCACAAGCTGGGTTCTCCAGTGGGGCGATGCCTCTTGTAACATTAGTCACAGATTTTATCCATGGAAAGGACCATCGAGTTCATCTAGTCCAATCCCTCATTTTCCAACTGGGAGTCACCATGGTGAGTGGGGCAAGGGCTGAATTTAGTCAGGAAGGCCTGGGTTCTAGTCTTTGTGACTCTGGAAAAGTCACATAATGTTTCTAAGCCTCAGTTTACTCAGGAAGCAGTATCTGCTGCGCAGAATTTCTAGGAGGATCAAATGAGAAATTTGCTTTGTCAATTTGATAACTGGCTTTGCATCCTTGAAGTGATGAATTAATGTTAGCTATTATTATTCCAATGTGAGGAAAATGAAGCCCAAAAGGTTAAAAAAAACCCAAACCAACTAGCTCCAAATCAACCAGATAGGCAAGGGAAAAGGTAGGATTTGAACTCAGGTCCTTTGGCACCAACCCAACACTTCCCATTACACTACAATGCAATTTAATAGCTACTAGCTAGCAATTATAGAACACCTACTATGTGCCAGACACCATGCTAAGTGCTTTACAATTATTATCTCATTTGATCTTAAAACCACCCTGGGAGGTAGGTCTTATTATTATCTCTGATAGCTGAGGAAAGTGAACCAGAGATTAAGTGACTCACCCAAGGTCACACAACTAGTAAGTAGCTGAGGTTGAATTTGGACTCTGGTCTTCCTGATTTTAGAACAAGCAGAAAATACATGTTTTATCAAGTTTTTTTTTTTTAAATAAGATTGAGTGATTATAAAATTTTCTGAAAATTCTTTTTTTGTTGTGCTTGTGGTTCTAATCCATTTCAGTTGCTTTATGGGACTTGGAGATTTCTGCAGAATCAATCAATAAATGTTTATTAAGTACCTACTATGTACCAGGCACAATGCTAAATGGTGGAAGCAAACCAAGCAATGATTCTAAGAGCAATAGGACTTTACTGTGGTCATCAGGAGGGCACATCACCTCATCCAAGGGAAGACACTCAGTTTGTGGGAAACCAGGACTGATAATATGAGGAAGCCTCAAGGGAAAGAAGCGGGCCAAAGACAAGTGGTTGTGATAACCACTGTAGAATCAAGGCTTCAAGAGCATCTGGAGCTGGGGCAGGACACTGTCCCACTTTTGAGGGTAGGGAGGATGGAGAAGGGGAGCTAGGCTGTGGGTGAGATGACTTTTGGGGCATGGTAGGAGAAGGAAGGGGCATCCTCAGGACCTGATGATCACACTATGCCAGACTTTTATCACTTCTCCCCTGTTTGGGGTGATGTACACGTATCACCCCAACTGCAGCAGGGATTTTTAACCTGGGGTTTACAGACCTCTCTCCTCCCCTCTCCCCATAAAGGGATCCATGGATACACTTCAGGGAGTTTAAGAGCTTGGGAAAAATGACCTCATTATTTTTGCCAAACTCTCATTTCAACTTAGAATTTCCTTCAATTATGAATATAATAAACAAAATATTCTGAGTAGGGGTCTATCAGCATCACCAGACTGCCAAAGGGTTCCATAACATTAAAAAAGAAATAACAGGTGAAGAACCCTGTATTTCATGGTTGGTCCTAGATGGAAGAGAGCTACTTGCTTCACAGGGAGTGATCAGGCCCCTCTCAGTCCCATCTGATTGTTTTCCCACTTCTGATGTCATAGACAAATGGGTCTCAATCAATTAGGAAGCTGAAAGCTTCTGGTAAGGACAATTCTTTTTTTTTTCTTTTTGGAAAGGGGGAAGGCAGGGCAATTGGGGTTAAGTGACTTGCCCAAGGTCACACAGCTAGTTTTGTGTTAAGTGTCTGAGGTCACATTTGAACTCAGGTCCTCCTGACTCCACGGCTGGTGCTCTATTCACTGCACCACCTAGCCGACCCCTGGTAAGGACAATTCTGGACACGTGTATATTCTAGAGGAGTGGTAGGACAAGTCTACCCAGTGGGAGGAGGGGACTGTCTATAGTGGAGACAGCCTTTTTCAAGAAGAGTGAAACCCAGAGATCTTTCTGAACTATTACATTTCTCTTTAATTTTATATTAATTATCATCCCATTCAATCCATAATTGACATAATTTTTTAATTTTCTAAAGAAAGCCTTTCTGTCACAATTTACAAACACTTGTTACTTCTATGTACCAATGCATCTTTGTCCCAGTGAAATTTCAATGTTTCTGCCCTTGATGCAGGCCATGAGTCCTTCTTATTCATATTCATATCATATTTCATAAATTATTTGGGGCATTATAATTTTGTAACATTTTGTTTTGATAGTTTTGTGGTTGTTTTCCACTTACATTGTAATCTTTGTGTCTTTTTCTCTTTGATTCTACTTACCCTGCTTTGCATCAATTCATGTCTTCCTTTATCTGCTTTTCTTTCCTCATCCCATTCACTTTTTCTTTAAGCTCAATAGTATTCCATTACATTCATGTTCCACAACTCTGTTAGCTCTCTCCAATCAATGGACATCAGCTCTGTTTATACTTCTTGGGCACTACAAAAAATGCTACTATAAACATTTTAGTGGAACTGGTGCCTTTATTTATTTTCTAATCATTGGCCTCTTTGGGGTCCATATATATCTAGCAGTGAAAATGCTTGGTCAAAAAAAAATGTACATTGGAATAGCTTTCTTCACATATTTACAAATGCTTTCCATAATTGTTGGATCCTCTAACAGCTCCAACAGTAGTTCATTAGTGTGCCCATATTTCTACAACCCCTCCAACACTGACCATTCCCATCTTTTGTCACCTTCACCAATTTGTTGAATGTGAAGTGACGCCTCAGAATTTTTTGATTTGCATTTCTATTCAATTCCACACACTACTATGAATAATTTGATGCTCACCAATCTTTTTTCTTGGAGAAAATATTCATGAGGCTCCAAAAATCAATTTTGCTGCCTCACTTATTGTGGAGATAGGGCAGGACTACGCCTTTCACTTCTTTGGTATCTCTAATAGCTCCTACAACAGAAATGGCAGATGGTAGGGACTTAGTTTACTTTCCTTCTGAGGGTCAAAGCAGTTCATTAATTTTATTTTGGAGATTTTCCTAGAGAATTCTAGGTGTAAACAATGAGCAAAAGAAAAAAAATGGACCTTTTGGGGTCAGGCTCCAGGATTGAATCTGGTTTGTGTGAGCCCAAACCTTTGGTGTTGTGTCTGTCACAGCATTTTGTACTGTTTATTGCATAAGGAATAGGCTAGCAGGGAAACGGCTTAGAGGATTCCAATAGTTTTGGTAATACCCAATGCATCATAGTCTGGGGCATTGTCACCATCTCTTTGGTTTATGCTGAGCTTTTCTCCATCCGATTGAATCAGTGAACTGACTTTGGCCATTTTGATGTCAAACAAATTCTTTATAGCCTGCCTGACCTTGTCCTTATTTGCTTTGACATTCACAATTAATAACAGACGCCTATTGTTCTCAGTCTTCTTCATAGCTAACTTAATGGTCAGGGAAAACTTGATGATGGAATCACTGCCAAATTTGTTCCTTCTTGGGGTACTTTTCTGAGAACTTCTGGGCTGTTTGTGAATCTGAAGGGTCTTGGGTCACCAGAGGGTTGCTGTTTGTCCTTTAATTTAGAAGAGGACCGATGACATCATGGGGTGATGTATTGATTGATGTGTGAATTGGATTAAGTGAGGGAGATCAGCACAAAGCCATTAGCCTCACTTTCTCTTCCTGAGTCCCCGAAGTTCAGTGTCAGGACAAAAGTCAGGATGACCAGTGACAGTGATGGTCCAGGATACAGTGGATGACCATGGCATCTTGAATGTTTAACTGAGCTCTAAGCACTCCACAGCACCTGCTTCAGCTACCCTCATGATTGTTGTAACAAATTGTTCTCACCCACCCAATCCACCAGGGGAAGTCTTCACATGCTTTGGGAAGACATTCCCCTCACTCAGCAATGGTTGTTAGGCCTGTGGGTTACCCTCAGCCTGGGTTAGCCATCTGCTCAGAGAGTTTACCTGGGTGTAGCCACTATGCAAGCTCCTTGGAACCATAATTGATGAGAGCTGGGTGACAGGTGGACACCAAAGATGGATGAGCAGTCCTGAAAAGGGCTTGGTAAGCCCTCATTCCAGATATGCTAGTCCTCCCTGAACACCCATACACCCCTACCAGAGGGTGGGGAACAGCTAAATCTATTCATGGCTGTGGGACCCATGGCTGTTCTTCATACACACTATCTCATCTCCTATCCCATAACAACTTTGTACAGGTTGACCCCTCTGCCTGGATTGTACGCCCTCCTCATTTCTGTCTCTTAGAAACCATACTTTTCCTTCAAAGCTCAGATCAAATGCCCTCTCCTACATGACCCTTTCTTCCATTCATTAATGCTTCTCCTCCTCCTCCTCTTCCTCTTCCTCCTCCTCCTCCTCCTCGTCTCCCCTCACCCACCAAAAATGTTACCTCGAATTTTTCTTGTACAGAGGCATCATGATGGAGTGAATAGGCAGGAAGACTTGGGTACAAATCCTATTTCTGATGCTTACTGGCTGTATAATCCTGGTTAAATAACCTGACCTCTAAATTATCTAAAGTATCACTTGTAGAACTGGTTCTGATTTGAGTTGGTAGAGAGAGTTTCCTCATTGAACATTCACAGAACGGAATGACAGATCTGGTTAAAAACAATGTATATGTATATAAACATGTATGTCTATGTCTGTGTCTATGTACACACATACATGTCCCCCTCAATAGAATATAAACTCTTTGAGGTTAAAGATACTTTCAGAGAGAGAGAGTGTCCATAGAACATAGCACAGGACCCTAGATTACAGCAAGTATTTAGGTGGCACAGTGGATAGAGTTCTGGAAAGACCTTAGTTAAAACCTAGCCACTAACTGTGTGACCCTGGGAAAGTAATTTAACCTGTTTGTCTCAGTTTCCTGAACTATAAAACAGGGGTAATAATCTACTTCCCAAGACTGTTGTGGGAAAAAAAATGAGACATTTGTAAAGCCCTTAGCGCAAGAACTGGGACATAGTAGGTGTTATATAGATATTTATTTTCTTCCCTCCCCTCCCCCTCTTTGTTTCATTAATTCAGGATTATTTTAGGACCTTTAATTAAGTTTCTGTCTTGTGGGGGTGATGGGGTACAGAAGGAGGAAACAACTTCCTTCTTTGCCTTTAGCTCTATCTTGGGAGGAAAGCATGTGGATAAGCTGGATGTGCGTTTTGGGGACACCATGATGGAGGAGAGCCTTTAAGATCACATTTTCCTCTACTAAATCATATGCTTTTTTAAAATAGTCAACAAATAATAAGCACAATAGTACCCTGGATTTTCTTGTACCTTTCAATCAATCGCATTTCTGTAAGATGAGGCTTGTTGTACAATATCATTTGCAAAGTTCTTGCTTCCTCATATTTTTAGCAAGGACGCTTTTCATATGTGTGCAAATTACTCTCATAAAGATGTTATAGAGACGAAAAAGGAGGCATATGGGTTGGGAGCTGCTAACATTTTCTTGATTGTCTTTTTTCAGTAGTTTTAACATCTGTGATTTCCTACTCCCCTCCCCCATCATTTATTATCTTCCCTTCTTTCAAGTATCTTGAGTCCAATCGCTCAGTGTTCTCCAAATCACCTCACTTCTATAGAGTGCAGACCTTATCCCCGTATCCTTGGCTTAGTCTAGCTGCTCTTCCCACGTGGTCTCTTGTGGCCCTGCTATTTTCTCATGGAGCGCATCATGAGCTATGATGTTAGAATCCCAATGTGGTTTCAATACTGTCACTGATGGAAAAAGGAGATTTTCACAGAAATCTTGCCAGATCTTTGTCATTTTTTGGTCTCTTGTCCTCTTCCTATTGTCATTCTTATATGTTCTCATGATGATCTGGGTCTCAGGCCAAGCAGTCTATGAACCTCCACCCATTCTTTCTGTTTAATAGGGCTATACTTCTAATTCTCCACCATTCTTCTTCATAATATTTTGCAAATGAGTTTATATTCTAAATAAACTGTTGCCCCTGGTTGCTGTTAAAAAAAATCTAAACAAAATAACTACAAACATTTCTTTCTGTCCAAAGTTTTTTTTTTTAATCATTATATTTCCCCTAAAAACCTTATAAACTACAAAGAAAGATCTCTAAAGTTTTAAGGTCCAAGTGATCCCTAAGAGTCTTAACCTGCCTATTTAAACAGCCCATTTAAACTTTCCAGGCTCTAAGAAATACACATTAGGGGTTGAATAAGGCATGGAGCTATCCTGGCCAATACAATTCAGTGGATAATCATTCTGTTCAGTGCTTAGCTTTTGAAGCATGGCCCTGTCTGTCATCTGTCTGTGATCAGCAGCGACTTAAGGAGGCTGCTCTCATTTCATGTTTCTTAGAACCATTTCTAAGACAACAGGTGCTGTTTGGAACATGAAGATACATGGCCTTTCCTTCCAGTTCTTGAGTCCAGCGCCACTGTCCTGAGAGAGAAATTCATGAGGTGTCTGATCCAGTCCTGCTTTGTGAGTGCTGGCATGCCAAGAGCAGTCAAAAGACCAGATGTCAGTGGGAGCTAACTTGGGATCTTGCGGGATCACATTTGCCAAGGGAAGATAAAATAGTCTTTTGAACATTGAACTTAGCACTTCCACTGTCCTTAGCTTGAAATTGCAAAGCCCTAAAGCTAAAGAGGGAAGGAGAGTGGGTATAGAAAGGGAGAGATATGCTGAAGGAATTGCGTGCTTTGGACTAGAGATTGAATTAGCTCTCAGTGCACAATAGGGAGAAGGGCCATTTCTGACTTTGGCTGCTTGGAGTCCCCCAACTTAAACTGAATCCATGGCCATAGATCAATCTTGTCAATTAATGAATGGACAAGTATTGATTGTGTACCCTAATATCACTAGGAGAAGTTGATTGATCCTGGATCTATAATTGCCTTAAAGGAGATAACAGTTTAACTGAGGAGACAAGACCCACACATGAAATACTCAAAGAACCACATGGGATGTATTTTGCAGAGGTGTCCTGGAGCCAATCTGCAATGACTGGATTGTTAAATTTTCAGTGTGAGGAGGACAGGTAAGACTATCTCACCTCCCGGATTTTGAATAGTCATGCAGATGATTTGCTTTTAGAAAGGAGTATTTACTAAGCTGGTATAATAAAAACATTTGGTATAAAATACCACCCCCCCCCCAAAAAAAGTCTGTGACACAGTTTTCCACAAGGACATACAGAATTGAGGGGAAAATGGACTCAAACTTAGAAAGCACATGTGGCAGAGGAGGGTGATGTTAATTCATAGTCTCTGGTTTCTAGAAGTATTTTCTTTTCCAGAATCCTCAGATTCCCTTTTGGTATGAAATGGCTTCTCTTCTGGGCTTCTTATAGAGTGTTGAATCTTCCTCTCAACTGATTTAAGCTATTACTGTCCCCCAAAATGCTCTGAGGACACAGATTTTTTAAAAAGTCCAAATCTTCTGGTCCTCTGAAGTTCATGAGACACATTTTTAACCAAGGGCAAGGGAAAGAAATCACAATCAAGGCCAAAAATTGGGCACTACCTCACATCCCTCCCATCGCCCCCTCCCACAAAAGATTTCTTCTTAGTGGCTTGACCGGAAGGTTTTCTCCTGCTCAAAATTCTTGCTTGTGAACTGATTTGTTATTTAATAGATGACTTCTAGGAGGTGACCAAGCTTATTCAACCAATCCAAATATATATCCTGGGCAATTTCAATTCAGTTCCTTGCAAAGGCATATTGCACTTTGTCTAAAGTCTTTGATTCATTGACTTGTATTCTCACCTGAATAAGGAATCAAATGATAGTATCACAATAATTACTTTAAGTAGGATGGGGTAATTGACTAACCCCACCCTTATATGTAGCATCTATTTCACAATTTGCTGCGAGGCCCCAAGGAAATGATGATTGAAAAATTTTAAAAAACAGTTTATTTAAATGCCAGTTGTTACTATTTTTCTTGAGAAGTGGGTTAAAGAAAACCCTAAGTGTAAGACTTTATAATTTTCTTAAGGCAGCTAGGTGAAGCAGTAGATAAAGTACAAGAAAGGAGTCAGAAAGACATGAGTTCAAATTTGTCTTCAGATACTTGCTAGCTATAAGCCTCTAGTCGTTTCCTTACTTCTGTCTTCCTCAGTTTCCTCAGGTATAAAATGGGGATAGTAATTTCATTCCCACTCAGGGTTGTTGGGAGGATCAAGTGAGGTATTATTTATTTATTTTTGTTTTTTAAAAAATAAATTTATTACTTATTTTTAACATTAATTAAAATTTTTTTTGAGATCCAAATTCTGTCTCTCACTTCTACCTCTCCCCTACCCATGGAGAAAGCAAGTAACCAATTATCAATGAGACATGTGAAATCATGCAAAACATATTTCCATATTAGCCATGTTGTAAAAAGAAAAGCAGAAAAAAAGTAGAAAAATTATGCTTCCATCTGCACTTGAACTCTGTACTATTATTGGAGGTCAATAGCATTTTTCATAATGAATCCTTCAGAATTGTCTTGGATCATTCTATTGAACAGAGAAGCAAAATCTTTCACAGTTGGTCGTTGTTACAGTGTTGTTGTTACTGTGTACAATGTTTTCCTGGTTCTATTCACTCCACTTTGTATCAATTTATATAGGACTTCCCAGGTTTTTCTGAAACCTGCTCATCATTTCTATAGCACAAAGGTATTCCATCACAATTTGTTTATATACCACAACTTGTTTAGCCATTTCCCAAATGATGAGCATCCCATCAATTTCCAATTCTTTTTTTTTTTTGCCACGACAAAAAGAGTGGTTATAAATATATTTCTACATATAGGTACTTTTCCTCTTTTTTTGATCCAAAGGAGGTATTATCTGTAAAGTGTACATAGCATAGTGTCTGGTGCATAGAAGGTGCTCTTAAATACTTGTTTTCTTTCCTTATTCTGTTCAGTTCAACAAGGTTTTATTAAATATGTCCCAGCAAAGGAAATATGAAGACAGAAAAGGAAAACAGCCACTGCCCTAATGCACATATATTTGCCCTCCTTGGCATAATTATCAAACCTGTTGGGATAAAGACTCTGTCTTTAAGTATTTTAGCTAGATCTTGTAGCTTTCTGTTATTCGCAAATTTTATATTTGCCTTTTGGGACAGTTGGTGGTGCCCTGGATAGAGTGCTGGGCCTGGAGTCAGGAAGACCTGAGTTCAAATCTGGCCTCAGATACTTACTAGCTGTATGGCCCTGGGTAAGTCACTTAACTTCTGTCTGCCTCAGTTTCCTTCACTGTAAAATGGAGGTAATAATTTCACCCACCTCTCAGGGTTGTTGTGAGGATCACATAAGATAATATTTGTAAAACAGTACGGTACCTGCCTCATAATAGGTCCTACATAAAATGTTAATATTATTATTATTATTATTATTATTATTATTATTATTATTATTATTATTATTGCACCCTCAGTCATTGATAAAATGCATTGATAAAAAGCACAGGGCCAAGGTCAGTGAATCCCTGTGACTCTCCCAAGGGATCTTCTCCATCCCCACTCCAACGTCAAGTTGACGTTGACACATTAATATCTACTCTTTGGAACTTTTCATTCAGCCAGTTCCAAATCTATTTCACTGACCCGTTATCTTCATCTACAACTATTTATCTTGTGGACCAGAACAACATTTGAGACTTTGCCAATTGCTTTGTCAGCTTTGAAGTATTAGGACCCATTTAAAAACATGACTTTGACACCTGGCCTGATCTATTTTTTCTAGACTGGCTACAGGCAGCCTCAGAGGGTCAGAGAGATTGGAACCCTCACTGAGGTAATTGGCAATAGATGCTGCTTTCCACCCCAGCAGATCATTTTCACAGTTTTCCTTTGTGAAAACAGGGCAGAATTATTCCTTCAACTTCTTTGAAATTTCCTGTAACATCTAGAATGAACCTGAACATATAGCAAGTAGGTACTTAAATTACCTACCATCTCCAATCCTCAGTTTCTTCAGCTGTAAAATGGGCATAAAACCCATAGAA
Source organism: Pseudochirops corinnae (assembly GCA_028646515.1). Classification (NCBI taxonomy): domain Eukaryota; kingdom Metazoa; phylum Chordata; class Mammalia; order Diprotodontia; family Pseudocheiridae; genus Pseudochirops; species Pseudochirops corinnae. The sequence goes on along the minus strand of CM053589.1, from coordinate 172,296,783 downwards.
CCTAGTTCACAGGTTGTTGGAATGATGAAGTGTACATGAAGTGCTTTTCAATCCTTAAAGTGTGATTATACATTTTTGAAGACCCAGAAAAGGAAGTCTTGTCACCCAAGTCCCTTTCCCTATTAAATGGTTCAACATCAGAAACTGGAAATAATAGAAAAAAAAAGGCATCATCATTTACTTTGCTGCTGCACCCTAAGGACCAGGAGACCTTTCCACCTGACTTGCAGCTGGCCCCTTCCATGGCTGTTGTTTCCCCCATGAGAAGGAGCCTTGAGAATAGGGAATGTCCTAATTCCCTCTTTGTACCCCCAGCAGTCAGCACAGTACTTTGCACATAGTAAGCATTTATTCAACTACAAGTATTGCAGTTGTTATTATTTTTATTATCACTGTTGTATTTCTCGTCTTTTTTGATGGAGTTGAGGTAGAAATGGATCTGAAGGCTATTTGCTATCCTGCTATATTATCCTTTTATACTTAATGTTCTGTGGACTTTTTTGCAGGTGGATAAAATGACCAATTTTTATAATTGAACAGGACTATCATTATTTTCAACTCAATTAAATTTTTTCAATGAACAAAAAAAAATTTATTTTTCTCTCCCACCTCTCATCCATTGAAAAAGAAAGAAAATAAGACCCTTGTAACTAATATGCATAAGACTATAATTATTAACAAATGCTTATTGAATGAAATCAGGTCCTCCACCATTGGAAAATAACATGTGATGTTAATTTCACTTAACACAGCTGTGCGGGCATAGACCGCTGAGCATCCTCCCAGAGAAGTCTTGAATACATTGACAATTTCTGCAGAATAACATTAGCCTTGGAGGATTTCTACTCTGTTGCTGCTCTGTTTTCTAGGAGTCTTGCCTCCTCCTTGGTCCCATTTTTATGCTCAGTGCTGTAACTCCATTTGATAACTAAAGAGTTTTCATCACCTTGTTGAAAGGGTTATGGAAAAAACTCCCATCAAAGTCTCTGAGGCAAGGATAATGCTGTTGGGTTCTGGATTCTCTTTGAAACATATTGACTAAGTCAGCAATTGAGTTTATCGGAAAAAATCTGAGAGATATCCAAATAGGTAATAGGTTAAATAATGAGAAGAAGCATGGCATAGTGGGTAACTTTGGAGTCAGTGAGATCTGGGTTCAAACATATACTGACTGTGTGACCCTGAACAAGTCACCTAACATCTCAGTAGTCTAGGTAACGTTCTAAGACTCTAAGTGGTGGAGGGAGTTTCCTTGCCTGGAAGTTCTAATGCAAATGTGATGCAATGAAAGTGTGGCATAGTAGAAAGAGTACTGAGTGGAAAGTCATCCCAACTTTTCACTGGGAAGGGGCTTCAGAAACCACCTTTTTGTTGTTGTTGAGTTGTTTCAGTCAATTTCAGTTTCCAGTTCATTTTACAGATGAGGAAACTGAGGCAAACAGGATTATGTGACTTGTCCAGGGTCATACAGCTAGTAAGTGACTGAGGTCAGATTTGAACTCAGGTTTTCCTTCTCTGGGCACAGAACTTTATCCACTGTGTCACCTAGCTACCTTTCAGAGATCATCTAGTTGTGACTACCTGAACAGGAATCCCCTCTATAACATCTCTTCCAAGAGATCATTCAGTTTTTGCTTAAAGACCCCCAATGAGGGGGTCAGTCCACTCTCTTTGGGCCATCTCGATTTGTTAGGAAGCTTTTCCTTGTATTGAAGTGAAAACCTCCTTCTCTGTGACTCCCACCCATTGTTTCTAGTTCTGCCCCATGGACCCTTTGTACATTCCATGCCTTTCATAGCAGCTAGTATGTGATGGAGGCTTAACAGATTGAATTTCCTGACAAATGGTTCAAATGCTTTATGATGAATTTAATGACCCTTGCCCAAGACTTCTTTTCACTAGATTATATGGCCCTAGTGCCCAATCAGGAGGCCACTGTGCCATTCATTACCCATGTGACCATAGGTAAGTTGCTTTATCTCTCTGAGCTCAGTCTTCTATCATCTGTAAAATGGGAAGAATAATAGTGCTCACGTCACCTACTTCCCAGTGATGCTGTAAGTAAAGCCCTTTGTAAACTGTAAAATGATCTAGAAAGGTGAGCTATTATTAGCCCTGCTTAATTAGCTATCAAAGGGGCAGCAGAGCTGTTACCAAAAAAAGGGTTTGGTGAGAAAATTCTTTTCTGTTTTGATTTAAGAAGATAGGCCTCCAGACCTGCATTTAAAGCATGGCGTTTACATAAGCAATGAACATGCATTACCCAAGCCGCAGGGACTGACAGTCTCATGTCTGGGAGAAAAGAGCATTTTTATCAGGTACATGGAACAGAAAAAGGTGGAAAGGGTGGGTGAGCAGACATAGTCTGTAGTCTGGGTCCTGGCTTTAGCTGTAGCCACACAAGTGGGTACGAGTGTAGACAAGTAACGGATCAAAGGCTGTATTTGCATGAACTAAATAGGTTGGTAAGTACAAGTCCTAACGGGCATTGAAGGAGCTCATCGTTACTAATTTAGGCATCTGAGAACTCAGGATTCTCCTCAAGATCTCACCCTCCCTCACCCCAGGAGGTGACAGGGAGCAAGTGATAGGTAGAGAAGGAGGGCCCAAGGAAACAGAAGGGCCACCATTCCTGGCACTTGTGCACCTGTCACTGCCTGCCGTCCCCCTCCATGCCTCTGACTCCTCCCTTCCCAGGCCTCCATCACAGTGCCACATTCCCTCCCCTCCTCCCCAGCACCAGTAACATTGCCCTCAGGACAGGTCTGAGCTGGGTTCACACTCAGTTACCAGGCACCACTTCCCCTCTGTCTTCTAAGTGTAACCTAAATAATAATGTGTATGACAATGAAATGGGTATATAGGGAGATTGAGGCAGTTCAGTCACCCAACAAGCACTTATTGTGTGCCAGACACTGTGCTAGGAAGTGACAGAAAGGAAATAAAAACTTCAAGCTTGAATAAGTCCAGAGGGAAGGCTAGACCTGGGGAGATGAGCGGGTATAGAACTGGAAGGAAGAAGCTAAGGCTGGACCTTTTGCTGAAAGAGAAGGCAAGCTTGAGATTGGAAGGATGGAGATAGGGGATCAAGGTGAAAGCACAGGTGCCTTCTTAGGAGGTTGTAGTGGGGGTCAGGAAATTGTTCCTAGAGAGGTGATTTGTGTTCATGGGAGGCAGTTAGGTGGTATAGTAGATACAGCTCTCTACTGAAATCAGAAAGACCTGAATTCAAATTTGGCCTCAGACACACTAGCTGTGTGACCCTGAGCAAATAACTTGACCTGTATCAGCCTCAGTTTCCTAACCTGTAAAATGGAGGATAATAATACCACTTACCTCCCAACATTGTTGTGAGGATAAAATGAGGTAAAAAAAAAAATCTATAAAGCAAAGCTCTATGTAAACGATAGCTATTATTATTTTTAATGGAGACTTTCTTCTAAGTGGCACCTTTTGGGAGAGAGCTGCTTAGGAACTGTAGGCTGTTTATGGCAGCCTGTCTTGGTCTTAAATAGAGGTTGGTAAGCAAGGTTGAAGCTGTGACTTCTTTATTCTTCTAGTCTAATAATTCTCCTTGTATCCTCCTCCATCCAAATTCCTCAGGGGATTTTGCTGGGGCTCAGACCCACAGGGAGCCCCCATCTACATTAGAGCACAGATCTCAATCCTGCATTCTCTCCATCACCTGACTATGTAATGCACCCAACTACCTCCACTTCTCTATATTTCTTGCACTCTTGAAAGAACAGAGAATAAAGCTCATTATTAGGCATCTCACTACTCTTCTCCTCCTCTACACTCAGACATGAGACTGACCAAAGGGGTAAGTCCAGGACAATGATGTGTAGGAGGAGGGCAGGTTGCCTTAGTCTTCCTGGAAGCAAATCAGTTATTACTCTTATTATTCTAATCAACAGAGGCATCTCCAGTAGCATTCTAAATGGCTGGACCAGACTAGGAAACTGCCATGGCAAATAAGTGATGAAAAGTGTTCCACTCTGACCACAGCAGGGCTGTCGGGGGAGCCGCATTTTGGTTTTGTCGGTTAAAAACCTTCCCGTGCGTAGATGAAGGGAAGTAAGAATGCTGATTCTTCACTTCTTGGTAATCTAGTTTGGGACCTTTTAAGAATATTAAATCGTCTTTCCCTAAACCACCAGAGGGGAGGCTGATTGAATAAAAAAGGGCCAAATATTCCTTTCAGAGTTATTTTCTTAAGGAGTAAAAGTAAGTCCTCAGGATTCACTTCTGGAAATCTGCCCTGTTTCCCTGCTTCTCTTCATCCACCTACCTATACCTAGCCACATGGCTACCCACCTCTATATTCTTCCCTCCCTCTGTCCCTTTGCTTTCCCCCCTCTCCCATTTGTCTTCTCTTGCCTTGTGCTTCCCCTCTCTCTTCCATTTCCTTACATCTCTACTACCCTTTCTTCACCACCTTCCAACCTAGCTACATCTATTTATTTACTTACTCATTCTGCCTACATCATACCTTCTTTTTATCTCTCCATGTACCTACTCTAAGATATTTGGTTCCAGACCTCTACCTCAGTTTTCAGATATCACCAGCCATGCTGCCTCCCCTCCAGCTTGGGCCATTGTCTCTATTGCCTTCACATCAGAAAATCAGACCATAGCCCCGAACCACGGTGAATTTGGGTAGTCTAGCTTTGACCTGATCTTGCTCTGTTCTAAGTCTCTTCAGCAGTCTCTGGACGTATCACCACACACTACCCCTCCTCCCTTTTCCAGCTTCCTTTTATGTATTGTCTTCCCATATTAGAATGTAAACTCCTGAAAGTCAAAGATTGTGTTGATTGCTTTTATTTGTATACCTGGGAATCTTCACAATGTTTGATGAATAGAAAGAACTTAAAGTTCTCTCTCCCTCCCTCTCTCTCTGTCTCTCTCTCTGTCTCTGTCTGTCTGTCTCTGTCTCTGTCTCTGTCTCTGTCTCTCTCTCAGTGTCTCTCTGTCTCTCTCTGTCTCTATCTCTCTCTCCCTCTCCCTCTCTCTTTCATCTCTGTCTCTTCTCTCTCCCCCTCAGTCTCTGCTTTTCTGTCTCTCTCTGTTCCTCCCCCTCTCTTCCACCTTTGGCCCCAAATCTACCTATCTTTGTTATAACCAACACTCCTTCTAAATGATCAACTGGCTGTGGAGACAATGGGGGCTAGTGGAAAGGACATTATCTGTGGTGTCAGAGGATTTTGGTCCAAATACTCCATCCTGAGTGACCTTGGGCAAGTCATTTAAGCTCTCTGGGTCTCAGTTTCCTCACCTATAAACCAAGAGGGTTGGATTCTAAGGTCCTTCCCACTCAAAAACTATTGTCTCATGACTGTTCTACTCTTTACCCTTTGGTTTCTATTTTTTTTTTACAGTTATAAATACCCATGACCTAGACAAAATTGAATTTTTGTTTTTTCCATAGCTCCTAGTATGCTGTTAATATGCAATAAATATCTCAAAGGATCATAGATGTAGAGTCAGAAGGGATGTTGGAATCCATCGGGTCCCACCTTCCCCCATTTTACGGATGAGAAAACTGAGAGTCAAAGAAGTTGAGTGACTTACCCATTGCAATAGGTAGGATGGGAACAAATGTCTGACTCCGGGCTGCTGGACCTCACTGCTTCTCATGGCTATTATTTTTATTGGACTTTGATTCTATTTCTTTGAAACTAAGAGGTTGTAGGCATGGCAAAAATCAATGAATGCATTTGAAACCCAAGGCTTCAGTCTGATCTCTGCTGGGGGCATCTCCTTCCTAGCAGGATCCCAGAAAAGGCAATGCACAGGCCAGATTCTGCCCTCAGCTCCCCACACTGGATTTTGCTTCTGAAGTATGACTCTTCCTGGTCACTCAACTGGGAAATGGAACCTCTGAGAGAGATCTGCCGGGAGGCTCTAAGGGTGAATTCCATCCGTAAGATTTTGACCCATTTATTCACTTACCCCATTGGAGACCATAAGCAAAAATATGGTCTAGATGTAAGACAGCAGACACTGGACTGTCATAGCTGGTGTTTTCAGAATTCAGAAAGGGTAGAGTCTTTCCCAGTGGAAAGAACACTCTGGAATTTCTTTGCCAATAGTTCTGCCATTGCCTGGGACAAGGCAGCTGAGATTTGGCATCATTCCCTCCCTGGATTTGAAGGATTGCAAATGTCTTCATAAAGATGGCCTATATACCTGGCTGATTTCCAGACTCTTTTCAGGACTGAGATAGTGGGGTTATGCCAAGGGATGTCACTGGCGAAATGCTATGCCAAGAACTAAAACAGCATTTTTTTCTAATTACCAATCTTCTTTTTCCTCTCTTGCTTTCTTTTCACATAAAAAGTTTTACTGATGCCCTTTGTTTCTTATTCCACAATGATTTCCATGCATACCATACCCTCCCTAATGAATTCTTCCTTGTAATAAAAGATAATAGTTAAGCCAAGTCAAGCAACAAAACCACAACCTCCATCTCATGCAACATTCTGCATCCATAGACCTCTACCTCTCCCCTGAGACGGAGGAAATCTATTTCTTCACCTCTTCTCTGGGACCAAAATTACTTACCAATCTTTCCTTTTTATTCTCTTTTTAAAAATATTTTTTCCGATCTCTTTTGTTTGCACATCATTTATATTTCCCCACATATCTCTCCATTCTCCCTGAGAGCAATCCCTTATGACAAAGACTAAAATGGGGGAGCAGGGGAAAATTTATGGACTCATAGATTTACAGCTGGAAGATAACAGAGGGGTGATCTATTCCAATCCTATCATTTTTTAAATGAATAGATGAAGGTCCAGTTTTCAGAAAAATTAACATGTTAAATACATCTGACATTATATTACATATTCTGCACCCATAATTTCCCACCTTTGGAAAGAAGAAACAGGGAAGTGCTTTCTCATATCTCTTCTTTGGGGTCAAACTTGGCTATTTAATTTTGTATCATTTGCTTTTGATTATTTTGTTTTTGTTCTTACTATTTATATTATTGCAACCATTTGGCATGTGGTTTTCCTGTGTCTTCTTCCTCCATTTTATGTCTTCCCATGCTTCTGTATATTATTTATATTTGTTATTTTTTAAAGCTCAGAAATATCCCATTATATTCAGGCCTATGTTGATAAATTTTTAACAACTGGCTTTCTGGGAAAGTACGTGTATACAAATTTAATTAAATTTAATTTGCATTATCAACATTTCCTCTATCACTTTCTTGAGTTTAGACCTTTCACAAAAGAATAATCAAACCCTGATTTGTAGAATGTACTGATTTCTGAGGTATAAATGCTCACATTGAAAATTTAACAATCGGCTTTTTAGAGTTGGCTTCAGCACACCCCAGACTGATGTTTCATAACTTGATTAGTGATTCCCTAATTGAAGGATATCTATCTTGTTTCCAGACCTTTGACACTATAATAAATGATGTTATAAATATTTTGGTGTAGACAGGACCTTTCTTTTTATCATCAGTCTCCTTGGGGTAGGTATATTCCTAGCAATGTAATCTCTGGGTCAAAGGATATGCACATTTTAATCACTTTCTTTGCATAAATATATGATTTTCACATGGTGAGATCAATTTACAGCTCTACTAATAATGTATCAGTGCGCCCATCTCACCACAACCTCTTCAATATTGACTATTCTCATCTTTTGTCATCTTTGCCAATTTTTTGCATACGAAGTAAAGCCTTCAAACTGTTTGGATTTAATTTTTCTTATTCTTAGTAATTTGAAGCATCTCAATTTTTTCTTGAAAAAAAGGATTTATGATGCAAAGAATAAATGAAACTTTTGATTAGCTTAGGAGTCTTTTATTTCTTCATCTTCAACTACATTTTTTCAACATGACTTTCATTGTCATCTCCTATGGCCACTTTCATATATAACAAATGCCAAGAGGGATTTTAACTTCATTTGGAGGAGTTTTTCTCAGTTTCTGCATCCTGAGCAAGTTGTTGATGCATAAATTACAATTACCTTCCTATCAAAGAGATCAGACAAGGGACGAGATCTCTGCTCATGGTGCATTGAGATAATGATGGTAAAGGAGAAGACATTGCTGCTTAATTTTTATATTTATTTCTTTTTTCTCTGCTAATAGAAGCATTGTGGAATAGTGGGTAGAGAGTGGCCAATCAGACTTTTGGATCACCTTGTATTTTAACTGACAGGAAATGACTGGTTACGAGGTATGGAGGTATTTTCGAATCAAGTGTCCGTGTGCAGCCAGGCCACCAACTTGTTAGAACTAAGATCCAAATCAACATGAAATTCGAAGAAAAAAATAAAAATCAGGAGATATAATGTGCAATTGAATTTCTGAATGCCTTATGTCCTGGCTTCCTATTACATCAATCAACTGAAAATACTATCTTGAGAGTTTGCCGATGACATTTGAGATATTCACACATAGTCTGGCGGGGGGGGGGGGGAGGGGGAAGATGATAATGCTTCCAAGGACACTCAAAAGGAGTGACCAATAGAAGGAGAACCAAGAGAAAGCAGGGTCAACAAAGCTAAAAAAAAAAAAGAGAGTATTCAGGAAGAGAGAGTGGTCAACAGTTTCAGATGATTCAAAGAAGTCAAGTAGGATAAGAAATTAGATTAAGAAATATTGTTGGTAACGCTCACAAATAAAACTGAAAAGTTGAGTGATGAAACAGGAAGCCAGGTCATAAAGGCATTAGGAAATAAGTGAGAGGAGAAGTGAAAACAATGCTTACTAGACATTTCCAAATGGATATCTAGTAGGCATAATAAAATCATTATGTTCAAAATAGATTCAGTATCTTTACCCCTTCCCCTAGCTTTTCCATTTCTGTTGAGCTCTCTACCACCTTCCCAGTCACTCAGGCCCTCAACCTCAGAGTCATCTTACACTCAGCATTCTCCTTCATTCCCTACATTCCATCAGTTGTCAAGCCTTTTCCAACCCTTGCACCAAAACATCCATCCCCTTCTATCTGCTCACACAATCACCATTCTAGTTCAGGCCTTCACTCCCTCTGACCTGGACAATTACAATAGCTTTCCATTCAGTCTGTTTGTCTCCCTCTCCACACAGAAACCAAAGTGATATTCCTAGAGTGCAAATGTGACCATATCGTCCCCCTGCTCAAAGACCTCCAATGGCTCCCTATACTTTTTAGGATAAAATACACTCTGTTGTTGAAAGCCCTACAGAATCGAGCTCTAACCTACCCTTTAAAGCTTCTTATGCACCACTAACTTTCTTGCCCTCTTTGGTCCAGTCAAATTAGCCTTCTTGTTCTTTGTATACAATATTCCATCTCTTGTTTCAGGCCTTTGAAAATGCTGATGCCCATTCATGAAATGTGCTCCTTCTTCAAATTTCCCCATTAGAATCCCTAACTTCCTTTGATGATCAAGACAGCGGTCACCTTCAACATGAAGTCTTACTTAATCACTCTCCCTGAAATTACTTTGCACTTTATTTGTATATATGTTTTTTTGTATCTCGTTTTACATGTCCATGTTGATTCCCCTAAAAAAATGTAAGATCCTGGAGAGCAGGTACTGTTTCCTTTACTTCACTGTGTATAGAACAGTGCCTGGCATTAAATGTTTTTTTTTTTTAATTTACTCAGTAGGGATAAATGTAAAGTATTACACTGAGATTCAAGAAATTAACCTTAAAAGTGGGGGAGGAATGGCTAGATAGGAAATCAGAAAAAAAATCCGGAATTTTTAGTGGACTAGAAGCTCAAAGAAAGTCTCTGATGATGTAAATATGGCAAGCCAAAATGCTAAATTGATCTGAGGTTAAATTTATTAAAAGAGCTAAGGTGTGAAAAAAGAAAAAAGAAAGAAAGGGGGTTGGGGGGAAGAAGAAAAAAAATCAATTCTGCAAAACTTAGAGTGTTCCACACCTATAGTCCTCTACTTCTGCAGTGAGGAAAGGGAGATGCATTTCCTCCTCTCCTCTTCAAGGTCAAGCTAGGTCATTATAATTCTAGAGCATTTAGCTTCATCCTCTTCTGTTTTACTCTCCACTTCCATTGTTGCTGTCAACACTAATATTGCTCTCTTGGCTTTGCTTAAGTTTATTCTAAATCAGTTCATATATGTGCTGATGTTTCTTTGTATTCTTCACACTCCTCTTTTCTTTTAGCACAGCGATATTCCATTACATTCATGTATCACAACTTTTTTAGCCATTCCCCACTAAAGTATTTAGTTTGTCTCCAGACTCTATGAAAAATATGACAACAGAAAAAAAAAACCTTTGTCCAAAGATCTAGGGTCAACATCAAGTAAAATATCAATGTTCACCAAAGATAGTTACCATTTGTCCTAGAAGATGTTCTACATAAAATACAAAGAGAAGAGGTTGTCTCTGTATTTGGAAAGATTCTAAAGATGCCCCTGTCTGTTGGTGACAATGTGCTCATTTGATCAGACCTCAGAATACTGGGACTTCTAAGTGAAACTATACCCACTCTAAATAAGTTGACCTAGTCATCCACAGGGGAAAACCAAAGTGAATGAAAAATACATATTATCCATGTATGCACTATTCAGGTTACCTCTTGATTAGACCATTACATACGTCTTGGGCAGTAGGCCAGACAGCAAATATTTATTAAGTGCTAATTATGTTCCACGCACTCTTCTAAGTGCTAGATACTACATATGAACAATGAACTAGGACCAAAATAAAGAGGAGATTATATCTGCTAATATTTGGGAAACTGTACAGAACTTTCAATGATCTCAAGTCACACTACATTCATTGCCATGGAAGCCCATCTTTTGAATACCACTATTTTCCCTCATGATGCCATGTAGCTTTGAATCGTGGGATGCCATGATCTCAGAAGGATCACTATTATAGATGGTCTAAAGACCAATGGAAAGATATATGGTATGGCTAAATAAGCTGAAGCATATTGCCAAGGAGAACTTAAATATGAAAAGTGCTAAAAATATATATATAAATAAATAAATAATTTTAAAAAAGGTCTCATCCAAGATACATATGACAGAGAAAAGGAGTGGGCTGAATATGTAGTGAGAATGCAGGATAACAGAAGGACCTTCTAAATGTTATAGTGCTACCCACAAAATATTCAAAGGTCTACAAGGGTGTTGGGTGGATCCTTCATAGAGGATTTATGGAAAGATGTGGACAAGAGTCACATAAGATGAGAGGGTGTGGATGGCTTGGGATCTACTTCACAAGAGAGAGTATCCACCCCCATGAGATCATACAACTATTGAAATACTGAAATATACCCATCTCTTTGTCCAAACGAACTTTGAGAAAACACAAGTGTTCCTCTTAGCCCTTTAGGTTAATCTCTAAGTTTTTTTTTTAAGTGCCTGGCAGTGGTACATTAGAAAGCACTCCCATTTTATGGGCTCATTTCCCAAATGAGGTCATGTCCAGGGAGATGGTTGATGAAGTACAGCCTGGAACCACTTTCAAGTGCAGGAGGGAAAAGCAACTTATGACAACATCTTAGTCTTCTAGCTGGAGAGAGTACAGTGCCAAGAGACGTGGACTTCCATGGGGAAGAACTGGTCTCCTTTTTTGTCAACGGGGCAAAGAATCCTAATGTGGACAATGCTGGGGATGGTCAGTATTTCAGCATTCTTACTTATTAGTTCTGGTGCTTAGTAGTTCTAGAACTTAATAGTTCTAGCTAGTCCAAGAGAGAACATATAATTATCTTTAAAAAATGGAAGAGGGAGAGAGACAAGATAAAAATATATCTTTTACCAGGAATTCATGACCCTGATGGCTTTTGTGTCTATTACTGAGCAGTGGCAAAGGACTCTTCCTGGTCCTTCATTTTGATTTGGAAGTAGGATTTTGTCGGCATAGAGAGGGTCCTCCTTCCACCAAAGGAGCTGGATCACTATTCTTCAACTTAACCTTCTTAAGTTTAGAGACAGACTTGGAATCAGAAAGTCCTGTATTCAAGGCCAACCTATGATACATTCTGGCACTATGATACAGGGCAAGTGACTTAATCTTTCAGTGCCTCTCTAAGTGGGCAGTGAGATGGTTCACTGAATGCTAGACCTGGAGTCTGGAAGACCTGAGTTCAAATCCAGCCTCAGAAATTTACTAGCTGTGTAACCCCGGACAAGTCACTTAACTTTTGGCTGCCTCAGTTACCCTAACTATAAAATGAGAGTGATAAAAGCATTTACCTCCCAGGGTTGTTGTGAGGATCAAATGAGCCAATATTTACAAAGCACTTAGCACATAGTAGGTGTGATATAGATGCTTGTTCCCTTCCTGTACTAGCTGATGTTTTTGTAGATGTACTACTTTATGTATGAGATCTTCCTTGAATCTCAACAGTGGTCCTGCAAAGTATGTACTTTGTGACATTATTATCTGCATTTACCAGAAGAGCAAACTGACTAATATTTGTCTATAGTGGGGTCCAAGCCCCATTCTCTCCTCCCTCCATACTGACTGCCCTTATGTCTCCACCAAGCTGCCTCCCTTCTAAAGGCTCTGTTTTTCTCTGTTGGTTCTTCAAGTCACTTCCCAGCCTAAATATAGATTCTGCTACACCTGTCACAGCTGGTCTCTATATTAACCCTAGAAGAGCTGAGAGAGGTGACCCAAATGCTAAGCAGTCCCAGGATGACAGCTTGGATAACTGAGGGCTCAGCTGGCTAGGTGGGAGGTGAGGGTGGGGGAAGGCTTCTCCCTCATACCTTTCACCATATCAAATATCTCACATAAAACAGTCTCTTATAGCCATTTGGTCCATCTGGTTTATAATTAACCAAGCCAGCTCTCAAAGAAGCTCTTATCTTTTAATGAAGCCACCATGGAAACCAAACCATCTTTATCCTACAAGACAGGAAGAGCTTCCTCCCACCCCCAACCCTCACCCTAGCAGAATTCCAAATGTCCCCCAAGGTTCTTTTTAAGAAGTGTTCTAGTTGTGACCTTGGACGTAAAACCTACATAGGATAAAAGCATCTTAGATCTCCAGTTGGAAGTGACCTTCAGAGGCCCTTCCACCACACTTTACAGATGGAGAAACTGTGACCCACAGAGATGAGATAACTTATCCAAGGTCACACAGATAGAAAGTGGAAGATCTGGGATTTTGAACTCATGTCCTATGTCTACAGGTTCCACAAATTACTTGATTTTCATTCCTGGGCAGGAAAAAGCTAAATGTCAGGAATGCATGCAATGCTGGTATGCTTCCTTGTGACTTTTTGTTTGACTGCAGCAGGTAGATGTCCCTAGTGAGGTAATGCTTGAATTAGCAGCCAACTAGTTTGCAAACAGTGCATATGTAGGCTGATGTGAATTTGGTGAATGTAGAAGAAAAATTCTAGGTAGCAGAGGCATATAAGCTAGTCACAAAAAATATTCTGGTCCTTTTCCTTCCCCTCCCACCCTTTATACTGGATAGGTGAGTCAAACCCATTCTTTGATGGGCTGCCAGTAGAAGAAGAATCACCCTTCATTCCTTCTCACTCTCCATCCTCCTGTCGTCTCTATCTTCCTTGGATACTCAGCTCCAATCCCACACTCTGTAGGAAATCTTTTCTACCTCCTACCCACCCACCGCAGCCTCTCCCCTCCAAGGTTACCTTCCATCTTTATCTATCTTGTTTGTACATAGCTGTTTTCTTGTTCTCTCTCCCATTAGACTATAAGCTCCCTGAAGGCAGGGACTCTAGTTTTGCCCTTCTTTGTATATCCCCCTTGCTTAACATAGTGCCTCATAGAGAGTAAGTGCTCAATAAAGGCTTATGGGCTTACCAATTTATGCAGCAATTATCTATTTTTTTAAATTTTTGAACACTTTCACTGATGTCTTTTGTTTTTCTGTAACCTTCATTCCCAAATGGATCCCTCTCCACTTCTCCATCTGAAAAGCCATCCTTTCAATATGCAGTTACTAAATGCCTCCTGTGTATATCAAGCACTGTACTATATTTTGGGGGTACCGAAACAAAAATACAGTAATTACTTCTCTCAAGAAGTTTACATTTTATAGGAAGAAACAAAGAAAGTCAATACAAAATAATGGGGGGCACACTAACAACCATGAGAGAGTGTCAGGAAAGTTCTCAAAGCAGGGGGGGGGGGGTTCACTTAAGCTGAGCCTATAAGGAAACTAAAGATTGTAAGAGACCAATATATAGAGAGAAGGCATTCCCTATTCTGCATGGGTAACAATAGATAGACCAGCATGGTTGGAAGGCAGAGCACATGGGGGGAATAATAATACAGAATTAGTCTGGAAAGATAGGATGAAGCCAGATGGTGATGGATTTGAAATGCCTAGACTTGTTGTATTTGGCCCCAGAGGCAGAACTAGGAGCAATGGGTGGGAGTTGAAAAGAAGCAAATTAAGACCTGAGAAGTTTTGCCTTGCATGACAATTAGGTCAATCTCTATGTGAAATAGGTTGCTTCATAAGGTAGAGAGTCTCCCCTCAGTCTAGGTATTCAAGAAAAGTTGAATGGTTACTTGATGGGTAAATGGTAGAGGGCATTTTAGTTCAGTGTAGATTGAGCCAAGTCTCTGAGGTCTTTTCCAACTGGGATATTTTGTGATTTCTCTGAAGTCCTTTTAATCTCTTTCAGCTAAAAAATTCAGTGATTCATCACATGAAATCTCTCACATCTGCATCTCCCAAACCCTTATTTTGAGTCTCATGGGCTCACACCTCCTAACTGGCTGCCTTGCCACTATTTTCTTCCTCTGCCATCCTTGGCTGCTTCTCAATATTCAAGTTTAATCATGTCACTCCCCAGCTGAAAGACCCTCAATGATTCCCCATTGACCACAGAACAAAGTTCAATCTCCTCAACCCAACATTGAAACACTCCACTGCCTGATACTAACAGAGCTCTAGTCTTAGCTTGAACCACTTCCCTTAATGAATCTCATGCTCCACCCATTTCTTAAATATTCTATCTCCCTGCCTTTATCCCCAGCATTCTCACAATACTTGGCCCTGGGATAAATATACTCTAAGTGTGTGATAAATAATTTTGTCATTGATTGATTGATTATCCATGGGATTCTTTCAACTTAGAATGTCTTTCCATCATCTCTGCTAGTTGAAGAGGATAAAGGATTGGACTTGGAACCAGGGATACTTGAGTTCAAATTGTATGACCTGGGACAAATTACTTAACTTCTCCGGGTCTGTTTTTCCTTATCTCTAAAATGAGGAAACTTGAAGACTGCCAAGGTGCATTCCAACTCTAATATGATACTATGATCCATCCTTCTGATTATCTTGGCTTATAAATCGTATTCAATTTTTTGAGGTCTGGCATAAATGCTACTTCCTCCAATGCCTTTCCTGACCATCTTATTCAGAAGTGACTGCTCTCTCCTGTAGAGTCCTATAGCACTTAATATCATTCATCAAACATTGTCTTATATAATTATTATTTGTGTACATGTCACCTCACATAATGAAACACAGTGCACTTAGCACCTAACAAGTGACCTGTAAATATTTCTTAGATGAAAGGAATCTTCAAAATGGATAACCTACTTATGGGAAACAATCAGCTTGCTCTACTCCTTTGGGAGTGGGAGTAGGAAGGGTTCTAAATACGTGGAATTAACCAGTATTTAAGACCCTGTTATATTTTAGGCACTATGCTAGTTGCTGGGAACACAAAGAGAAAAAAAAATCCAAGAAATAATACCTGCCCTCAGGGGACTTCCAATCTACTCAATCATATAATCTGCATACAAGTAAGTATATTAAAAAGTTTATATGAAGTAGACACAGTAGAATTGTAGGAGAGAGAAAATAATAACAACTGATAGGATAATGATGTGTCTCTTGTAGGAGGTAGCATAAGGTCTGACATTGGGGGGAATCTCATGGTTCTAAGGGGCATAAGTAAGGAGAAAAGTTATTTCAGGCTTAGAGATCTGGATGCACAAGAGTTTAGAGGTGATCAAGAAGTCAGTTTGACTGGCATGGAGACTGTGTTAAGGGGAGTCATATGAAATAAGGCTGGAAGAGTAGATTATAAAGGGTTCAAAATGCCAATATAAGGAGTTTATATATTTATCCTATATTAGAGGTAATGGAGAGACAACAAAGATTTTTGAGCAGAGAGAGAATGTCATAGTCTAATCTGTGTTTTAGGAATTGACAACTGTGTGGAAGATGGATTTGAGAGACTAGAGATTTAAGAAGCAGGAAGATAAACCAGGAAACTATAGTAATAATTTAGACAAGAGGTGATGAAAGGTCTCAACAAGGGTAGTGGCTAGTTGTGTGAATAGTGAGAAGAGGACAGATGTGAGAGAAGTTCTGGAGGTAAAACCAACAAGACTTGGCAACTAACTAGATGTGAGTGTTAAAGGAGAGAAAAGCATGGAGGTTAACTCTGAGGGTATTATGGGAAAATGGAGATGCCTTCAACAGAAATAGGGAAGTTTAGAGGAGGGATGGGTTTTGTAGAAAATATGATTTCCATTTTGGACGTATTGAGTTTGAAAGACTTATGAGACATTAAAGAGATTCTATAGTTCAAAGATAGATTAAGGTTGAATATACAGATTTGGAAGTCATTGGTACAGAGGTAACCATTAAATCTGTGAGAATTGATGAGATTCTCAAGAGAGATAATGAAGAAATAGAGAGGAAAGGCAATCTCCACCTTTTATCTTTTTCATTTCTATTATGTAACAAAAGGTACGATATTCAACTTTCACAGTGAATAGAAATCAAAACCAGAGTGACTCAGCCTTTGATAACCGGCCCAACTTTTATGCTATATATAATAAGAAATCTAGAGCCTCCTCTTTTTTTAGGGAAAAGAATAGAAGTCAGGAGTCCTGAGTTCTTGTCTTATAACCACTACTAGTTTAATGTGTGAACATGACCAAGTGACATCACCTTTCCAGGGTTTGCTCACCTGTAACATGAGTGGGTATGTATGTATGTGTGTGTATGTATGTATGTATGTATGTATGTATGCACACACATATACCCACAATATACATGCACACATATATACATATATATACATATATGTGTGTGTCTCTCCCTCTCTCTCTATATATATATATCTGAATGGGAGGTAATATCAATCAATCAATTAATCAGTCATTATTAAGCACTTGCTGTGTGCCAGGCCCTCCACTCAGTTCTGGGGATACAAAGAGGCAAAGGTCGTCCCCTCTGTCAAGGAGCTCACTATCTAATTGATGAGAATCTCAGAAAGAGGCAGCAGAACCAGGGAAGGCCCCCTGTGGAAGGTGGGATGAGAGCAGAGTCTTAAAGGCAGCCAGATGGGTGTGGAGGCAGCAAGTACAAAGGCACAGAGCCTGGAGATGAACATTGTGTGTGAGTAATAGCTAGGAGTCTGGTGTAGCTGGATCATAGAATTGCTGCTGAGCTTGTATCTTGGCCTCTTGCCTCTTAGTGTGTCTTTATACCTATACGAGTCCTATCAACCCTGTACTGAATACATCAGGGATATTACTCTTTCTGACCAATGGGCTGATCAATGAGAGGAGAGGACATGTGTTCAGGGAATAGCCATTTCCCCTCAGCTCCCATAAATTCCATTGTTGTCCCCACAAAGCAGACCTCATATTTCTTCTACAGTTCCTCGTGTTGGGCCTCCTTATCTGCTGGGCTCATATTTTATTCCCATTTTTGGAAGGTCTTTTGATTGGGAGAGTATTCTCCCTCAGTGCATTATTAGACAGAGATCCCAAGACTCTCATCCACCATAGCATTCCTCTCGCTGTTTCTGACATCTGTCCTAAGTTGTATGCACAGATCATACTCACCCTGCTCCCAAGGTGCAATGGCCCCCAGGTGCATTGAAACTTCCTGACCTGTATGCTTCTTCAAATACTATACTGGTTTCCCCCCTCCCACATCTCTTCCTACAGGGCTGCTGTGGATTCTCTTAGATTTCTTTAACAGCTCAGATCAGAAAGAATGAATTAATGTGATATCTTCTGTCCTGTTTCTTTACTTGGCCCACTGATGGAAGGAGAGTTGTTTCTCATCCTAGCTTGTCAAATTCGCTGAAGTGCTAACAAAGCTGCCCTCCTCTCTGCAGGACATCATGTTTGTCTATAATTGCAGCTCCGTCTCCAGTTGTAAGGGCAACCAGCTGTCGGTGCCCATCACCGGCTGTCTTCCCATCTTGTCTTTCACATGTCCCTGAGGAACACCCTGGATCTCGCTGACATTGGGTTTTCTGATGCCCCCGGCTTGGAACAATTGAGATTATTCTGCATGTTTTTAGCCTCATCTCTTTCCATCGCATCTCTCATTTCACCTCTTGCGTTGAATGGAGTAAAGTGTCCTTCCCCCTCCCCCATCCTTCCATTCCTTCCCTTCCACTTTGTTCCCTTCCCCACCCCCAGCCCCCTTCCTCCTTCTCCACTTAGTTGATAGGTTTGGTGTATTCCTTATTTGTAGCTTTTTTTCCTAGACAAGTTATTTCAGAACAGGAATATTGTTCCCTGTGACTCATGAAATGTTTTGAGAAAATCCAGTTTACATCTACAACTCAGATGCTGAAAGACCCAAGAACAAGGAGGGGAATAAGTTGGTATGCATTTTTCCATGTGATTATCCTAAAGCAGGAAATCAGGTGCCAAAAGGGAACATTTGCTTCTCATAGGATCATAGCTTTAGAGAGGGAGGCGACCTTAAGAGGCCAGTGAATGCAACCTCCTCCTTTTATAGAAGAGGAAAACGAGGTTCAGAGAAGTGAGTGATGCCCCCAGGGTCACCCAGGGACTGAGGGGTAGAGGCAGGATTTAAACCCCTACCCTTGGATTCCAAGTCCAGTGATTTCTGTGCCTTCAGGAGAAGATCATGAATAACAGCTTGTTCTTCAACATCAGTTTTGTAAAGACATTTTGATGAAAATTTTAATATTTAGATCCTAGAATTGACAGCTAGTCATTGCTCACCCCCACTATCATTCTCTGCAGCTCCCAGTATCCCTGAGCTGAGATAACACAAATTTATCTGGCCAAGTCAAACACATTTAGTCTGTTTCTCTGAAATTCAGTCTATAATGTTGGGTTGGGTTTTTTGTTTTTTGTTTTTTTCCCTTCTACTAAAGGTTCAATCATAGTGGCTTTAGGTCCTGCACATGACAGCAAGGGCTGTTTTTCATAACTTTAATGTGTTTTGTAAACTTTCTTTTCCCTGCTCTCTGCCTCCTCCCTTCTATCTCTCTATGTCAAATAGACACACTTTCTTCTACCTGTCATCTTCACACTTCTCCGCCATATTACATTCTTACTCCAATATGAACATTCTCTCTCTCTCTCTCTCTCTCTCTCTCTCTCTCTCTTTCTCTCTCTCTCTCTTTCTCTCTTTTTGGTAGAATGGGGAGGGAGTGGAAGGAGGCGGTTTAGACCTGTGATCTCAAAGGCAGTATCAAACACAAATAGAAACTGGATCCTTGAGGGCTGCACAACTATTTAGAAAACCATGAATTAACATTGTGTATGTTTCATTGTGTTTTTGTTTATTTTGTTCAATTTCCCAATTATCTTTTAATCTCAATTTTATTTTGTTCAATTTCCCAATTATTTTTTAATCTCAAAAAGACTGCTCAATTTAATCTCAATTTTAACTCCCCTCACTGGGGAGTTTTGCTGGTCTCTTGCAGTTGCTGGATCCCAAGTCTGACACCTCTTCAGGAAATTTCCCTACAGAACAGCTAGGTAGAGTAAAGGACCTAGAGTCAGGAACACCTGAATTCAAATCTGGCCTTAGACACTTACTAACTGTGTGACCATGGGCAAGTCACTTCACCCTGTTTGCCTCAGTTTCCTCATCTCTAAAGTGAGTTAGAGAAGAAAATGTCAAAATACTCTAGGATCTTTGCCAAGAAAACCCCAAAGAGGGTCATGAAGAGTTGACATAACTGAAAACAACTGAACAACAAGAACAAAAAGGAGCTTTCCCAGTAAGGATACTCTGCCTACCAAAGCATGTGGGCAGCTTCCCTTTTCAGTCTTGGACAGTTTCTTGAGCTAAATGACTCGGTCAGCACATGTCAGAGGTTTTTCTAGACGCACCTTCTTTATCTACCATGCTGCTTCTTGGGTGGGCCTGCCTGGTCTGGCCTGGTCTTTCTGTGGCTCAGGAACAGGCTGTCAGGGCCCTAGGCTAGTCACCATCTGCACTTGCCTCCTCTCTGGGTCTCTGTGGAGGCAGCATGCTTTGAATGAGGAGAGATAGCATGTATCTTCAAGTATTCTAAGATAAAAGAGGGAATAGACATCTACTTGGTCCCACCAAAAGGCAGGCTTTGTGGAGCCCTGGGTGGAAGTTACAAAGATCCTCATGTCATCTGGTTATAAAGAAGCAAATATTCATTTAGGCCTGTCCCAGGTTGGAATGGGATGCATGGGAGGCAGAAGGTTCATTCATTCGATGAATGTTTATATTAAGGTCCTGCTAAGTACAAGCCATTGTTCCAATCCCTGGCAGCAACAAGCCTTTCCCTCAAAGAGTTTATATTTTACCGAGTGTACACTTATAGGTACATAAGTAAGTGCAAAGTAATTTTGGGGGTGGGGGAGAACGCCAGGAGCTGGGGAGTCAGGCAGCACCTCATCTAGGAGGTGGTACCTAAGCAGATCTTTGAAGGAAGTTAAGGATTTGGGGATGTGGAATTAGGGAGGGAACACATGGAGAATAACCTGAACAGTGGCTTGGAGAAGGGAGATCTTCCATTGGATCAAAGATCTCAAACTGGAAGGGGTGTCAAAGGTCATCCAATTCATCTCTACTCATTTTACAGAAGAGGAAACAGGTCAGAGACATTCAACCACTGGCCAGTCTGTCACCCAGATGGTAAATATGGTAGGCGGGATTTGAACCCAGGGTGACTCCAGAGCAAGTTTTGGAATTCCACCCAATTTGGGTAGGACTCAGAGTACACAAAGGATAGTGATGAGGAATAAACTTGCAAAAGGTGGGTTGAAGATAGTTTGTGATGGCTGGAGGTGCCACACAGAGGCATTTAATGAGCAATTCCAGAGGCAAGAGGGAAACAGTGAAGATTCTTGAGGAGAGGAATAGCAGAGTTAGATCTCTACCTTAGAAATATCAATTTGGAATCTATGTGGAAGATGGATTGAACAGAGGGTAATTCAAGCTATGTTTGAATGATGACTTGTCAAGAATTCAGTTAAATTCAACAACATGACCCATACTGTGCTAGGCACAAGGATGTCTCAATGTTGTGATCTTGGCATTGTCCCGGACACCTCATCCTTCCTCAATCTACATATCCGGTTGTTTGTTAAATCTTCCTGTTCTACCAGCTTTCACATCTCATCTCTTCTGTGCTCATGCAACCACTATCTTAGTTCAAATTCATCTCTTACCTAAATTATTGTAATAACCTCCTAATTGGTCTTACTGCCTCAAGTCTCTCCCTATTCTAGTCTATCCTAGACTATAACTGTCAAAGTCTTTTTCCTTAAGTGCAGGTTACTTTCCTATTCAATCAACTCCAGCCACTTCCTGTGGCCCCTAAGGATAACATATAAATTCCTCTTTTGAGCTTTTAAAGCCCTTCAAAACCTGGCCCCAGCCTATCTTCCCAACCTCATTGGACATCAGTGCCCGACATCAGTGCCCAACATCATTCCTGCTGTCCAGGCAAATTGACCTTCTCTTTATTCCTCACTCATAACACTCCACCTCCCATCTCTGCGTCTTTGTACCAGCCATTCCCCACGCCTAGGATAAACTCCCTCTTCACCACCATCTCATAAAGTCTCTTTCTTTAAGATGTCAGTCACGTACCATCTTTTGTATGAAGCTTTTCCCGATCCCTTAATTGCTAGTGCCCTTCCTCACAAATGCCACCTTGCATTTAACTACTATCCACGTATTTTATATATACACATACATTTATTAACTTTATGTTTATGCAGCATTTGTTTTTTTATATGTACTTGTCTCCTCCCATTAGACTATAAGCTCATTGCTAGTTGGGAATGTTTAATTCTTGGTACCTATATCATCAGCTCCAGGCACATAGAAGCTTAGTAAAAACTTATAGACAAAGCACAAATGAAAATGAAATGGCCCCATACCCTCAGGAACTTACATTCTACAGGAGGGAAAACAGCATGTATAATGGTGGGGGTTCCTTTTTTAAGCATGGATTGCACTACATGGTCTCTAATGTCCTTTTCAACTCTGTGATTCTGAAATTAATTAATTGGCCGAGTCATCTCTTCCATTTAGTCAACCAAATAGTGCCCCTGGTCTATGTGCTTTAAAGGATTCTTAAAAGGGAAAGGCCCCCAAAGTCTGTTTTTTGATTTTTATATAAATCAGCAACCACAAAATCCCAAAGTCCTGCTTGTCTACTTAACATGAACAAGATTTTTCAATAAACCATTGTTGGAAGTGATCGTTAAACACTATCCACGATGAGAAACTATGTACTGGGTGGAGGGTTTTCTCCAGTGGGTTTATAATGGTAAGGGCCCATGGAGTTAAACCAAATGCATAGCTTGCTTCAAACCTTATGGATCTAGAGTTCTGAACCAAACTTGAACCTTGTGGGGGTTGAAGTTTGTTTATTCTTGGCAACATGAAGCTTCCTAATTCTTGGAAAGGAGCTTAAAGTGGCTTATAAAAAAGGCTCACGAGGGCTTTTGTGCATCAGACTCTTACAAAACAACCTTTTGATGAGTTAAGTGTAAATGAATCTGAAACAGACGGATTAAATTTCCCTGAAATACACATGGGTTTAATAATTGGGGAAGAGGGGAGTACTCTAGGCAAAATGCTCAGTTGGCTTTTTTTGTGCCCAAAACATTCAGGAAATCATTTGTGCTCAACGAGCCCTGAATGTGGTTGAGTTTGTCTCTCTTTCATGATTATCTTTTAGTGTTGGGACTAATTACCTAGATTAATGACTGAGAACCTCCACTAGGGTCCTATTTCAAGGTTTCATCGTGGCATGGAGGTGACCCTGAGATCTGGAAGCACAAACCTTGACAGGTCCGGAATTGTTAAGTTTTTGTCTTTGTACGCCCAGTCCCTGGCACCATGCCCCATACATAGTAAGCACCTAATAATGTTTGAATCGAATTATACCAAGCTGGGAAGCCTTTATGGGCCTGCAGATAAACATTATATCTAAAGACCAGCCTAGCAAAGTTTAGAGAATCCTGTCACTAGGGTAGCCAACTGGTGAAGATTTTTCAGAAAAATTCATGAAGACCATGAGCTGAGTCCTAGAAGGGTTACGATATGCATCAGTGGAGAGAGTACCCACATAGAGGAAGTCACAGATCTTTGAAACAGTGGTTGAGAACACAGAATGTTGTCAGTCTAGAGCTCAGTATTGTATCTGTAAGCACAAAACTTAACCTTCCTGCTTCCATCCTCACTATGCTTGACTCAGGGGACTTGGCACTTGGAAATAACAAGATGTTCCTCTTAAAGGCCGTTAAACTTAAAAAACTGAAAAATAAGTAGATAAAAAGAGAATGATCTCACCCTCAGGGTTCTTTCCTTTTCTTGCAAAATGAAGGGGTCCCTCCCAGAGAGGGAATAGGCACAGTACTCTAGACCGTTATGCCTAGCATTGATTTCTCAGGGCTATATAATTTATGTTGCCTTATCTATGTTTACACTGCTTCTTCTAGTAGAATGGAAGCTGTTGAAGCCAGGGACCTTTTAACTTAATCTCTTTTTCTGTATTTTCAGTACCTGAATAGTGGGTGATTCTCCTGGGCCTTGCATGGGGAATATTCCACAGGGGGAAAATTATTAATGACTTAGATGATGGAATAATGAGCATGCTAACTAAAATTGCATATAAAATCTAGACTAGCAAGAGAATGTGTTTTAAAAAAACTAAAGGGGCAGCTAGGTGGCACAGTGAATAAAGCACCAGCTCTGGAGTCAGGAGGACCTGAGTTCAAATCCAGCCTCAGACACTTGACACACTTACTAGCTGTGTGACCTTGGGCAAGTCAGTTAACCCCAATTGCCTGCCTTCCCCCCTCCAAAAAAAAAAAAAGACGAAAAAAGCCTTAAAAGCATTATCAGGATTTTAGATGATTGGGATACACTGATTAGGTTCTCAGTCATTAATCTTGGTCATCTAGGCCAGAAATGCAATAAGCTTTAATGAAGACAGAGTTAAAGTACCTCATGGAATCAATGAACATTTACTAAGCTTCCACTATGTGCCAGAAACAAAGATGAGCAAAACAGTTCTTGCCTTCAAGGAGCTTATGTTCTAAGGTGGGAAACAACATGCCTGCACGTATGTTAACGTAACCTCAGTTTTAAATATGCTCTCTCATAAGGACCTCATATGTTGTCATTATTATTGTTCATTTCAGGTGGGTTTAACTCTTGTGTTCATTGTTATTGGTTGTTTCAGGCATGTTTGACTCTGTGACCTTATTTAGTGTTTTCTTGCTAAAGAGGTTTGAGTGGTCTTTCATTTCCTTCTCCAGCTCATTTTACAGATGAGGAAACTGAGGCAAACAGGCCTGGCACTCTATCTACTTTGCCACCTAGCTGCCCTTGGATATTGTTACTGAGCTTTTAAGGAAACAGAAGCCTGGAGAGTGACAGGCAATTAACTGTGACTTGAAGAGAGTCACCTGTCATGGCTGAGACTGTGTGAGGGGGCGCAGAGAGAAAGGGACAGGCAACTTCTTCCTGAGAGACTGAGTTAACTGTCACAGAGAAGAGTCTGAAAAGACATTTTGAGAGAACAGAGTTTATGTCTTCTTCTTTGAAGTCTATTCTGAGAATAGACTTTAACTGCTATCCTGAGAGAGCTGAAATGTCATCATTGGACTGTGATCCAGGATCCAACTCTGGCTGGGTAATTTCTCATATTTGAAACTCTGTGTGTGTGTGTGTGTGTGTGTGCGTGCGCGCGCGCATACATGTGCATGCATGCGTGCCTGTGAATATACCTGGAAGTCAGGAAAACCTGAATTCAGATCCAGTTTCAGACACTTTCTAGCTGAGTGACCCTGGGCAAGTCACTTAACATCTGATTACCTGACAAAATGGATCCACTGAAGAAGTAAAAGGCAAACTATTCTAGTATTTTTGCCAAGAAAACCCCTTGGACAGTTACAGTCTGTGGGGTCACAGAGTTGGAGATGATTAAATGATTGCGCAACAACACATGTATATATATATTTTATATATTTATATAAATATATAATATAATATATTTATTATTATATATTATATATATAAAATAATATAAATTTAAAAATAAATATATATTTATATAAATAATAAGGCTAGAAATGTAGGTTGGAGCAAGGCTATAAATGTAAAAATAAAACTATAAATGCCAAACAGAGAGGTTTGAATTTGAGACTCACAGTAATAGGGAGTCACTGGATTTTACTTGGGGGAAGAGAGTAACAGAGTCAAACCTATGTTTTAGGGAAAATACTCCATTGGTTGTATGGAGGTTAGTTTGGATAATGGAGACACTAGAGGCAGGGAGACCACATAAGGTTCTATTATAATGGTTCACAGGAAAGATGATGGATTGAGGACTTGAACTAGTTCGGTGGCTTTGTGAAGAAAGAGGGAAAGATGTTTTGGAGAAATTTAAAAAAAAGACCAAGTATTTGGTGATAGGTTAGATATATAGAAGGAGAAAATGACACAAAGGTTTGGAACCTGGGTGGTTAGAAGCATGGTGGTACCCTCAAGAGAAATAGGGAAATTCAGAAGGGGGTGGATTTAAGGGAAAACAATGACAAGTTCTATTCTGGACATGATCAGTTTGAGGACATCCAGTTTGAAGTGTCCAATGGGTAGTTGTTGAACTTAGGAGAAAGACTAGGATTGGATACATTGATCTGGGAATTATCTGCAATTAAAATCATGGGAAGTGATAAGATCATCAAAAGATTGTAGAGAGTAAAGAAAAGACGGTTTAGGACGCAGGAGTATGCCCACAGTTAGGGGGCATGATATAGCCAATAACCTACCAAAGGAGACCGAGGTGTCAGACATGTAAGGAGGACTAGAAGAGAGCAGTATCGCAAAAACCCATAGGGGAGGGGTGGGTAAGTGGCACAGTGAATAGAGCATGGGCCTGGGAGTCAGGAGATACCTGAGTTCAAATCTGGCCTCAAACACGTGACACTTATTAGCTGTGTGACCTTGAGCAAGTCACTTTGCCCCAATTGCCCTGCCTTCTCCCCTCCAAAAAGCAACAAGACAAAAAAAAACCCATAGGAGAATGGGAAGCAAATAGTGTTAAATGCTGAGGAAAAGTCTAGAAGGAAAAGGTTTGAGAAAAGACCATTAGATTTGGCAAGTAAGAAATCATGGGTATTTAGTGCTATACCAATCAAACTACCAAAGGGACACTTTGCAGAGTTAGACAAAACAACATATTTCATTTGGAGGAATAATAGATCTAGAATACAAAAGAAAATGATGATAAAAAGGTAGGAATGAAGTGCGAAACTTTAATTACATTGACCTCAAATTACATTATTAAGCTGCAATCATTGAAATTTTTGATACTTAGTTAACAAATAGGAAAAATCAATGGAACAGACTAGATAAGGAAGAATCAGGAAAAAAGTGGAACTTAATAGAGGCAACAATCACAAAGGTAAAATAAATCATTTTAATTACATGAAATTGAAAAGTTTATGCACAGAATAAATTAATGCATCCAGGAAAAGAAAGAAAGTGGTGGATTGGGGAAAAATATTTGTGTCAAATATCTCCATAAGTATTTGATGTTCCAGATATATAGAGAATCAACAGAAATATTTAAGAGCAAAAGCCATTCCTCAATAGATAAATGATCAAAAGGATACAACAGGAGAGTTCCCAAAAGGATTGCAAACTATTAAAAAACATATCAAGGAATGTTTCAAATCAGTAATAATGAGAGTAATAAATCAAAACAATTCAGAGTTTTCACCTCACACCTAATAAATTGGTGAAGATGAAAAAAGATGGGAAAAGTCAGCATTCAAGGAGGTGTAGAAAGAAACAGCCCCACTAAAGCATTGCAGGTGAACCTCTGAATTGGCGATGAAAGGAGGGATTTCCTCATTTCTTCTCTAGGGCCAAGACTGGTCTTTATAATTCCATAGCATTTGGTTTTGTTCTAGTGTTTCTTTTCTTTCCTTTTTTTTTTTATTACATTATTGTAGTCATCGTGTGTAATGGTTCCTTTCTTCACTTTCTCATTTCACATGAATCTTCCTATGTTTCTCTGAATTCTTCATATTAGTAATAACATGACATAATAATATTCCATTATATTCATATCCCACAATTTTTTCAGCCTTTCCTTAATTGACAGGTACATGCTTTGTTTCCAATTGTTGGCTACCACAAAAAAATATTGCTATGAATATTTTGGTACACATGAGATCTTTCTGTCTTTGGATCCTTTTGGTAAGTGCCCAGTCAGTGGACATATCAATATAGAACTTGCATATATCAACATACAACTTAGCATCTTTTCTTACAGAATGGAAATTGTTTTCTGGAATTAAGCTCCTGCTTTTCCAAAGGAGGATGCTGAGGAGCAGAGGAGCAGAGCATCTTGCTCAGTGTTTCACAGCCTCTAAGTCGCAGAGACAGAAGTCGGTTTGAGAACTCGTGAAGTTTTAGGTCCTCTAACTACCTCAGCCATGTGCTGCCCATCTG
Source organism: Pseudochirops corinnae (assembly GCA_028646515.1). NCBI lineage: Eukaryota > Metazoa > Chordata > Mammalia > Diprotodontia > Pseudocheiridae > Pseudochirops > Pseudochirops corinnae. Next base: position 172,269,085 of record CM053589.1, on the reverse strand, counting down.
TATCCCCCCCCATATTTCCCTATGGCTCAAAACTTGCTCAGCTGTGTGGATAGGAGTGGAGCAGGCTGAATGCTGATTTTCTTGTTTCTCTGCCAGTAAATCCTTCTCTTTTTGGTGTCCTCTGAAAGCAGCCACATTGTTGTTTTTGCTCGTGCTTTATTTTCTCTTCAACTTGGAAACAACCTAATTAGTTAATGCTAGTAGAAAGTTGCCTCCAACTTGTCAGATGGCTCATCAAAGGCTCAGAGCCAGTGCCTGGGGGAAATTTCTCATTAGTCTTTATAAATTCAAGGTTAAAGGAGATTTTTTCCCCCTTCACCTTCAGAAACTTGTAAGTTGTTTTCTTGCCCCTTCTTGTTCCATTTCAAAACCACAGGCAGCCATGGGAGACCAAAAGAGAGCATTAATTTGACAGTCATTGAAACAGAATGTTAATTTTTTTTTAAAGACCTGTCCCCTTCTCATCTACTGCATTAAAATAATCCAATTTTTCACTATCACTAAAATAATACTTCCCTAATTCCCCCTGCTCCCCAACAGCATATCTTAGTGAAGAATTACAGAAATGTATTCAATTGGTGTTAGGGGAGCAACCCATCAAGTACCAACATTGGTATTATCACATTCTTAGATAGACACTGCACATGACCATCAAGCTGAGCCAAGAATTGAGCAGGATGATGAAAAGAGACTGGATTGGACTTGGGAGATTGTGTAATTCTTTTAATGGTCCTAAGCTTCTCCCTGAAATAAAGGCGCATATTTTTTAATACCAATATTCTTCTGGTGATAGGTGGCTATGAGTTATGAAATACCATGGTTTCTGAAGAACTGAAATTGAATAACACCCAAAGGGCAATGGAGAGGCATATGGTAGGCGTGAGCAGGCTGTAATACATTATAAATGTGGAATTGTGCAAGAGAAATAGAGTATAAAGAATGTCATCAGAGATGCAGGACTGAGCTGGGAACCTAGCAAGAGTGAGGGATAACCAATGGATGAGTCACATGTTCCATTGGTATCCAGGCAGCATCAAGAGAATTATAAGATTCCTTGGTTACTTGTGTTAATCTGCATAAAAGATTTGTAGGAGGACATATACAAGGATAGTATAGTTTGGGCAGGGGTGAGTGACTTGTGATCTGCCTTATTGGAAGGGATATAAAGATGGATGAGATCACAGATCCATGGCAGCATCTAATTACCAAAGGTAATCATTCTTGATCAAGAGTCATCCACCCTATCTCAAATGAGATAATCTATTTAAAATGCTCCACAAGCCTTAAAACACTATTCGAAGGCTGACTATTATTATTCTTTTACAATAACCCCCTCCCTTCAAATTACCTCCTACACCAAGGTTACTTGGCCCCATTTCCCAAATTTGACATTTATCAAGTTCTGAAACCTCATCCACATTTATCCTGCTGTGATTTAGGCCCATTTTCTGATCCTCTGTCTGGCAATGAAGAACAGACTCTCTTGCTCTGAATACAACATACCTTCATTGACTTGAAGGTTGCTGGTCCAGATTTTCTGATGACTGTCTCTGGCTCCTCCCAGTCTGGAAACAGAACATTTACAGTCACTGCTATGACTCTCTGCTCCCCTAAATGCATTTATCTTTGGCCTGTACATAATAAAAATACATTATTCTTTATGTATTCATTTGATGTCTCCATGATCTTGTCTATCTGCAGCATGTTGGGGATTGTTGTTGCTGCTTGCCTTAGATTTGAATTTCCTCCAGGTCTGGATGGAAGGCATCTCATTGCCTAACACAATTACCAAAGCTTTCTAAAGATGGCAGTGATGGAGATGGTGATAACATGGTTATATTTCACCTTTCTAGGTCTTGGTTCTCCCGTCTACAAAATGAAGGGGTTGAGTTATGAGATCTCTAAAAATAGTAGCTAATATTTATAAATCACATCAGAGTTTGCAAAGCACTTTACAAGTGTCTCATTGTGTCTTCACAATAACCCTGGGTGGTAGGTGTTATTATTCCCACCTTGCAGATGGAGATACCAAGGCAGACAGAGGTTAAGTGACTTGTCTAGGGTCATATAACTAGTATATAATCTGAGGCAGAATTTGAATTCAGGTTTTCCTGACTCTGGCCAGCTGTCCATCTACTGTAACACCTTGCTGCCTTCAAGCTCTAAATTTGTGATCTTATGAAAAGGAAAGATAAATTGTGAAATATTCATGTAGACTTTCATATCAGGACAAGTCTGGTCAAGATTGACAAGGTCAAAGAATAAGTCCTTTGTACAACGTCTCCTTTTATAGGATAAAACATCCCTTTGGTATTATTTTTGAGGCCTTTATGTTATCTTCTCCATGAATAAGTATTCTTACCCAGGGTACTACAGGCCCCCTAACATGACACTGAGGGTGATTGACTCATGGCTAATGGAGAGATGAATTTCACTATTGACATAGATTTTGAGAGCTCAGACCATATTATGAGTTCCTTATGATAGTGAACCACTCCATGGAGAGACTCAGAGACAATACTGAATTCTTGGAGTAGGCATTCTAGAGAGAAGAGGCAGGAGACCAAACAGCAGCTAGGCTTAAGGAGCAGCAAAGGTCAGAGACATACTGGGAAGACGCAAACCCGGACCTCGCCTTCCATCAGTACTGTGAGTTAGAAGGCAGTTGATTCTCTAATGACATTTCTCCTCCCTAATTTTGCTTTCCATTTCAAAAAGACTCTCAGTTTTGGTTGCTCAAAGCTAGCAAACTATCTTGCAGTTTACCGGCTGTGTCCCTTTTTTTGGACCATGGAGTAAACCCGGATCCCTCTGGCTCTCATTGCTTGGTCAAGAACAGATCTCAGAGCGAGCCTCACTTAGTCTTGGGGTTCTGATGTCTCAGAGTAAGTGTAAATAGCAATTATTTTGATCAGAAGCCCTCAGGGTCTTCCCCTTCCAGACTGATTTTTCATTTATTTATTTGTCTGTTTGTTTTTGACTAGGTGAAAGTTGCCTAATTTTACGCAGCCTTAATTGTTGAATGGGCATTGCCTCAGACCAGCTGAGACCTCTCAATGCATCTGGGCCCCACTTCCAGTCATCCTGATCTATGTATCTTATCACTGGACCTAGTCTACTGTAGCACCTTAAGTCTGGTGGTTCGGCCTTTATTCTCTAAGAGGACCAATGACATCAGGAAGGTGATGTCATGCCTTGCAAGTGAATTGGATTTAAATGAAGGAAGACTGTGCAAAAATCACCAACCTTACTCTGTCCTCCAAAGCCATCTGGGTCCGGTGGCAAGATATAGATCAGGGTGACTAGAGATGGCCCTGGATACAGTGGGAGAGCTTGTCCTTTTCCCTGTAAGCCTACAAGATTTTATAGGTCCCTGGGGAAGGTGGAACTTAATGGAGGTTGACTCTCAATTTCAAATACTTTTTCCTCAGCACTATAAATCTGGAGAACTGCCCCCTAGAGAGAATGGAGCCCACCAGAAAGGGAAAATGGAGTTGTCTTGAAGGTTTAGGGACTTGGATATAAGTTTTTCTTGTTTTTCTATCTAATGTCAAGTGAAATATAGCCGGCCTTTAATGGATGGATTGTCAGCCTGAGTGCTTGCATTGGAGCTGAGGATTTCATATCCTTTTCTGTAGAGAACTAGAAATGAGCCAAATACTAATGTTCCAAGGGTGGGGAAAACACTGGGGTGATGGAGAGGGGATACAAACTAAGAGTGACTTAGGAGAAAACCAACCCAATCCAAATTAACCAAAAGCTGGAGTTCTGGCTCATAGGTTACATTTAAATTTTTTTATTTTTATTTTTGTAGAATGTGAGGGCTAGAAGGTACTTTAGTGATCATCTAGTCCATGGCTTCTATGGTTTCCATTTTATAGATGAAGAAACAGAGGATCAGGGTGATTCAGTTACTTGATAGAGGTTGTTAATGAGCAGAATTAGAACCCAGGTCCTTTCACTTCTAATTTAGTACACTTTTCATTATACCAAACCATTATCAAAATCTAACAGAATTAGATTTGAAAGGAACAGAAAAGGGGAGTAGCATTCAATTCCATTCAACAAACATTTTAAGTGCCTACTATATGTGCATTTTAAACAATTTCATTTTTAATTTATGGAATAAAACAAGCATTTCCATAACATAGTACAATAAAAAAGATGATTGCACCCGAAACTGCAAATCTACCATGCACATCTTGCCATTCCTTTCAAATATATAACAAAATTATCATGTAAATTTTTATCTTCCCTCCTCCTCCCCATCCTGGAGATGGCTACCATTAAACACAAACAGATACGTATATGTAAAATTATTCTATACATACTTCTGTGGGCATTTTGATAAGTGGTAGGATCAGAAAAAAGTGAAACCATCCTTTGCCCTCAAGAAGTTTGCATCCTATTAGGGGACTATAATATGTACTCAAGCAGGTAAATGCAAGGTAATTTGAAAAGTAAGAGAACCCTAATAATTAGGAGGATTAGGCAAGCCTTTGGGGAGTTGAGATAAGCCATGGAAACAGTTTATTCAAATAAATGCACAGTGCTAGGAGATAACATGCTGAGATTGGGGACCAGAGAGTAACCTGATTTGACTGAAACAAAGAGGATTAACAGGATATGAGGTTGGAAAGGTAGATTTGAAGCCAGATTGTGGAGAGTCTTAAATGCTAAATGACGGACCAAGATGTTTAGATTTTATCCCAGATCAAGATGAAGCCAATGAAAATTTTTGGTAAGGTAAGGAATATGGCTTTATCTATCCGTGCCTTGGGAGGGTTATTGTGCAGCTGTGTGGAGTGTGAATTAGTTAAAGGGGATGGGGGTGGGGGAGAAACTGGAAACAAGAACAATTAGGAAGCTATTCCAGTGCTTCAGGTGAGAGTCAATGAGAGCCTGAATTAGGTTGCTGGCTGTGTGAGTGGAGAAAAGGGGGTATTTTCTGGAGACATGGAGATAAAATCAGTGAGACTTGGCAACTGATTGGATGTGGTGAGTGAGAGAAAATGAGAAGTCAAGGGTAACTGAGAAGACAAGTCCTAAGTGACTGGGAAGGTTGTAGTAGGGAGGATGATGAACCTGCCAGGGGCTATGTCCTAGGGTCCCCCTCCACTCGGCATGGAAGACAGAAACAACAGAATATTTCCAGGTGTGGATGGTAGCTTTCTCCAACCACCCAAGTGCTGAGGAAACGCACTCTATGCCAGTCCTGGAATCAGGATTCCTGATCGAGGGCCCTCAAAGCCACAGGAATGTCCCTCTGAAGCAGGGTTGCAAAGGGACTTCATAGCGACTCTGGATGGAGAGGACGAGGCACTTTTTTTCCATGTGACTAGGCTCTTTGACTGTCCAGACGCGCTCCTTTCCTGACCATCAGGCTGTGTGGTTGCGCCCAGTGTACATAGCCTTATTACTGCTTTGGTAGCTTACAGAGTTCCTCTCTCTGCCCCCTCCTCCTTCAGTCTGCTTATTCTCTAATTGCTGGGCTTGTAAACAGCCAGATTTATGACTGCATTCATCAGTGCTGGCCCTCGGGTATAACGTGCCTTTCCTTGCAGACTGGTCAGTGAATAATGAATTAATGAGCCTGCCTCAGGTTCAATAAATAGCTGAGCATTTGGGGATCTTTACTGTACCTAGCACACCATGTCTAACTGCTTATCACCCATGGCATTTAGACTATGATGCCTCTGCCCACCAGCAGTTGCTACCTTGTGGGTTCTCGGTCACCAGGGCAACCTGCAAAGGGTCTTGTCTTCTAAATCCTCAAGAGAAATTGCTCAGAGAACATCGTTTGTTTTTTTCCCCCCAAGATTCCATTTGAGGCTGATCTCATATTCTAATTTTTTGTGGGGGTAGGGGAGAGAGGCAAACCTAGACCTGCAATTTCATCTGTTTGGGGAGCTACAGGTGTGGACACTACCTGCACCATTGTGGACCAGCAACTGGTCTATAACTTAAGAGTCTTGGAATTAAGAGCACAATGGTATTTCTCAGTTTCCCTTTGTTCCACAACTGTAGACTAGTAGTAACATCAAGAGGGCTCAGTGTGATGCTGATCCCATCTTAGGAAGTCATAGGTGTATTGCTTATTGTAAGAATTGGATGGAATAGGTTGGGAGCCTATGGAAGATGGGAAGGGTCCCCAGGGGAGAACTGGGAAAAGCAGGTGACCTTCCCCTCCTAATCAACATGTTCTGCAAGTCTAAAATTAAGTTAGTTTTCATGGAACCTCAAATCTGATACCCTTTTTTGTTATTAGCACTATGGGAGAGGGGAAAAAATACATCCTCGGAAGGATTTGGGAATTGATTTCCTGCTGCTTTTTCTACCAACTGGCCAAACCCTACTGTGACCTATGTCAATGACAACTTTAGAGCCAGAAGACTTTTAATATGATCTTATCCGAGTCTTGCATTTTATAGATGAGGAAACTGAGGCCCAAAGTGGTTAAGTAATTTGCCCAAGGTCACATAATAAATCCTTTTCAGAGATTTCAAGCAGTGACTTCCATATGAGAAAGAACACTCATTTTAGAGTTAGAAGACCTAGATTCAAGTCCCAATTTTAATACTTACTTAGTTATATAATGCTGGGAAGTTCCAATCAGCTTTAGCCTTAGTTTCCTCATACGATTAAAAAAAAGAGTAACAATATCTGTTTCATAGAGCTGTGATGTAGAAATCATCTTATAAATCTTAAAGTGCCTTATAAATGTAAGTTCATCATTTTTAAGAGGAGGAAGAAGGAAGAGATAGCAAAATTATTATGTTATATATATAAGGCATTAGGTTATATGACCTATAAAGTACCATCTAGCTCCAGATCTGGGAGTCAATGAGTTACATAAATAAGCATAAAAGACGTCTCTTATATAAGAGAAATCCGCAACAATATGCATTGTTATGACTCAGAGTTAAGTACTCTAAGACTTTGAAGCTTCCTAGTAGAAGTTGGGAAAAAAAATCTATGAATATCTGTATAAATCCAGTCTAGTGAACCAGGAGCCCACACCCATGAGAGCAGAGAGACAAGGGCTCGGTATAGTACGGAATTAAACATGTGCAATCTATAAAAAGGATTTGCTAGATCAAGCAGGTTTGGGTCAATTGGCAGAAACTCGACCATAAACTGTTCCCTGATATTTCTGGTAGGGCACCAGTAGGCTGACTATAAAATTCAGCCATCATGTGGAATTCAGAGAAGACCATTGTCTAGAAATATACTGTGGAAATCCATTGTCTAGCAATTGGATCCTACATCAAGTCCTAGCCCTCCAAATTGGATAGTCACTAGTCAATAGACATTTAAGAGCCTTACTATGTGCCAGGCATTGTGCTAAGTGCTGAGGACAGAAACACAAAAAGGAAAGTCTGTCCTTGCCCTCAATGAGCTTACAGTTTTATGGGGGAGACAACAGTCAAAAGTAAGCTGAAAGGCAGGAGTGAACGGAAAGCACCTAGTGTGGCAGCATGGTAGAAAAAGTCAGAGAGTTTCTAAATGAGTGCAGTCAGATGGGAAATGAAGAGCTATCTGAGGTCCATCCTGTCCTCTTTCATTAAATGAAGGAGTTTATGGCTCCACCTTTAATCAGAGGGGCAGAGGTTACTGAAGACTTGTGAGTAACAAGGCTGATTGGATCTGGCAAGATGATGACACTTCCCAAGTTCACTGGGGACACAGTGAAGAAGTCAATGAAGTCCAAAATGAATTCTACTGGAGAATTCAAAGACTCTAAAATTCGTGTTGCTAGACAGTCAAAAGGGTCCAAAATGAATCTAGCTGTTTGGGAAATGTGGAGATGTTCTTCACCAACACCAGGACTATGGAGGAGTGTGTGTGTGTGTGTGTGTGTGTGTGTGTGTGTGTGTGTGTGTGTGTGAGTGTAATTTAGCAGAAGCAAGATGGTGAGTCTTAAAGCCTTCAATTGTGCAGTCAGCCTAGTTTCAAGACCCCCAGTCCCAGGATCTACTTAATTATTGGGCTAGGCATGGCAGTCCTGCAGGGATTCCTGGAAAAGAACCAGTTGACCTTGCCCCTCCCTCACCAGAGATCAAGTTTTGCTCATGAAAAGGAAAAATAAGAGACCCTGCCACAACTAGAGAGGCCTGAACATGATCACCTATCTGGAACCCATACCTTATATCCCTTGGTACACAATCTGATGGAGCATTTGGCAAGGACAGTGATATTCATCAAATTGGACCTTCAGGAAGGCATACAACCTGGTCAAATATGTAGGTAAGATGAATGGAAGATGGCTTTGCCAATCGGGTATGGCCTCTATCAGTCACTCAATCAACAAGCGTTTATTAAGAAACTTCTACATTTCAGACACTATGCCAAATGTTAGGGATACAAATACATAAGTGAAATAATCTCTGCCCTCAATGAGCTTCTGTTCTTTTAGGAAAGACAACATGTGTGTGTGCTGGCCAACAAAAGCCATTATTGGGCCCAACGTCTCCTGCTGTTTTCAGTCCAACATGTGACATTTTGGGAGAGCTGCTTTGCATCATAAGTGACTATGTGATAATGAAACATGTTCTGATTGGCTGACAAACCAGAAGGACTAATGACTGACTAGATGCTGAGTTAGAACTGAGGGTATCTAGAAAAGCTTCCAGTGGATGATTTCTTGCTCTCATCCCTAGTGACTTCTGAGTGAGGAAGATTGCTATGAGATATTGGGTAGGCAGGGGCAGCAGGCTCTATGGTCCCACATGGTTACCATGTGTCTGTGAATGCATGGTATCTCTGTGACTTTTATGTCTTGTATTAATTCTTTCCTGAGCATTGATGATCAAGTATTTAGTGATAGAATGGATCAGGTTACAATCTTATGTGCTTTAAAAGGTCAGAGAAGCCATCAGAAATCCAGCAGCTGGCGTCAGTGATAGAATCTGGCAGAAACAGCAATAACTGAGTCAGGCAGGTTCTAGACCTGAGGAGCATCTTGCCTGACCCAGCCCCAGAGTGGATTGACCCAGCAGCTAAGAAATTGTGTGCTGACAGCAAGGGAGGGATTCATTCATTGACACCACCATAGCTAGAAGCAAACTTGGTGAGAACTCCATGAACAGAAAAAAGGACTGGGAGATAGGCCTCACCTACACACCTTCCTTATATGATTGCTTTGGGATCACTGTGCTGCAAGTCTGAGCTATGGATGTGCATGTGTGCGTGTGTGTGTGTGTGTGTGTGTTCATGTGTATGTACTTTATGGGTACAAGAGAAGAGTGTACCTCCCAGTTTGGGAGAATGTTCCTATAACAAGTAACTTTTCTATACCTGCTTGGTAAATACTCTTTTGTAAAAGCTAATTAACTCTGGCTAATTGATATTAACTAATTCATTGATATTGGGTTGGGTATGGGAGTGAAAAGGTTTTAAATGATAGTCTCAGAAACCCAAGACCTTCAGGGTTATTACTAGAGCCTTGAGAAGAGAGTTCAGCCACCATCTGGGGACCCAATCTACCAAGTCAAGTGGATAGTGGAAGAATGAGTCCAAAAAGTATACCATACATGCCTAAAAAGTATAGAAAATGTGTATGAGATAAATACATGATTTTTTGAGGTGGGGGGAGGCACTACCACAGGGGAGAGTGTATAGAACAGTCCTATGCCTCCCAAGGTGGCATTTAAAATGAGCTTCGAATGAAGTTAGGTGTTCTAAGAGGCTGGGTTGAGGAGGGAGTATATTGCAAAGGTACTGAAAGGAAAATGGTGTATTGTCTATGAGGAAGAACAAGAAGGCCATTTTGACTAAACCAAAGAGTATATGAAAGGAAGTAATGTATAATGAGTTTGGAAAGGTAGTATGAATGCAAGGCAATACCATTTATTTTGTGTAAAACTCCTTGAGTCCTTTGAAAGGGTCATAATTTCAGTGTTCTAAGATCTGGCAAAACTGGGTGAAGTGGTTTATCTCAATGATTCCTTCATCCACTCCTGGGTTGCTGCCCAGCATGTCAAAATGGTTCAAGTCATCCTCCAGTGGCTCTGCCAACATTAACTGCTATCTGCCAAAGTGGGAAAAATGCCAGTCTGTGAAAGAGATGAAGTCCTTGGGGGCATGTAGGGGGCACATATTGGGTACACAGAGGGAAAGCTTCATGGATCTACACAAAAGATTGAAGCCATATTCTAGTTGGTCACCTCTGACTGGGCCAAAACAAAACAAAAAACACTCTTATAGCAATTTCTTAGTTTTCATGCTATTTTATTCCTAGGTTCTCTACCTCAGTAATGTCTCTCATTGATCTCCTGAAGCATCCCAAAGCTTTCTAGGAGCCACTGGAGAAAAAAATTCACATAAAGACCCAAAGAATCAATGTACCTCAGTCCTTATCTTAATATATTTAGGTGCTAAAAAAATAGTTCACCATGGAAATGAATGCACCCAACATTGTCATGGGGGATCTCCCCTCATGGATCATTCTATTCTTCTACTTGTCCCAACCCTGCAAATATTACAAATTGACTAATGCAGAAAATAACTATGTGAGCTAGAAGAAGGATCTGCTCATGGTCAGAGTCATCTTTGAGGTATGGAGGCAGAGTCTTGAGGGAGTTAAGTTATGCTATGATCATCTACATTGACCAGAAGAACTCAGAGCACACTGAGACTTCCTGGAAAATCAAGCAGTGGAAGAGCCATTAAGCACCATTTTTAGCGTATTCAACTGAATCATCGTCTACAAATAGATGCAGTGTTATAAAAGTCTGAATTTGGACTCCAGACGTGATCAGTCATCTCCAACAGGCTTTTATATAGACTTTCATCCACTAGACTGTAATTGGTTGTATAGTAGTTAATTTACCAGCAACAGTCAGGGATGTTTGGGCTTTGACCCTGCTGTCTACCCTGCATTCAGATACGATCCCTGCATCCAAGGGAAGATCTGAATCTCATTTGGATCCCTATGCTTTCAGTTGTGCTTGTACATCCTCACCAGCCAGCCTTAATATGCCAGTTTTCTCTGTATGCCCCAACAACAGGGAACATGGGAGACTCTTCAGGACTTCATATATGGTCACCAGATATTTTTGCTGGCTATGATGATGAATTGACATCTGACAGTACATCCTTTGACTAAGGAGCCACTGGCATGGTGTTTGGTTGTTGCAATCCCTTACCAACTCCCCTCCACCAATAGGAAGTGCACATTCTAGATTTCATCACAATGTTCTCTCTGTTTCAAGGTTCAATGACACTTTGCTGTTGATGTAGTAGATAGAGTCCTAGATTTGAAGTCAGGAAGACCTAGGTTCAAATTCTACCTCAGAAACTTACTAGCTGTGTGACCCTGGGCAAGTGAATTCACCTCTCTGGACTCAGTTTCCTCACTTTTAATATAAGAGTATTGGATTTGATGACCATTATGGTCCCTTCCACCTCTATATCTATGATCCTATAATCCTAACAAAGATGGCTCATTTTGTTCCCTGTGCTAATCCTCCCATGATTGTGGAGGCTGCCTGCCTTGCCTGAAGAAAATCTTGCAATTCTATGATTTTCCTAATCACAAAATCACAAAATTTCAGAGTTGGAAGGAACCCCAGTGGTCATCCAACTTATACTAAACATAATATTCTCTTTATAACATACTCAAATGGTCATCCAGCCTCTATTTGAAACCTTCCAACAAGATGGAATCATAAAATAACAAGATTTCAGAGTTGAAAGGAACCCCAGTAGTCATTCAACTTATACTAGACATAATATTCTTTCCATAACATACCCTAACAAGTGGTCATCCAGCCTCTATTTAAAACCTTCCAACAAGATGGAACCCGTTGACTCCTGAGGCAGCCCATTCCACTTTTGAATAATTCTTGTTAATAAGGTTTTTTTTTCCTTATTGTCCATCTGTGGCTTCTATTCATTGCTCCTAATTTTACTCTCTGAGACAAAGCAGGACAAACCTAATCTTTCTTTCATGGGAGAACACATCAGTTCTAATCAAGTTCCCCATTTTATCTCACATTTCACTGCCCTTCAGGTACAGACACCTCTCCATGACTCATTGCCCTTATCTGGTGGGCAAAGCACATGAACCAAATCCTACAAAAGCATCGCTGTGCTGCCCCTTCTGCTATCAGACTGATTAAATCACTCTGCAGATTTTTAAATAATAATGTAGTCCACTCATCCACTGAGAATTACCATTTTATATGAAGCATGACTTCAGCCCTTCTTTTTTTTCTCCCAGTCGTTCTGTGTACTAAAGCTGTTGTAGTCAGTGATTACACAGGGGAGTTGGAGGTAACCCAGGCTGATTTGTAATATCCCCCATGAGCTGCCACAGCAATGTACAACAATGATCAAACTTCCACACATCCTCAGGGATTCCTGATAGAACACAAAAGACCAGTGTAAACTCTCCTCCCTTACCTTTATACCAGTAGGATTTCCCTTAAAATGACTGAATAAACAGTAAGTCTCTATCACTCGGGTAAAAGTTGTGGACTATCGTTCAACAGTAAGTGGGATACATCTGAAGTTGGATTTGAGTTGAATTTTCCAGTTACTCTGTATTTATCTTATGTTCTACAGGCCTTTGTTATAATAATTTACTTAATCATTTAAGGTCTTCTGAATCTTTGCTCACCACAAATGTGTGTGGAGGGGAAAAATATGTTGTTCATAATATATTTGACTTATTAAAGTGATGGGACCACTTCCAGCATCTAGTGGACTGGAAGGAATAAGTGCCTGAAGAGAAGACACAAGTCAACATACTGTATGGCATTAACACATGTCAGCTTCTCTATAAGGGAACACATTAATGTATTAGCTAGCCCTCTTGGCTTCATGCCACCTGCAAATCTGAGAAGAGTGCTGTCTCTGCCTTCATCCAAGTCATTGATAAAGAATTGAAATGAGCAGAAGAGGGTCAAAGAAAGAGCCCTGTGTCTCTCTGTTAGACACCTCAGTCTGGGTTGAAAATGATTCATTTATCAACTCTTGGTGGGGAGGTGGGGTGGGTCTGTCAGATGGTTTCTAGCTTTTCTAATTGTATTCTTCAGTTTGTGCCTTTCCATTTTATCTATAAGGACATCACAAAAGAGGACAGCTTAAATCTAGATTTACTGTTTCCATGATATTCATGATATCTATCTACTAGTCTAGTAACTGTATCAAAAAAAGGAAATGAAATTAGATCAGCATGACTTATTTTAATTAGTCTATAGTGGTTCATAGTGATTGTGTCTCCCTTTCTAGGATCTATAACCAGAATTAATGTCAAGTTTATGAATCTAAATTTGAGGTATCCATTTTCTCCTCTTTTTGTAATAGTATTTTATTTTTTCTAATTATATGTAAAGACAATTTTTAGCATTCATTTTTGCAAGATTTTCAGTTTCAATTTTTTTCCCCTCCCTCCATCCCTTCCTTTTCCTCTTCCCAAAATGGTAAGCAATTTGATATAGGTTATATATGTTCAATTATGTATAACTGATTTCTATATTAGTCACAGTTATGAAAGAAAAAAAGACCAAAAGAAAAAAAAAACTTGAAAAAATTAAGCAAAAATAGTATGCTCTGATCTGCATTCAGAGTCCATCAGTTTTTTATCTGCATATGGATAGCATTTTCCATCATGAATCCTTTGTGATTGTCTTAGATCATTGTCTTGCTGACAAGAGTTAAGTCATTTGTAATCGACCACCATGCAATGTTGTTGTTACCATATACCACATTTTCCTGGTTCTGCTCATTGCACATTGCATCAGTTTATACAAGTCTTTCCAGGTTTTTCTGAAATATGCCTGCTCATTATTTCTCTCTGTACAATAGTAATCCGTTACTTTCATATGCCACAGCTTGTTCAGTCATTCTGCAATTGATGGGCATCCCTTCAATTTCTAATATTTTGCACACAGAAGAGATGCTGTAAGTATTTTTGCACATGCATATCCTTTCCCCTTTTTTATGATCTCTTTGGGATACAGACCTGGTAGTAATTCTTTTCCCTCTTTTTTCAGAATCAGAATATTTGCCATGGCACCTGTCCCATTTCCTTATATATCACTGACAGCCATTGAGCCATAACATCTTTACATTCTTTCAGTGCTCTTATTTACAGCTGTTCTAAGTCAATGAAAAAAAAATGTTATTAAGGAAAAGAGTCATGAAGATGAGTAGGAACTTCATGATAAGTTGTATTACTTGAGAGATGAATGTTCTTTTTGGAGTATACTATCACATAACCTACATTTCTACATACTTTCCACAAGTATAGCTAAAGAAATTTTGTCAAATGCCACTTTCAAATCAAGATAAGTTGTATTTGTATTATTTAGTCTATCAGTTCAAGTTATTCTATAAAATAGTAAATAAATAGTAAAAAAGAGTAAATAAAATGTTGAAAAAGTCATATTTAGTGAACCTCTGATAGCTCACAGTGATTGCCACTTTTTAAAAGTTCTCATAAAGCATCTCTCTAATAAGGAACTCTAGAACTGTGTCAGAGATAGACTTCAAATTTATCCCAGAAGAGTTTTGAGAATTTACTTTGTTTCCCTCTTTTTGAAAATCAAAAAGACATTTGCCCATAGCTAATCTTCTAGCCCCCCTTCCTGTTCATGATTTCTCAAAGACTGCTAACAGTGCTTCTATGATCCCACAGCAAGTTCCTTTCACACAGTGGGATCTAATTTCTCTGGACCTAGAGACTAGAAGTTACTTAAAACTGCTAGACGTCCTTTAGTTTCTTTGGTTTTCTGTTCTTTCAAAATAACAGTTCTTCAACCTTTCTTAATTTTGAGGTCATTCTTGCTGATGGAGAAGATGGAAAGAAAATAGGCATTGGATAGTAGTAGTACATTCTCTCTGTTACCTGTTGATATTAATCTTCCTCCAGGCTGAGGACATCTATTTTTCTTGTTTTAGCTGAGAGCAAAGAGTACATAATTAGGAAAGAAAAAAAAAGCTTGTTATTACTCTTGGCATTTCTCATAAACTTAGGCTTGTTCTTGGCTTTAATTTTCTTCATACTACTCTTACAGGTTCATGCCTTTGTGTTGTATTTGTACTTATTTCTATATCTCTTCTCTCAGCTTTTGGTCATGTTCCTTTAGCTCTAAATTCATCCAAGATCACTCTGTGGTCACATTAGTTTATTTAGAAGCCTTTACTACTTTTTTCCTCATCAAAACCATTTGTTGGTATACCATTACATACACATTTAAACTCATCTTGAGCAGGGTTATCGTCCAGAGTCCTAGAGTATGGGAATATGCCCATTTTTTTTTGACTTGTTTGAAACATTTTCCTAAAGTCCAGAGTATACGTCTGTCTTTTTTCCGATCTTAAGAACTCCAGTGGTTTCCCCCTGACAAGGTTCTCATCATCATTAAATCTTGACTAGAAGTTGCCCTTGTTGCTTCCTCTACCTTCCAAGAAAGGAAAGTGTCATCAAGAAAAATCACAGCTTTATTAGATGTTTTACTTTTCTTTTTAACATTTGCACAAGGCCAGATACACAAACACCAAGAATTCAAATAGTTTGACAGTTTCCAGAACTGTGTACTAAGTGATCAGCACTGAGTGTAGTTCTTTGGCACATAATAGGCACTTTAAAAATGCATGTTGACTGACTCAAAGAGAATAAAGCCCAAGACAGATAACTCAGAGATCTATAAAAACAACAGACATGATAAGTGTGAAGGTAAAATCCAGGTCTGAAAATTTTGAGGCAGAAGATATTTCTTTCAGATAGGGGGAATTAGGGAAGCTTTCATGGTGGAGATGGGATAGGAAAGACTTCAATATATAGAGACTGTAGAGAATCTATCTAAGACATGAGGACTAATACAACCAAAGGCACAGAGATGATAGAAGACAGACTAGGGAAAGGATGATAATTCAATGTGGTTGGAATATAGAATGAATGAAGAGAACAAGTATGAGATAAAGTTGAGAATGTTCTTTGGACTGGGACTGTGTGTGGCATTGAATGTCAGGATCAAGAGTTTATATTTTATTCAGTAAACAATTAGGAGACACTAAAGACATTTTTTTTGGTGGGAAGTGGTGAAGAATTTTGGGCAACTGGACCTGGAGTCAGGAAGACTCATCTTCCTGAGTTCAAATCTGGCCTCAGACAATTAGTAGCTGTGTGATCCTGGATGAGTCACTTAACCCTGTTTACCTCAGTTTCTTCATCTGTAAAATGAGCTGGAGAAGGCAATAGCAAACCACCCCAGAAACTTTGCCAAGAAAATCCCACAAATGGTCATAAACAGTCATATATGGCAACAACAAGAATTATGTGATCAGAGACGCATGTTAGGAAGGTAACTCAGTGATGTGAAAGATGAATTGTAGAGGGAACAGAATAGCATAGCATTTATGAAGTACACAGTAGACACTTCATACATGCTTATTGATATATTAGCTGCCTTACTATGTGCCAGGAACTGTGCTGGGGATACAAATACAAGTACTCAAGACATCCCTGCCCTCTAAGGGTTTATGTTCTAAGTAGGGAAGACAACACATATGCTAGCGTGGTGGACAGGGAAGAGCATTTTGGTAGTTGACCTAACTACTGTTCTCAGAGTGGGGGGGGGCAAGAAAATGGGGAAAAGGGGCAGCAAGATGGCATGAAGATGGCTGGGAATGTGAGTCTAGGCTTCATCTGGTCAATACTCACTACCCAGAAGATCAGTGTTCTAGGGGAAGAAAGAAGAATCCAGGAAGCAGGGAGATGAGTTAGGAGACTTATTATAATAGTCCAGGTGAAAAGTCATGAGGGCATGAACTAGAGTAGTAGCAGTTTGAGTGGAAAGGAGCACAGATTCAAGACGAATAGTTAAAACAGAATGGACAAAATTAAGAAATGAGTTGGATTGAGGGGTATAAGGAAAAGGTCAAGCACTGAACTGAGGGTTAGAGCCTACGTGAATGTAGGTGATTGTGGCGCTATTAACAAAAATAAAGAAAGTAGGGGGAAGGACCTGTGATGTTTTATACAGTTTTATGCACATTGAGTTTATGGTACTGATGGAATTGAGTGGAATTATACACTAAGTTCTAAAAATGTTCATGCACTTTGAGTCAATGATCCTATTACTAGGATACTAGTCTAAGGAGTTGATAGGAAAAAAGAATCTCTCTGTACAGAAATATTTCTAACAGCTCTATTTGATGGAGCAAAGAACATAAAACTATGTGTTCATCACTTATGGACCTACCTGAATAAATTATGGTATGTGAATGTATTGGAATATTGCTGTTCCATAACTGACAATGACTATGAGGACAAAGGAGAAATTTGGGAAGATGTGTATGAACTGATAACAGAATGAAAAAAAATCCAAAGAACATTGTATTTGGACCTAGAATCATGTTAATAAAAGCATCAACAGCAAAAACCAAAGCCAGTGAAATAAGCAGAAAAGGAGTTATGAAAAAAAACTAAGATGATTTAGGTTATGATAGGAATCTTTTTTTTTCTATTTTCCCCTTTCTTTAATACCTTCATGTAAGTTTATAGCTACATTTACAATCAGTCTTTTGTTTTATTTTCTTTGCTGTTGATCACACATTTGAAAACTTGTACTTGTTTAGGGAAATTAAAATTTATTTTGGAAAAATCCAGTGAGTTGAAATTATCTGCTGAGAGAGAGAGAGAGAGAGAGAGAGAGAAAGAAGAAGAAGGAGGAGGAGGAGGAGGAGGATGAGGACGAGGAGGAGGGGAGGAGGATGGGGAGGAGCATAAGAGGGGAAGGGGGAGGAGGAGGATAGGAGGGGGAAGGGGAGGAAGAAAGGAGAAAGAGTTGGGGAAACGGCAGTGGATTGAGGAGTGAAGAGGTTCTCAGCAGCCTGTGCAGAGAATGTATTAGTCAGTAACAGGTAAACAAATACAAGGGTTGTTGTTTAGCAATCTGCATGTGTATCATCTATCCATCTATCATTTATCTATGATCTATCTATCCATCCATCCACCTATGTATCTATTATCTAGCCATCGGATCCAGCAATAAGCCTAGTCAGCCCAGTTTAGTGACTTCCTCCAGCACTGACCAGTAGATCTGGAGTAGAGGCAAGTGGAGGAAGAAGAGAGATAGCAAGAGTTACCAGGGTAAGGGGTAAGCAAAGTGAGACTGCCAGCAGAGATCCAGATTGTGGAAGTCCTGCAATACCACTGGATCTTTTCTTTATTAATATTAAGAAATCATCATACGATCTAGTTGATCAGTCAAAAGAATGCCCACAATTGTACCCCTTCTGTGGCTCCATTTATCCTTCCCAGACTATTTCCAGTCTCCTTTTTATGTACCAAACTATCCACCTCTGCCTTCCACTTGTTGTGTGTGGTTTTTTTTTTGAACAAGGGTTATTATTCTATGTCTCTATTTCAATAAGGAGTTCTGCCTACCCAAAGCCTCTGAGACAGGAGATCACATTTTTATTTGTGTTAAAATGTCAATTTCACCTTAAAAACAACAACAAATTCTCAACCATTGAGGTCTGCCCGCAAAAAAAAAATGTTCAATGAAGAAGACATATATATTTTTCATAAGCCTCCCTGCATTGTAGGAGCTTGACAAAACTCGGGGATACTTGAGTTCAAGTCTTCCTTTGACAAATATTTACTTTGTGCCCTTGGGCAAATCACTTAAGCTCTCAGAGCTGTGGGCAACTCTCTAAGACCCTAAATTGCCAAGAAGATGCTGACTGTGCCAACAAAGGAAGTTCCTCACTGGGGACTCCTCAACCAGTGAAATCAAGTGTTTAGTTCCTATCACTGCCCTTCAGGAGGGAGGAGGGCAGGAGCTGAGGAGTCTTTACATTTTTGTGTGTTGTGGACTCCTCTGGTGAGCTGGTGAAGCTGAAGCATAATTTCTCAGAATGTTTTTGAATGAATATAATGAAATACATAGGATTGCAAAAGAAACAAATTATATTGAAATACAGTTATCAACATTTAAAAAATTCACAGATCTCTTGAAATCTATCCCCCTTGGGGGTCTGTTAGCCCCAGATTAATAACTTGTAGTGTGTCTGTCTCTGTTGCTCTCCCCTTTTCTCTCTCTCCCTTTCTTTCTCTTCCTTTCTCTGTCTCTATCTGTCTGTTCCCCCTTCTCTTTCTCTCCCCACCTTTCTCTCTCTCTCTCTCTGGTTCTCTCTCTCTCTGTCTCTGTCTCTCTCTCTTCCCCCCCCCCCCTCTCTCTCTTCCTCTCTTTGTCTTTCCTCTCTCTGTCTTTCCTCTCTCTCTCTCTTTCTCTCTCTCTCCCCATCTCTCTCTCTCCCCCCTCTCTCCCTCTCCCTCTCTCTCTCTGTCTTTCTCTCTCTCTCTCCCTCTCACCCTCTTTCTTTATATCCCTCTCTCTGTGTCTCTCTCCTACCTTCCCTGTCTTTCTCTGCCTCTCCCCCAACTTTCTCTGTTTCTCTCCCTCTTCCTCTCCACACATAGATGACATGCTTGATGTCTGCCCCTATTGAATGTATACTTTTTGTTTTTGCCTTTGTATCCCTAGTGCTTCATACCATACCTAGAACGTAGTAGGTATTGTATAAATGCTTTTTGTCTAATTTTTCTCAATTCATTGGTTTTCTCATACATTCAATATGTAACATATGGATTCATTGTTTCTGAATTTCTTCTGTTTCCCTCCTTCTGAAAATTACTGGGCATTTCCCTTACTTTATTCCTTCTTTGTTATATTTCTTGCTCACCACAATAACTGGCTTTATAATTTTATCTTAGCATTTTTCTCCCCCTCAAATTTCTATTCAGAGCTCTTTAAATTAGGTCAGCATCTCCTACCAAACCAATATTTGAGGCATCAGGTGACATGTTGAATAAAGTGCTGGACCTGGAGCTCAGAAGGCCCGAGTGTGAGCCCTGCCTCCGATACTTACTCTCAGTATGGTTGCAGGCACAGATGGTATTTGTATCTTTTTTCTAGTTGAAGGCTATGACTTTGAAAGATGGAGACATGGGGAACCAGCAGTGCAGATAATGTTGCCACAAAGGGCAGTGGAAAGACACAAGATGGGTGTGAGCAGGCTATAGTTTGTCACCAGTGATAACTCCCTGTGCCCTGGCTTCCTCATCTATAAAATGAGGGTACTGGACTCAATGACCTCTGAGATTCCTTCCAACTCTGGACAGATGATCCCATGCTCTTCCTGGTTTTCTAGAGTTCCATTGCATTCTTCACTTGGCCTTTATCATTTTGATATCAAAAGCTGTGGTGCGAAAAGTCAAATTTTATTATTCAACCAACACCATCTGCTTTATTCGGCACCTCATTGGATCTGGGATTGCATTACTCAGGCTACTCCATTCACCAGTACAGATTGCAACCCCTCCATGTCATCTCCTTCCATGGGATTCTCGTCCCAGTTCTACGCGACCTCCACTGTGGATGTATTGCTTACGCTGATGTCCTTTCTCTGGGCCTTTTAACAGTTTGTAGATACCAGTACAACACCCACACCATCCATCCTTACCCCTTATTCCCACCACATAACCAGCCTACCTCATTTTTGTACCATGAATTAGATCTTTTTCACCACTTCTTGCAGGAAAGTCACCATTGGTGATACACGATAGCCTACTTATAACCCTCATACATCTTTGTATTGCCCTTTGTGAGAATACTGTTGATTCTCCATAACCTTCCTTCAGAGTCATAACCTTCAACTAGAAAAGGAGATACAAACACTATCTGTACCTGTAACCAGAGCCATAACTAGGCTATGGTCACTGGGGATTTGTTTCAGGGTAGAAAATTTAGAATGGGCATAATACCATTCTTGGGTTTCTACCCTTCCTGCTTCTATAGCTACCTCATCTCCAGGGTGTCCTTTTCCCTTCGGCAGTCTAGAAATATCACGGTGCCCTGGGACATACTTCCTCCCAGCTATACCCCACAACTATAAGAACTTACCACCTCTACTACTGCCACTTGCAGGAATTGCTAATTACTCTCTGTTCCCGAGTCTTTCACCTATGACCTTATCAGCACTAGAGAAACAGGTTTCCTCTGACTTTATTATAAGTCAGATGTACAGCTGGAAAAGATCACCAAGGTCATCATTACGTTCAATCCCCTCAGTTCATAAGTAAGAAAACTGGACATCAGAGAAGCTAAGTAATTTCTACAAGGCCACGCAGCTAGTGAGTGTCTGAGGCAGGATTCGAACCAAGAATTTCTTGACCCCAAGTCCAGTGTTCTATCCTCTATCCTACCCTGCCTCTATCTCTGTTCCTCTGTCAATCTCCAGAAGTGGATTTGAGAAGTAGATGAGGAAAATCAATCAATCAATGAGCATTTATTAAGGCCTTACTATGTGCTAGGCACCATGCTAAGCACTGAGAATAGAAGGAAGGCAAAGAATTCAAGAGTTTCTGTTCCAAAGAGGAAGACATTTTCCTGGGTGGAGATTAGATGGGCTTGGATTCCCAGAGACCTGCAAGTCCCCTGAGGCTTGATGGGTCCTCCCATGATGGTAGACACATGCTCTAGGAAGATTAGCCGAGTTGGGCTGACCCATTCATGCTGCACAGGTACTTACTACACCAGTCAGGAGGGAGTCACCTACCATCACAAATGTCACTTATTTCAGAAAGTGGGCAAGAAGACATTCCTTGTCCATCCATGCTAGGACCCGTGTGTCCTCACTAGGTTTCTGTTGGGAATGGATTATTGCTATTGTTTCTTCAAAAGGCCTGGATTTATCTTCTAGGGGGAAACTTCATATATTATATCATGCAATGGTGCAGGATTTCTTCTCCTTATGTTTCTCCTCTGTCATGTTTTTCCTTTCACCAGCTTTTGGGTTTTGTGGGGCAGTTAAGTGGTGCAGTGGCTAGAGCACCAGCCCTGGAGTCAGTAGGAACTGAGTTCAAATCCAGCCTCAGACATCAGACACTTAGTATTTGTATAACCCTGGGCAAGTCGCTTAACCCCTATTGTCTCACCAAAAAAAAAAAAAACAAATGGTTTTTGAGTCTCCTCTGCTGACTTGAACCCTTTTTTTTCTTCTTGGTTTCCTCTCTAGATTTTTTCATCCTGCTTATCAAAGAACTCTTTCTCCCTTTTACTAAGGCTGGTTGGTGATGGAGAGCTATTCTTAAGTCTTCTGACTTTCACAGTGACCTTTCTCTAGGAGACAGACATAAGGCCATTGGAACAAATCACAAAGTATTTATGTTTCCTGCCTCTCAGGATGCAGTCCTTCCTTTGGAACTCTTCTAGGAGGCCCCTTAGGAGGTTGCTGGAGAAACTCCCTGTTCATCTTGCATCTGGATCATGGTTGTACCAAGAAAGAGCCCCTTTTGTACCTTCTTAGCTCTAGCCTTCAAAGAAAGTCACCAACTTGATACTCCACTAAGCACCGCAATTTTATCAGTGACTCAGGAAGCTATAACAAGCAGCCTTGACCATTATGCAGATAATAAGGAGGGAGGAGAGCCCAAGACCTGAATCCAGGAAGACCTGAGTTCAAATCCATCCTCAGACACGTTCTAGTTTTGGGATCTGGGGCAAGTCACTTAATCTCAATCTGATTCAGTTTCCTCAACTGAAAATGGGAATAATAACAGCACCAACTTCCTAAGGTTGTTATGAGGATCAAATGAGATCATATGTATAAAGTGCTATAGAAACACTAGCTCTTGTTATTATTATCAGTATTATCATGTAAAGCCAGAAAGGACAGCCAATGTGTGTCATGTTAGAACTAGAGTCCAAAAATAATGGGCTCACTAGACAAGACCAAAGGTAGAATCAAATTAGGTGAAAATTAATAGGAATAAAAATAAAGTGTTACACTTGTGTTAAAAAAAAAAAAACAACTTCATAAGAACAGGCCAGTCAACAATGCATGTGCAAAAGAGTTGGGGGTTTTAGTGGACTACAAGCCCGATTTGAGTTCATTGAGTCCCAATTAAATGTGGGAACTTCTTCAAGGTATGGACTGTTTGAGTTGGGTTTTGGCATCCCCAGGTCCCAGCACAGTGCTTTCCATATAGCTAATACTTACTTAATAGAGGCTTAAAGGGATAGATGGTAGGTTGAATGCAAATGGTAGCCTGAAAGACAAATGTGTTCTATGCTACAATGAAAGACAAAGCCTCCCAAACAAAAGAAGCAATCACTGGGCACTAATTCTGCCCTTGTGACAGCACATCTGGAGAGTTGCATTCAGTTTTGGGCACCATATTTTAAGAATGACATACACAAGCTGGAACATGTCTAGAAGAAGACCACCATGATGTCAGGAGGATTAGTGACTGCTATACCAGGATGGATCGAAGAAACTGGAAATGTTTACTTTGGAGAAGAGAAGGTTTGGCAGGCAGAGGTGGGATAGGAGACATGATAACACAAGTATTTGAAAGACTTTTCTGAGGAAGCAAAATTGGGCTGATTTGTTTGACCTCCAAAGGTAGAACTAGTAGTGTTGAATAGAAGTTGCAGAGAAACAGGTTTCAATTTAACATAAGGAATAAAGCTCTTAAGAGTTAGTGCTATCCAAAAAGGCAATGCACTGCCTTAGGAATTAGTGGCTTCTCCTTATGTGAGGGCGTCAAGGGGACCAATGGCCCTCTGATGGCCCAGATGGGATTCTGTGACCTTCGAAGTCTCAACTCAAAAATTCTGTGATTCTGGAAAGCTTGTCATCAGGTGGAGTGGGCATCAATCTTATGCAGCAGGTGGATGCATAGGAATAACATCATGCCAGGAAGCCCTGCCATTGGCATGGATATGTCTGTACTGTTGTCATGTGTGTCAGATGCCAGACAGGGATGGAGGCCAGTTCCAAAGTACCAAGGTGCCAGACATCTGCTGCATATTTCTAACAGGCCAACTGAACCATCTGGTATACTTGTCTTTCCCTTGGTCTCCTTCTCTTCTGCACTTCTGGGTCATAGATTAGAGAATGTCAGAGCTGAAAGGGACCTCAGAGAGCACTAAGTCTCCTCTTCTCACTTTGCTTATGGGGAAACCAAGCCCCAGCAAGGGACAGTAACTTGCTTTAAAATCACATCGTCGGTAACTGGAAGAGCCAAAATTCAAATCCAGATCTTGTGATTCTGAGTCTAAGTTTTCAATGACACTGTGCTTTCATAGGGCATTCTCAGGGAACCTTATTTATCAAGGTGATAAGCCCTAGAATGGGCTATTGAGACAGACTGTAGATCTCTATGTCTCTAGAGCAGTGGTTCTCAACCTTCCTAATGCCACAACCCTTTAACACAGTTCCTCATGTTGTGGTGACCCCCAACCATAAAATTATTTTCGTTGCTACTTCATAACTGTAATTTTGCTACTGTTAGGAATCTATCTGATATGCAGGATGTATTTTCATTGTTACAAATTGAACATAACCCACAGGTTGAGAACCACTGCAAGGGCTTCAAGAAGAGACTAGACACCCATCAAACATGAAAGGTCTCAACCTTACCCTATCTGAAGGTGAATGTAGAGAGAAAGTTATGCCAGATAAGCTTTAAAGATTGCCCCAAGTTCCATGTTTTTATGGCCCATCCACAACACCAGAGACTACAGAAATAATCATTTAAATTAATTCAGCTTGACAAATATATTATGTTCTAGGAGCTTTAAAGGATACAAAGTTTAATAAGGTATGCTCCCTTGGCTCAAAGAGCTTACATTCTAGCACGGGAAATAAGACAAGAGCTATTTCAAAGGCACATATTTCTCTGAGTTTTGAGAACAGTGGAGAGATTACATCTGGTTAGGGGTTAGAACTATCCAGCTCAGAGGTGGCATTTTCAGCTTTGTAGGACTTTGATAGATGCAAAATTCCACTTCAGAGGAACAGCATAAGCAAAGGGTTAGTGGCCAGAAAGTATATGTCATGTTAAAGGAAAACTTGGTACTCTGATCTCTTTTATAATACAGAGCAAATACATGGTATCCCAAAACTCTTAATTTGGTAAAGTGCACTAAGACTTTTGGGATACACTATATATATGGCAACAGGGAAAGATAAAGGGGAAGGTAATAAGCATTTGTAGAGTGCCTGTATGTGTCAGGCACTGTGCTAAGAGCTTTACAAACATCTCATTTGATCCTTAAAACAAAACCTGGGAGATGGGTGCTATGGTTATCCCAATTTTACAGTCTAGGAAACTGAGGCAAACAGGAGTTAAATCACTTGCCAGGATCACACAGTGTCTGAGGCTTGATTTGAACTCAGGTCTCCTTGACTCAAAACCCCTTCCTCTGTTCACTGTGCCACCTAGACAAGGCCAGGAAGGCAGGTTGAGCCCAGAGCATGCAGCAATTTGAATTCCAGGCTGAGGAGTCTGCAGTTGATTTGACCGGTGATGAAAATCTCTTGAAAGATTTTGTTCAAGGGAGTGCATTGACTTATTTGAGTGAGACTAATCTGGCAGTGATGTAGAAAGGATGGCTCATGGGATTTAGAGCTGGAAGGGACTTTGGAGATCTTCTAGTCTTTGTCTTTATTTTATATATGAGTAATCTGGAGCCAAGAGAGGCGCTGTGGCTTGCCTAAATTAACCCAGTTGGGATTAAAGCCCAGGACTCTGACTCCAAATTCAGTATGCTTTGCAACAATACCAGGCCCCAGGGGACAAAAGAAGACAATAGAGCCAAGGAGATCATTTAGGACGATATTTCAGTAACCCAAGGGAAGAGAAATGAGGGCATGAGCTAGAGTAATGGCCATGGGAAAGGGGGAAGCAGGACAGAGCCATTTGCTATTTATGATCGCAGCAGATGCAGTATTCGAACACAGCTCTTCTGACTTCCAATCCAGCAGTCTCTTTTTAACACACCCACTGTAAGACTGGAGCTCAAGAAAGCTCAATGTTGGATGTCTAGATTTGGGAGTGTTCTAGTTGGAGGAGATCAATAAAACCATAAGAATGAATGAGCACTAAGAAGGAGAAATGTCAAGGAAAGAAAGTGGCCAAGGAAGGAATCTTAGCTGAAGAGCTGAAAAAGGAAGGAGAGTCAGTGAAAGAAGAATCAGAAGAATAGAATCAAGAAATTATAGGGTGAGGGAATCCAAGGAAAAGATGTTTTTAAAATTTTATATATTTTTAATTTTAGATTATTTTATATGTTTTTATTTTGCAAGGAGGAAGGAGACGTTAACAGTATTAAGTGCTACCTATAGGTAAAAGAGAATGAATACTGAAAGAGGCCATTACATTTGGAGATCAGGAGATATTTGGAGACCTTCCAGAGAACTGTTTCAGTAAAGACGTCATTATAAGGGGTTTAGGGATGGGAGAGTAGTAAGAAAGTGAAGGGAACAAATACAATCTATTCTTTTGAGGAATAAAAGTAAAAAGAGACTTGGGATGGTAATATAAGAGCCAAGGATTAAGGGAAAAAATTTAGGATCACAGAAACTGAAGGATACTTACAAGCAGAGGAAAAGGACCCAGTGGGGAGACAAGTTGAAGGTACAGGAGAAAGGAGAAATATTGCTGGAGTAAGGTCCCAGAGGAGGATAATGGGAAAGATGGAGCAAAGAACATGGGGTTAACCTTAGCAAAGAGAAAGAAGACAGAGACAGGAGAGGGAGAAACATGCAAGGAGGGAAGATGCAAAAAAAAAAATGAAGGTGATGATGAGGGAAACTGAGGAAATTCAGATCACACGATCTCAATGTGGTGAGTGCAATAGAAGGTTAAAATACCTCCTGAGAATGACAACATGGGGCTGGAGTTTGGGAGTTTGAGGACAGTGGTAAGAGTTTGGAACCACTATGTAGAATGTGATAGAGATTTAATTTTAAGCTTTTATTTAGCATTTTATTTTTTCCCCAGTTAAATGTAAAAACAATTTTTAACATTTGTTTTTAAAACTTTGCATTCCAAATTCTCTCCCTTCCTCATTCCCCACCAACCCTCATTGAAAAGGCAAGCAATTTGACATAGGTTATACATATGTAGTCATGCAAAACGTATTCATAATGGTCATGTTGTGAAAGAAAACATACATAAGGAAAAAAATTAAAGGAAAATAAAGTTTAAAAAATATGCTTCAATCTGTATTCAGACACCATCAGTTCTTTCTCTGGGGATAGATAGCATTTTTCATATGCCCTTCAGAATTGTTCTGTACAGCGATACAATGCTTTTATTGCTGAGAATAGCTAAGTCATTCACAGCTGATCATCTTACAATATGGCTGTTACTTTGTACACAGGACATTTCCCTTTGCATCAGCTCATGTAAGTCTTTCCAGGTTTTTCTGAAACCATCCTGCTCATCATTTCTTATAGTACAATAATATTCTGTCGTAATCACATACCACGACTTGTTCAGCCATTCCCCAATTGATGGGTATCTCCTCAACTTCTAATTCTTTATTCCCAGAAAAGAGGTGCTATAAATATTTTTACACATGTAAGTCCTTTTCCTTTTTTTTTTTTTTTATCTCTTTTGGGATACAGACCTAGTAGTGGTATTGCTAAGTTAAAGAGTATGAGTGGTTTTATAGCCTTTTGGGCAAAATTCCAAATTGCTCTACAGAATGGTTGAATCAGTTCACAACTCCACCAACAATGCGTTAATTTCTCATTTCCCCCTTTTTCTGTCCTATTAGCCAATCTAATAGGTATAAGGTAGTGCTTCAGAACTGTTTTAATTTGCATTCCTCCAATCAATGGTGATTTTTTTTTTATATGCCTATAGATAGCTTTGATACTTCCTGGAATATTCTAGAGATGAATAAAATGTTTGAGTCCCAGGGAGATCCAGCTGAAGTTACCTAGCAGAAATTTACATTGGACACAATTGCTACACATTTGTGACCTTTTCTAGCAATGACATCCCTTTACTCCTATTCACGTGTGTGCTCAAGCAGAGAGCAGAGAAAGCAGGGGAAAGGATTCTAGGGTGATTGAGTGAACGTATTTGGAATGGCTGAGCAGGGGGTCAAGGCTGGGGGGAGGAGAATGCAAAGCACAGGGGAAAAAACACCAATTCTGGGGTCAAAGGATCCGATTTAAAATCTTAGTTTCTGCCATTTAATCCCTATGGGACTTTGGACAAGTCTCTTTGCTTCTCTGTGCCTTGGTTTCCTCATGTGTAAAATGAGGATATTGGGCTACATGCCCAATGAGAGTCCTTCTAGCACTAAATCTATGGCCCCATGTGTGTAAGTCAGAATAAGGGTTATGAGGTAGGATACTGTGAGGAGTGTGGAGACCTAAGGGCTTATTAACAACAGGGAGAAAATTGAGTAGAAGTGAGGGAATGGGAGGGATGGAAGGATAGACAATCAGGCTCAGAAGGGAGAATTTCAGGACTTGGAAAGTCTTGGAAAGACTTTCATCTTGGAAGGAGAATGATTCCAGGTGGATTGTAAGTTAGAAGGGCTGACCACCATGATGAAGTGCTATGGTGGGGTAGAGATGCGGGTCATGGAAATTAGGAACTATGGGGCTTCAGGGGGTGGGGAACCTTCAGCCTCAAGGTCACATGTGGCCTTCTAGCTCCTTGGGTGCGGCCTTTTGACTGAGTTCAAGTTTTACGGAACAAATTCTTTTATTAAGGGAATTTGTTCTTCGAAGTTTGGATTCAATTAAAGGATGGCACTTGAGGACCTAGAGGACCATGTGTAGCCTAGAAGTCTCAGGTTCCCTGCCCTTGAGAGTATTCGAAGGATAATTAAGGCAATAGAGAAACCGCTGAAGCAATAAAGGATTCCAAGAAGTTCAGTGATGGACTGAGTGATTTGCTGCCTGGTGTCACCCAGACTTCAATAATTAGATGCCCTGTGTCTATTTTGGGCACATACATAAACTACTCTCCAGAGGACCCAGCAGATGTGGCTCTCATAGCTGGGAACCCTGTTTCTTTTGTAGACTCCCAGTAATCTACAAGACGTGGGGACTTCTGGATACCAAAAGAAAGCAATAACAGATTGCAAAATAGAACCTGTGAACAAAGTCTAAAAAATATGGGGCTCTTTATTTGACCTAGAGTGGAAGTGACCATTAAGGCCACTTAATAATAGTCTTCCAGGATATAAGGGGTTATTTTCTAGATGGTGGGTGGTCATAAGCAGAGAAAGAGAAAATACGTTTGACCTGCAAATGGAAGATTCAGGTTATTCATTTGAAAGAAACCCTGACTGTGAGCATATGAAACGCTGGGGCCCATTCCCAAGGGAGAAAGAAGAGGTGTCTATGGTGGGCTACAGAATAAGCCAGGTGACTATCCACTCTGAATAGCTTAAATATTATCCCAACAGGAAGCAGAGGAAGGGACTGGAATAAATATCAAGGTGACTACCATACAATTCCATGGTCTGCTTCACCCCCAAACAAAGCACCCTACAAGTCCAAGAACAGAATAAAAGGAAGTAAATTGAAATTACACGGGATTAGCCTCTTTACAAATGGACACTATTCCATTACTGTTCAGCACTGCCAGGTTCAATTAATGGCAAGGAAAGGGTAATAATTGCCCATTGGTGGGAGGCCATGAGTAGAGGGAGAGGCGCAGAGTTAAAATAAGCAGCTTACTTTAATTAAGTACAACAGAGAGGAATTGGGATAATAAAAACTGTCCAAGGAACGTTGGCATGGAGGCATTTCTTCGCCTGCAGTGGAAAAGCTGATTATTCCACCCTGATATGTGCCTAGAATTTAGAAGAGGTCCCCAGGGCGGATTCCTCCAAACCCTGGGGATCCCTTCATATTACTTCTTCCAGTGACCAAGCCAGCTAGCCCTTTACACTTTGTATGCTGAAAGACACCACCGACTCATCTTAGATGCCTAGGATTTCAAAGGCAGAGTGCTATCCAAAAGAAATCACCATAATTTATTGGAAGACTCTTTTCCCCCGATAACTGTAAGGCTCAGAGGAAACTGGCTTATAACTGATGCACAAGAAAATCATACCAATAACCCCAAAGTTCAGTGGATACAACTGAAAACTACAAACAAGCTTCCTTGATGCTTTCTTGGCTGTTTTAATGCTTATTCCCTAGACTCGTAGGTTCTGAAATTTTGAAAGACCATCTTCCCACCCATACCTGAATAGGGTATACAACAACCCTGACAAATAATCATGCAGCCTCCACTTAACCTATAATGCTAAGGAGCACCCTGTGTGTCCTCAGATGCAGCCCGAGATGTGTTGGGAAGAGATCCCTCACACCCTGGCTAAAGCTTCTACCCATTCCTTCTGGTTTTCTCCTCTAGGGCCAAGCAAAACAGGTCCAGTCCCTTTCCCATAAGTTGTTTTTCAGTCATGTCCGACTTTTTGTAACCATATTTGGGGTTTTCTTGGCAGAGATACTAGCATTATTTGCAGTTTCTTTCTCCAGATCATATTACAAATGAGGAAATTGAGGCAAATAGGGTTAAGTGACTTGCCCAGGGTCACACAGCTAGTAAGTGTCTGAGGCCAACTTGAATTCAGGAATGAGTCTTCCTGAATCCAGGCCTGGTGATCTATCCACTGTGCCACCTAGATGCCCTTTAAATACTTGAAGACAGTCAATATGATCTCCCTAAGTGTTCTTCTCTAGGCAAAACACCCTCGTTTTCCTCAATCTGCACATAACAGGATTTTAAGTTCCCCTGCCATCCTACTGTGCCTCCTCTGAACTTCTATAACCAGATCTCTTTCTCAAGAACTGTTGTCTAGACCTGATCTTGCACCTGGCACAGGTGATTATTTGAACTTGTGTGGGGCCCTTTTACATTAATATCCATTAAATACAATCTTATTAGGTTTAACCCCTTGTTCTCTACCTCACTGAGTTCTTCTTGGATATCTATTCTATCACCCAACGTGTTAGCTGTCTCATCTCTACATCATCCACAAACTGATGAATATGTCTTTTATGCTTTCACCCAAGTCATTGGTAAGAGGTTTGAATCGAACAAGACCAAGAACAAATCTGTGGGATACCCCCCTAGGCCTCTGTTGGATCCATTAACATACATTGACTTCTAAAATCTAGTAAATGATTATCACTTGTTCTTCGCCTCTCAATTTTAACCAAATGCCAGTGGAAGGCCAGGACTATTATGTCTCTGACCTCCCCCTAATCAAATTCTTAACCTGATTCTGTCCAAAAAGGAGGAGCCAACTACTGAGTTAGATATTAAGGGAGTGTTGAGAGGAAGTGACCACATCACTCAGAGTTCGCGGCAGATGAGGAGGGAAAAGCCCAGCGTGGTCTCATCTATGTCCTAGCGTAAACTGTGCCGAGAAAGTGGGGCAGTTTGACTGTGCGTACATTTCACAAAGTCATGGATCTGGAGAACTGGAAGGGACCTCAGTTGGCCATCGAATCCAACCCGTACATGAAAAGGATCCCTTGGCCCAGGAGGGAGGAAAGGAACAAACGCTTATTAAGTGCTTAGTGTGTGCCAGACGCTGTGCTAAGACCTTTACCTCTCCTCCTTCTCCTCCTTCCCTCTTCCTCTTTCTGATAATTGATGATGGTGACGATGGCAGCTGACATTCATGTAACATTTTAAGGTTTGAAAGATGCTTTACTGCTCATTTGATCCTCACGACAACCCCAGGAGACAGGTGCTATTATTGTACCTAATGTACAGGTGAGGAAACTGAGGCAAGCACATTAAATGACTTGCCCAGGGTCACTTAGCTAGTAAGTGCCTGAGGCTGGATTGGAACTCAGATCTTTTTGCTTCTGGATTTAGTGTTCTAGCCACTATGCAGTCTCCCTTTGGGCCTCCCCAAGGTGGGTGAGCAACGGGATAATTAGCAATTGCTACAGTCATCACAAGAGCACTGAGAAGCATCATTTAAAAAAAAAAGATACTTTTTCTTTTGACACATAAATCAATTCCCAACAAACTACCCCCTCCCCCATAGTACTACAGTTTCTAGTGTCAGCTCAGTGGCAGATTGCAGGATATGGAATCGGGAAGACCTGAGTTCAACTCCTGTCTCTGACACTTGCTAGTTACGTAACCCTGGGCAAGCCACTATTCTGAGTGGTTGTGGGTCTCATTCACGGGGCTCTGCCATGTTCTGAGCTGAAGCAGCTCGTATAATATTTTTAGCTAATAGAAGTACTTGTCGCACATCCCTCTTTAACCCAGATTGTGAGCTGGACCTTCTCTAAGACAGTGATAAACACCTTTGGTGAGCGCACACACATCTGTTTTATGCCTTGCTGGACATCAATCATCACAGCGTCATCAACAAAAGTTATCTGTGTTGTTAGATTTTCCAAGATATTTCATATGATTTTGATAAATGTATGGGACATGCCATGTTGGATAGAGCCTCTTCGAGAGGGCTTTTTTTTTGACTGAATCAAATGTTTTTTATAAGGTCGACAAATCTTACGGTAGGAACTTGCATTCCCTGAGCTTTTTGGATCAATAGAGTGAATGCAAAGAAATAACGTACTAGATATCATTTCAATCTAGTTTGATTCAATAAAAGTACTATATATGTGCCAGGCTCTGAGCCAGGTGCAAAAATTAAAAAGAAACTGATCTTGCCTTCTAGGAGTTTATATTCTCTTGGGGGAAAACAATATTTACACAGATGAGAAAACACAATATATATGCAAAATAAACATAAAGTGATTTCAGGGTGGGAGGAAGGCACTAATAACTGGGCAGATTAGAAAAGGCCTAGTGTAGGAGGGGGTACATGAGAGTGCTTTGAAGGAAGGAAGGAGAGGACAGGGGCATTGCCGGAATCTTGGATGGGGGTGGTCAATGGACTGCCATGTTCAGGGGGAAGGCAAGTAGACCAGTTCACTTAGAATAAAGTATCCAGTGGTGAGTGACATGGAACCAGATGGGAAAGAAAGTGCAAAGTTGGATTCCACAGGACTTATATCAGAGGAATGGGTATTTTGTCCAAAAGGCAATAGAGAGCCACTGAAGTTTGACGTGGTCAGAACTGTCCTTTTGAAATATCATAGAACTGTGTGAAGGATGGATTGGAGAGGAAGGAGTCTGAACTCAGGGAGTCCAATAAAGAGACAATTTCAACAGAGGTAATGAGGACATGAGCTAGGATTGGGGGCTATGTGAATACAGACAAAGGGAGCGATTTGGGGCAGGTAGATTCATTAAGATTTGGTTACTGTCTAAAAAAGGGGATGAGGGAAAGTAAAGAAAGAGTAGAGATGGTCTCAATGTTTTAGTCCAGGGTGGCAGGAAAAAGAATGATATCATCCTTGATGGAAATAGGGAAGTTATGAAAATTCATGGGCTTTAGAGGGAAAATAGTAATTTCAATTTGGGATATACTGAGTTTGAAGTGTCAATGAGATATTCATTAGGCATCTGGTGATGCAGGATTAAAACTTAGGAGAGAAATCATATAGGTAGAATTGGGTCATTTGCATAGAAATAATAACTGGACTTATGTGTCTATGGGAACACAGGCCACCCTGACTGCAAGTCCAGTGGTGTATCTACTACAATAATACTAACATCTAGCATCTAACTACACTAACATTGACATCCATTTGCTCCCAATGGATGATGAGCCATCAGTGGAGTCTGATAGGTAGGAGAAGCAGGAGAGATCAGTCTTATGAAAACCCAGGGAGAAAAGAACAACCAGAGGAGGAAATATTAGAAGCCACAGAGGCATCAAGAAAGGTAAGGACTGAGAAAAGACCACTGGATCTAGCAATTAAGGGATCATTGGCAATATTTAGAAAGCAGTTGCTGTCAAATGGTGGGACTGGAAGCCAGATGATAAGAGGTTGCGAGATGAGGGAGAAGAGAGAAAGAAGAAGCAATAGACATGGAAAGTTTGTCCTAAGATTCTGGCAGTGAAAAGAAGGAGAGTTATAGAATGAGGGCTTGAGGGGATGGCCAACTCAACTGAATGGTCTTTAAGAATATTGAGATCTGGGTATGTTTGTGGGAAGCAAGAGGTTAAAAAGTGAGTAAAGGCCTTGAGAGACTTCCAGGAGCCAAGATGGTGGAATAAGCAGTAAATTGCTGTAGCTGTCCCATGTTCACCCTCAAACAACCAAACAACCATAAAATAATGCTCCAGACAAAGCCTGAAACAGTAGGGCCAGCAGAAAGATGGGGTGGAGTAGTCTTTTAGTCTGGGAGACTTGGAGGCCTGCAGGAAAGGCTCATCTCACTTGGGTAAAAGGGGAGTGCATTCCAGGACAGAAAGCATCCCAGCAAGTCCACCCTTTGCAAACCTAGTGGGATATCCTGAGCCCTAGTGTGGTGGAGCAGGCAGATGCCAATATTACTATCTTTGCCAAGAAAATCCCAAAAGGGGTCACAGAGAGCCAGATATGACTGAAAACAACTGAACAAAAAGGAGGAAAAAAAGAGTCAGGAGATTTGGGCACTGAGATTAAATAGTTGTGTGACCTTAGGCAAGTCACTTAACCTCCATTTCTTCATTTGTAAAATGTAGACAATAATACTTACTCTAACTGCTTCTCAAAGCCATGATGAGGAAAGAAATGTGCAAATATTAAAGCTCTATATAAATATGACTTATAAGGAAGGAACCTACAGCTTGCTAAAAGGGACCATAGATAATGAAGCAGTCAAATTAGAAGAGCAAGGAATAGTCTGCCCATCCGGTCTATTGGGGGAGGGAAGGGAAGAATTCATGACCAAACAAGAGATAGATAGCTTTACAAATTGTAGAACAGATAATTTTAATCATATTAAATTGAAAAGTTTTTGTATAAGCAAAACCAATGCAGCCAGGATTAGAAGGAAAGCAGAAGACTGGGAAACAATCGACAGCAAGTGTCTCTGACAAAGACCTCATTTTTCAAATATATAGAGAATTGAGTCAAATTTATGAGAATACAAGCCATTCCCCCATTGATGAATGGTTGAAGGATATGAACAGGCAATTTTCAGATGAAGAAATCAAAGATATCTATAGGCATATGAAGAATGTTCTAAATCACTTATGATCAGAGCAAATTAAAGCCAACTCTGAAATGCCACCTCATACCAATCAGGTTGACTAATATGACAGAAAGGGAAAATGATAGATGTTGGGGATGATATGGGAAAACTGGGACACTAATGCACGGTTGGTGGAGTTGAAAACTTAACTAACTCTTCTGGAGAGCAATTTGGAACTATGTCCGAGGGGTGACCAAACTGTGCATACCTTTTGATCCAGCAATGATATTGCTGGATACTGGATACAGTATCAGCAACATTGTGTGATGACCAACTATGAATGACTCAGTTTTTCTCAGCAACGCAATGATCCAAGACAAATACAAAGGACTCACAAAAGAAAATGCTACTCATATCCAGATAAAGAACTGATGGCCTCTGAATGCAGATTGAAGCATGTTTTTTTTACTTACTTTATTCTTTCTCATGGCTTTTTCCCTTTTGAGCTGTTTCTTCTTCCCCAACCACAATGAATATGGAAATATATTTTATATGATACCATATGCATAAACCATATCAAACTGCCTACCATTTTCAGAAGTAGGAAGGGAAGGAGAAAAATTTGGAACTCAAAATCTTGTAAAAAAATGAATGCTAAAAATTTTCTTGACATGTAATTGTGGGAAAAATAAAACACTATTTAAAAATAATTTTTGTTATCAGGGATGACTCTCTGAAAGGAGAGATGGGGAAAGATACTGGGAAAAATTCTGGTAATGTGAAAATTTATATCAATAAAATGTATTTTAAAATTTAAAAAAAACCTTTCATTTAAAAGAAAGTGAGTAAAGGAAGTGAGGATTAAAAAGATGAGAGATGGTCAAAAGGGAAAGCTCTCAGAAGAGACATAATGGGATAGGTTCAAGGGCATAAGTGGAGGAGGTGGCCTTGGTAAAGAGAAGGACTAAGTCTTCTTCAGAACCTGGAGCAAGAGAAAAGAGTAGGGTACGATATGGGGAGAATTTAAGGTAAGGAGTGGGTAGGAGGTGCTTGGGACAGAGTCGATGCTTTCTAATAAAGTATAAGATGCTGTGAGGGAGTGAGTTAAGGATGGAATAAGGGAATGGAGGAGACAGAAGATTTTTGGAACAGCTTCTGTGGGTAGAGAGATAGTCAGACAAGAATGAAAAGAATTGCTATGCAAATGGGAGATTTTCATTCAGTCATTTTTCAGTTATGTCCAACTGTTTGTGACTCCTTTTGGGGTTTTCTTGGCAAAGATGCTGGAGTGGTCTGCTCTTTTCTTCTCTATCTCATTTTACAGATAAGGAAGCAGAGGCAAACAGGGTGAAGTGACTTGCCCAGGGTCACACACTAGTAAGTACCTGAGGCCAGATTTGAACTCAGGAAGATGAATCTTCCTGACTCAAAGCCCAGCACTCTACTCACTGCACCTCATAGCTGCCCTAAATGGGAAATTAGGTAGTACAAATCATACAATTTGTCCATAATCATTAGAGTTGTGTGACTTTCTCCAGTAGCATTCAGCAGCTCATGAATAGAAGCAGAAAAGGTAGATGGTGGGGGTAAGACCTGTCTTCTCTTTTCTCCTAATTTTAAGTTTCCTCTCCATGAATACATTATTCTCTTAAAAATTCTGTGGAGGTGAGATAGTTGTTTTTGACTTTTCTTGGTGACTTTTTTATTATAATAGGGTCAACTTTTTTTTCTAAGCCTTTGGTGTCTTCTCTCTTTCAGATACCTTGATGCCATCACCACTGGCTCAAAGCTTTTGCCATTGGTTTGCCTTTAGCCCATGCATCCTTTGTGTACCCTTGGTCCAGTCCAATCATTCTTGGTGCTTTAGTTTCTTTAATGTGATTTCTGCTTCCTCACACAGAATATTAGGGACTGTGATGTTAGTATCTAAATGTGGTAGTTTCCTGGCAATTGATGAAGCAAAGGGTTTGTTGCAGAAATCTTTCCAGATCTCTTCCTTTTAAAAATCTCTTCCTAATCCTCTTTTTATTTTTATCTTTAAATGCTCAGGATAATTTTGTTTGGTTGAGTCTCTTGCTAAGCCTTCTGCAAATGGATTTTACCTTCCACTGTTTCTCACTAATTTATACTCATAATCTTCTCTCCAATGTTATAAATAAGCTTATATTCTAAATCAGAACTCATAAATGAGTTTATATTCTAAATGAATGTTGCCTTTGGCTGCCATATTTTTCTACTTGGCAAGGAGATAAAGTTTTTGCTGGCTAAGGTGTTTTCTAGGGCTTTGTTGGTCTGTCTTCATTCTGGCAATTCATGTATATTGGTTCTATTTCCCCGCTATGATGTTGAGACTTCCTCCAAGTGTTGAAAGACTTCAGGGTCAATAATGAGTCAACCTTTCCTCCCCACCCACCCTCATGGTCCACCTGATTTAGAATAACAGTGAAAAGATGAGTGTACTCAATTCCAGTTCCCAAAGCTGCCACCTTAAAGCAGGACTTTGGCTTGGTGCAGGAATACCTTTGCTTTGTCTTTACCTCCAATACTTCAATGTTTTTGCTTCTTGCTGCTCTGCCCCCTCTCTTACCCTGGGTCAAGGGACCTTTGGCCAACCCCTCTCCAAGGCACTGAAAGTATCCCGTCCCTCATCGCTGTCTGATCTCCCTTCCCCTTCAGTCCTCTTGAGTCTTTATAAAACCTCCTTGTGAGGCCAAACTGCAGAGCACAGCCAGGTGTGTGAACTTCAGTCTGCACAGAATAACTGCCTCCAAACTGGGGAAATGACGACTTCACACCTTGTCAAGAAGAGGCTCCTTCTGGGGACATGCCTGGGCACATCTGCTGCATTTATTTTCTTGGATGCCTTACCAAGTCATTTCTAGCTTCTGTTCTCCTCTGAAGAAATGACACAAATTCACATGACTTGTATCCAAGGAACTGGGCGTGGATTTCTTCAAAGATTTTTGATCCCAAGGCTGTAACAATGGTGAAAAGAAATGATTTTTTTCCCAAGACCTGAAGCTAAACATTAGCAAGTTTCTTGGTTTCAATTTATCCACACAATCTAGTTAATTTGGAAAGAAAGATTAAAAAAGAATGAGAAGGCTGAACATCTTTTAAATCAGATGAAGTATAAAGCAGTGATAATTATACAGCAGCAATGTAAACCCCCCCATGGGGGTCTAACTGCTCCAAGAATGGCATGAGGGGCCATCCCAGAACAGAGGATGCCTGTCATCATCCCCACCATTGCTGGCAGGATCTGAAGACAAGGGAGGGGAAACCCCTAGAGTCTGGGAATAGGGAAACTCCCCAAAGCTTCATTTTTCTCAGAAACCATAGAACCTATAGGTCCCAAGGGCCAAATGAAACCCCAGATTTGATGAAAAGCAGCCACTTTTTATCTCCAGTGCAAGAGAGAAAAGGCAGGAAGGTTTTAGGTCAGGGAAGGAAGGAGAGTTTTACTTGCCAGAGGGAGTATGGTCATATTCAAATAGGTTATCAACAAAAGTCAAAATTCTCTTTGACAGGAGCATTAGCCCATAACCACTCCAGAATGACTGAGCACAAATCTAGCCTTGGGACTTAGGATGTTTGGATTCTAGCCTAGATTCTAGATAATGGCTCTGCCATCAAATCACCATGTAACTTTGGGAGTCATTTCCTTTCTCTCAGCATCAGTTTCCTCTGCTGTAAAATAAGAGTTTGGACTTGAAATAGAGTGTGGAACAATGGAGAGAATTGTACTGGGAAGCTTTAGAATCAGAGGCATCCTAGCTCTGTCACTTACAACTGGTATGACCATGAACAGATCATAACTTCTGTTGGTCTCAGTTTTCTTTATCTATAGAATAAAGGGAGGGGACTAGATGAGCACATAGCTCTCTTGTAGAGCTAAATCTTTTGTCCAATGATCCTTCCGGGTCTGATAGTTTATGAAGGGTAGTACGGTACACTGGAAAGAGCATAACGCTTTGAATGGAGGCATATGGAAACACATTCTGGTTCTAATACAAGCTGTTTGACCTTTGGTAATCCCCTTCCTCTCTCTGGCTTCAGTTTTCCTCCTCTGTAAAAATACAGGGTTGGAGTAGGTGGTCTCAAAGGTATCTAAGCCAACTCTAAATTGAAGATGCTACGATTTGTATGACTACTTAGAAATAGAGGACTGCCTAGCTTCCAAAAAACCTTTTCTTTTCTACTAATCTCTGGTGGAAATTCCCTGGAAAATTTTGGTGCCATTCAAAGCAATTTGGACGTAGCACTGAAAGGGTTTGGAGTGGGATGGGATGGTATTGCATCATCAGTGCATTACAGGGTCATTGTGAAAAGAATACTTGATGGGCTTGGGTGGCCGCTGATAACTCACTTAACCCCTCTGCCTCAATTCTCTCATCTGTTTTTATAATTACCACTCCAGATTGTTAGGAGCATCACAGGAAATGACTTCTGAGAAATGGCTTAAAGTGCTATGTAAATCTCAGTTATTTTAGTTAGTGTAGGTGCAGCTGCACAGGAGAAATCCAAAAGCGATGAAATGCTCCACCATCAAAATTTAGAAAGACCAACAGCCTTCGAGTTTCTAAATCCATTGGCCTTTTCTCCATCTTCAACCTTCTTGACATTTCTGCAGCACTCAACACTGTTTGTCCTTCTCCTCCACCTGGATGCCCTCTCCTCCCTTGGTTTTTGTGACACTACTGTTTTCTCACTTTTCTCCTACCTGTCTGACCATTGCTCAGTCTTCTTGGAGGAATCATTTATGATTCCTGTCCCATCTCTTATGTGTTGGTGTTCCCTAGGATTCCATCTTAGACTCTCTTCTCCTTCTCCCTTCCCCATTCCCTCTTTTTTCTCCCTTTTCCTCTTTCTGCCCCTTTCCCTTTTGTTTTCCCTCTCCCTTTCTCTCTCTCTCAACCTCACCCTTTCCCTCTGTCTCTTCTTCTTTCTCTGTTTCTCTCTCTAACCTGCTCTCTCCCTCTCTATCTCCCTCTGTCCCCCCAAACCTCATCAACCCCCATGGATTTCGTTACTATGTCTACAAATGATTCCCAGATCAACATCTCCAGCATTCACCTCTCTCCCTCAAAAAATAAAAAACCCAAACCCAACAACAACAACAATAACAGACATCCCAGCTCTTCCTATATGGTAGTCACCGTGCTAGGTGCTGGAGGTGCAAAGACAAAGGTGAGTTCTTATCCTGCCCCACCAACTGACTGGTGGACACTTCCCCTTGGATGTCCCATAGTTATTTCATACTTCACATGTCCAAATGGAACTCACTCTCCTTCCTTCTAAGGGTCCTCCTGATAACTTCTCTGTGTCTGTTGAGGATACCAATGCTCTTCTAGTTGTCCAGGTCTGACTTTAGGAGTTACCTTCTAGCTTTTGATCTATCAATTGCCAAGTTGAATTGATATTATCTCCATAGCATCTTTTGGGTTCATCTCATTCTCTCTACGTAGCATCGGTATGACCTTAGTTGAGAATCTTATCACCTCTTGGGTAGACTTTGCAATAACCTCCTAATCAGTCCCCTAGCCTTCAGTCTCTTCCTAAAGGATGGCTTGGACCATGTCACCTTCCTATGCAAGAACCTTCATTAGTTCTCTACCGCCTCCAGGATGAAAAATGAGCTTCTTCTATTTGGCATAAAAGACCTCCACAATCTGGCTCCAGTCTACCTGTCCAGAAGGACTTTCCATGTAGAAACTATCCCCCTCCCCCACCTCACCCCGCACTCTCTCTGCCAAACAACTGGCCTGCTCTTCACTGTACACATCATTCTATCTCCCATCTCCATGTCTCCACATAGACTATCTTCCATGCCCAAAATGTGTTCCCTCTTCACTTCTGCCTCTTAGAATATCCAGTTTCCTTTGAGGCTCCCTTCAAGAAGTATTAATTTCTGTAAGAGACTTTTTCTAATTTTTCCCAGTAGCTTGCACCCCTCACCACCTCAATTCTTCATATGCGTGTATATTACATATATGTTGTATTTACTTCTCTGTGTATGTGTTGTTTTCCCTCCAATAGAACATAAGCCTCTTGAGGGCAGGCATTGTTTCATGTTTGTCTTCGAATTCCCAGCACTAGCCCAGTGGCTTGTACACAATAAGCATTTAATAAATGTTGTCATATTGAATTAGATTAACTGTGTACCTACTTCCCAATATGGAACGTCATCTTTTCTTAGTTCTAGGTGTCCTCCAAGACACCTACCATTGTCATGAGAATGTGCTCAGTAAATGGTTGTGAATGATGAAGATGAATGAGAAAAGGAAGTTTGTGGGCACATGACACATAGGAATGTGAAGCTCCACTTTTATATCATCTATTCAATGGTCTTTGTCAAGTGGAGAGATTGTTACATTGATCTCGAAGCAACTTATAAATGATTCAAGAGCAAAATATTTTCTGAAGGATTTTTGTCTAGTTTTAACCTTTGTCTTTCCAGTACCTAGGACAACTTTTTTATTTTGATGGTGGTGGTAGTGGTGGGGAGATGAGGAGTGGTGGAGGGTCTGCATTGACTTTAGACACCCTCAAAGTAGAAAACCCAGATTCTTATTGCTTCTTGGGTAGACTTTTAGTATTTTACAGATTAGTAACTTCTAACTTCTAATCTTAGAGGGTTGTCCAGGACATAGTTGTCCAGAGTCATATGGCTGGTATCTGTTAGGAGTGAGAGCTAAACTCAGATCTTCTTGATTGGCCCT
This sequence comes from Pseudochirops corinnae, assembly GCA_028646515.1. NCBI lineage: Eukaryota > Metazoa > Chordata > Mammalia > Diprotodontia > Pseudocheiridae > Pseudochirops > Pseudochirops corinnae. The sequence continues at coordinate 172,227,517 of CM053589.1, read as the reverse complement.
CTACTCACTCCACCATGCTGTGTCTCATATTGTATACTGCAGGAGCTTTATAAATGTTTCTTGTATTGTTGACCTTGCCTGTGGCTAGAGGAAATTCAAAATCTTCAGACTTACCAACTTCTCTCCTATCATATAAATGATTCTATTATAGGCATCCCATGGGAGTCTGGGATCTAATGAGTAAGTTTTCCTTCTTTTTTTGCCTAGAACCAGGACTCAACATCACTTACCATCTATTTCCAAACTCTGTCTTACCAGCCCTGCCCCTTCCCCACTCTTATCTCCCTTAAACAGCTGAGGGTCCTATGCACAGAGCTCTGGACCTGTAGTCAAGAAGACTTGAGTTCAAATCTGGCCTCAGATAATAACTAGCTCTGTGACCCTGGGCAAGTCACTTAACTTTTATCTGGTTGTTTCCTCGACTATAAAATGTAATTGCACCTACCTCCTAGGGTTGTTGTGAGGATCAGATGAGATGATATTTGTCAAGTACTTTACAAACCATGAAATGCTATTAATGCACTAGCTAGCTAGCTTTTATTAGCTATCATATGTTACCTTTCCACATTTGGATGTAAGCTTTCTGAGAGCAGAGGTTGATCAGATTATACTTGTATCCTCAGTACTTAGCACAAAGCCTAAAATATACTGATAGCACTTAATGAATGCATCATCATTTATTCAATATTCATAAATATAACTTATTTTTAACAGAATCCCCAGGATATCAATTTCTCCAGCCTCAAAGTGTTTGATGTACCTCATTCCTGAGGCAACCAATACTCCTCAACAATCCCTTTTTGGCCTTTGAACAATCAAGTCAGAAAAACAATGCTCAGTATATTAAAGTCCCATCAATGTGTAGTATTGATGTTATCCTAGAGCTATGGATAGTGAGCATGATTTTCCCACAAGAAAGTAGTTTTGTTAGAAAAATAGAATTTTTTAAAAATGCTAAAAGCACCGGTTATAGAGGAAAGCACCGTCTTCAGTGTTGGGGTGCTGGTCCAGAAGGGAGCCCTGGCGCTGTCCACAGACTGATCTAGGTAGTGCCATCAGTAGATTCATCTGCAGCATTGGGTTGGGTTTGTCCCCAGCTGGCAACCTCATCAACCTCATAGAGCTCCATTGAGATGGTCCACATCCCACGCTCCAGTCCCCTTCCCATCTTCCCAAACAACAACAAAGCTAGAGGAATTTCGGTTTCTACTGCCTAATGAGAGAATTCAGTGTAAAGCCGCCCTGCCTTTGTTGGGGCCTCGGTAGACTTTTACCACCTAGCCAGTGCCTTGGTTCCCAGAATTTATCTTCACTATAAATTTTCCATGGTGAATAGACATCATTCTTCCTGCAAACCCATTGTTTCCCTGGGCTATGTTATTTATACCTTTTGCTTTGTTTGGATTTTTATTATTATTGTTAAATAGTAATTAATTCTTCTATCAGCTTCTCTTTAGCTCGCTGTCAAATACGGCACGCCGTGTTTGTACTCACCCCCAAATACAGAGCTATTCTAGATGGGAACAAAGCGTCTGACATTTTAAACACACACCTGCTGCTAGTGACTGGAGCGAGGTTGGCAGCCAGAGCTGCAATGGCCTCCGGGTTGACGTGACCACCGATCCCCCTGGAGCTGGGATGGCCCTGATCTTGTTCAGCTGACGGGCTGAGAAGTTGCACATTTAGCCTGCGTTGAGAGCCAAGGAATATTTTAAAATAGGCCCTGTGGAGAAGAGCTCCAAGTTGGTGCCATGTCCTCATTTAATCTCTTGAGGACTTTGGCCCAGTGTGGCTCATCTTAATGGTGGACGCTCTCAGAACACCAATCTAACCTCAGCCAAGGAGCTTGTACTGAGCACTTTGCCACGCACTGGCTCTCCCACTTCACTTTTTTCAGAGTTTGCCAGCATCCTGACAATGTTTCATGATAGACGTTAGTCTTGAATATTGCACTCTCAGAAGACCTTGGAAGCATTAAGCTAAAAGATGGGAAAGAGAACTCCCAGGGGAAGAGGCTCTCTAATCATCAATTGTTTGAAGTGTTGGGACATTAAGTGACTGGTCCAGGGTCACACAGTTAACATGTGCCAGAGGAAGGAATCAAAGCCTGGCTTGGGAGTTGGACCCTTGTCCCCTTAGACCTATGGTATCTAACTCAAATAGAAAGGGTGCCACCACATAAGGACTACCTGCAGTCACATGTCGACTTATTTAAAAAAATGTAATATCTATATTGTATTGTTTTTATTTATTGTTAATATTAAATATTTCCCAATCATATTTTAATTTAATTTCCCAATTTTATATGTTATATTATATTGTTTTATATATATTACATATTTCCTAATTATATATTAATTTTAATCTAAGTCCAGGTGGCCCTTGGAGGTGGAGTGGGCTACATAAAGTCTGCTGGCTGAGTGTGTGACCTCATCACAACAATGATGTGGGAACTTTACAACAAAGAGGGTTAGCTATACTATGGTCAATATGACCTCTCAGCCAAAAGAAGATAATTCTTTCCCTATAGTGACCAATCATAATGTGGCACAAGTTGTGAAATTAGGCTGAGCATACACAAATCTCATGCAGGCCTCAGAGGCTAAAACAGAATTGGATTTTTGAAAGCCTATAGGGAATAGCCATGACTATGCTTTTCAAAAATACCATTCTTCAGGGAGACTGGATTTGAAATTAGAGGACCTTGGTTCAAATCCTGCCTCTGCCGTTTTCTATATGGGCTTTCTTGGGCAAATCTCTGAGCCTCAGTTTCCTCATCTGTCAAGGGATGGGGGTTAGACTAAATGACCTTTGAGGTACCATCCTGCTCAAAATCCATGAGCTTTACCCAGTGATTCCCCGTCATGTGATATGTGGCTATAGTTTGTAACTCCCTCCAAGGGGTAGATGATCCTTGGAAGTTGTTAACTTGACCTTTATGGCTGATTATAGAACCTGGGCCTAGATCAGACGTGGAGAAGACATCCGGTTTAGTGCTTGGCGGTTCCACTCTGCATTCCAGAGGATGGTCTGTCCAGCCCTGTCATCCCACCTGGAAGGCAGGGCACTGACCACACCAGAAATCCAGAGCTCCACCCAACTTCTTATTCACTCAACAAGTATTCATTGCCATTACTTCCTGCACGTGTTGACCCTCACCTCAGCTTCCCACTGTTCTTTTCCACTCAGGCTGCAGAGCAACTAACCCCTGGAAAATACGCTCACCTCGGGATGCACCCGACTCTTTTCAGTTTCCTCTGGTCTCCTCCCTGTCATGCCATCACATGCACAAAGGGTTTTCCTCACAACAACCCTGTGAACTGAGTAACATGAGCATTGTTAGCTCCATTTGACAGAAGAAACAGAGGCTGGAGAAGTTAAGGATGAATGGGGGTGGTTGTGTTGGAGACAAACTCCATAGGTGTCTACTGCGGGCAGAGGGTGGGATCCACCCCTTCTTCCTACCTTCTGAGTGTGTGTGGGGAGGGGTCAGGCCACTATCCCCCCACTTGGGAGACCACCAGTCAGATGCCTAGTTTTAGAGTCTGCTGATCTATCCCTTCATTTGACAAACAAGGAGATGGAGATTTAGCAAGTTAGGTGATTTTCTCAAGGTCACACAAGTTCCTATGGTTTCAAGTACAGTGCTCTTTCCACTGTCCCTTGCTGAAGGCAAGTCAATTTAATGTAACACACGTCAGGCACTGAGGGCAAAAGCACCAACACATTAGGCCTCCAGCTTCAATTCTAAAAGATCTATTATCCTTTTGTATATTAATATGTCATAGGTCTGTGATATCGTTGTTGGGATAACTCCCTTCACCTCTGCAGATTGCCATCCATCTATAACTGGGAGATTTGGGGGAGACCTAGAGAGATTTGTCGCAAAGCTAGCAAGGGATGAAGGCTGGATTGTAAACCAGCTCCTCCTGACTTCAGGTCCAGTATTCTATCCACTCAACCAGGATGCCTCTTGTGGCCTTTTCTACTGTGGGAAAATATATAACAGTGATATTAAATTGCCTTTAATTGAGTTATTAAAAAATCTTTCAGTTTATATAGCCTCTGAGGACTAGGCCCGTGTTAAGAGAGAGTTTTATAGCTGAGTATTTGGGGTTTTGTTTTGGTTATTCTAGTTATTTGTGAACAAAATCCCTGCGGGTAAGAGAGAAAAAGTTTATTTTTCCTTTTCTCATAACTCATGACTAATCAAGCAAATTCAACTTAAATCCTCTTTAACCAACACACACGTACCCAGGCAAATAAATCTTTGGCCTGGAAGTCAACAGGAAAAATTTCTGTCTAAAATGTGATTTCTTATTTTAAGAATGTCATGGGCAAGTGAAAATAAGTCTGTAATTGAAGCTGGCTTCTCTAATTATAGTTCTGGCTACTGGGCACACTCTAATGTGTCACCGGTGGGTTGGAGAGTAGGTGTAGACACGCATACAGAACACATATCCTGCCTTCTCATTTGTTATTTATATAGATCCTATCAGAGCAACAAGACCTAGCTTCTGAGTGCAGGAAAGTGCGACATTTCAGGCAGCACTACCTATAAAGCCAAGGAGAAAGCCAAGGAAGCAGGAAGGAGCAAGGAATGTCCGAAGCTCAGAGGGCCAATCTCTGGCCCTGCCGTCATGATTCATCTTCCTTCCTTTTGGCTGCAGCAGTTGTGGACTCAGATTAGAAATAGCAACAGAAGCGTCTCCTTGTGGGGCAGCGGCTCCCAGACAGACAGATCCCTGCAGGAGAGTTGCCAAGTACGAGGTAATCAGACTGGGTAAATCAGAGGAGATGAGGTTGAGGGAAGAACAAAAGTGCCTCTGGTGAGAGCGAGATGCCGCCATCACAGAACCCTCCTGTCCTGCTGTTTCTCCCTGCTGGGGCCAGGCTGTCACTGGGCTAAGAGAGAAACTCCAGGCCTGGGTATTCACAACCCTGAGAGTGAAGGGAGGGCTCGTTGGGAGAAGGCATTGCAGCAAGCAAGCAAAGGGAATCCATTCCACAATACTTCATACAAAGACTGGCAGCTGTCCGGACTTGTAAGGGGAAGACGGAGGCCATCAGCATTATTCTTTATTCTTTCCAGATCAACACTGACCATTGTTCGAAAGTGGGTCAGAGGGGAAAAATGTGTATCCAATCACCTTCTCATTCCGTAATAGAAGATAATGGCCCTGAAGCCTGAGATTGTTTCATTTTTGTCTTTGTAGCTCTGGTACCAACCACAGTGTCAGGTATGGAATAAGGGCTTAATAAACACTTTCTAGTGGGCAGCTAGGTGGTGGAGTGGACAGAGCGCTGGGCCTGGAGTCAGGAGGACCTGAATTCAAATGTGACCTCAGACCCCATGTGACCCTTGACAAGACACTTAACATGGGTCTGCCTCAGTTCCCTCATCTGTGAAATGGGAATAATAGCACCTATCTCCCAGGATTCTTATGAGGATCAAATGATACAATAATTATAAAGTACTTAGGACAGCGTTTGGCACATTTTAAGCACATGGAAATGTGAGCTGTTATTATTATTGAATATTCACATGAACATTTGTCGAGTGTCTACCAGGGCATTCTCAGGCACTGGGGAACTATAAAGATGAGTAATTAAGCGTGTTTGGGGGAGGATAACCTGTGACATCATTGGCCAGGGAACATCAAATGAAGAAACTTTCTCTGCCAGTGTAGATGGCCCCTTACCTGCAACTGTGATTTTAGAGAATTGGTAGGGGCACTAAGGGGTAAAGTAACTCGCCCAGGGTCACATAACCAGTACGTGTCAAGGGTGGAACCTGAACCCAGGTATTCCTGGCTTAGCAGTCAGTTCTTCCATGCTAAGTGGCCTTTCATAACAGCTGTTGTGGAGTTATTTTTCAGTCACGTCTGACTTTTTGTGATCCCATTTGGGGTTTTCTTGGCTAAGATACTGGAGTGGTTTGCCATTCCTTCTCTAGCTCATTTTACAGATGAGGAAACTGAGGCAAACAGAGTGAAGTGACTTGCACAAGGTCATAAAGCTATTAATTGTCTGAGGCTGGATTTGAACTCAGAAAGACACCAGACTTGATACTTTATCTACTGTGACACCCAAGTACCCCCTCAGTTACAGACATGATATGAACAATTGCCTAGATTCAAATCCCAACTCTGATGTGTACACTCTATATGACCATTAGAGCATATTTGACTCTCTGGGCCCTAGTTTCCTCATCTGTAAAATGAACTGGAAGGTCCCAGAAGAGACAAATTCTGTGATCTTTGACTCCCAAGGCACAGTTCCTCCCCTCTGGGTACTACAGTAATTCAGCCCCTCTGGCTGCAGAGAGCTGGGGCTATAAAGGAGACTATGAAGCATACTTGATTTTTTTCCCCTCCTGCTAAGAAAAAAATAAAAATAAAAAAAACTGTCCATATGAGAGTCTCCAGTGCTGCCACAGACCTGCGACAACACACCCCAGGAAACAAAGAAGCTCTGTCCATAGCCACAGCTCTCGTTATCCAACCTTCCTCCATAACTTATGTCTGAAGCCCTTTAAAAAACAAAGCATCAGCTCCTGTGGCAAGGGATGCCGAAGAAGTTGTTATGAAAATACTTTGCTCCATCAGCACATTTCAGGCCTTGGGTCCCACTGACCAGAGAACTGGGTAGCCCAGCTCTGTCCTAGTCTCTCTGTATTAGTGCCAGCTCCCCAACAGCCCAAAAATGGCAGTGATAGACAGCCCAGTCGAAGATGGAAGCTTGCCTTTGCTGCCAGTACTACCCTGGGCTGCCTGCAGATGGTGGCCTCCTGGAGATCCACCTCCTGTCCTTTGATGAAAGAAATCCCTCCTCATGTAAGTCCAAGGGGATTGGCAGTACCAGCTCTCTGGCGCAGACTTCCAGACAGTGGGTAAGTCTGCCAATATTCATCTTAGGCTGGTTTCAGGGAGTGGTACAGAAGGAAGATCAGAGGGTCTGAGATTCAGATCATCAAGGACCCTTATATGCCATCTGGTCTATCCCACCATTCTCCCATCTCACAGAGGGACAACTGAGGCCTGCAGGTGTTAAGGGACTTCCTTAAGATGACCCTGGTAGCAAAAAGCAGGGCTGGGTTTAAGCAAGGTCCTTTGGCTCTCTCCCCTTGACCGTGTCACTCCCCAGTGGGCGGTGGGAATGCTAATGGATCCCTGCACACCTCAGCACATCTATGTCTTGGCACATAGTCTTCTCTGCCAAAGTTCTCACCATAACCTGGAACAGGAACCCTCATCTGCTTGATTATTTACTTAGAGAATCCCATGAGGTTACCCGGAGGTAGGCTGAGAATGAGAAAATGGTATTAACCCTTGGTTGTCATAGTTTAAAAGAGATGAGAAAAAGAGGCATGGTAAGTCCTAAGATAAACATTGGAATCTCAGCAGGGACCTCAGAAGTCAACTAGGCCAATTCCACTTGAACAAGAAACAAGACCCTCTGCAAAGACCCTGAGAAGTGATTAGCAAGTCCTTGCAAGGGGGAGAGGATGAAGAGGAGAGGAGAGGGGAGGGGAAGGGAAAGGAGGGGAGAAAGAAGAAGAAGGAGGAAGAGAAGGGAGGTAGGAAGGAGAGGGAGAGGGAGGAGGAGGAGAAGAGGAAGAGGGAAGAAAGAGAGGAAGGAGAGGAGGGTGAGAGAAAGGGAGAGGAGAAGAGAGAGAAAAGGGGAGAGGGAAAGAGAGAGGGAGAGAAAGAGAGACACAGAGAGAGAGAGAAGGAAGAGAGGGAGAGGAGAGGAAGGGCGAAGGAGAGGGAGTTGAGGGATAGAGAAAATGGGATAAAGTTTATTAAGCTCTTTCCTTGTGCCAGGCACCGTGCTAAGCACCAGCGGTACAAGTACAAGCTAGACAGTCTCTGCTCTCTAAGAGTCTACTTTCTAATGGAGGAAGACAAAGCATAAGAATAGAAGCCAGTACATATCACCTAGGGCTCAGATCTATGTGCATAAGACTTCCCTCATTGGTAGAGATTACTTAAGTTTGTGCAAAGGATGGAATTGGCAAGACTTTAGAGAGGAGATATCCTTGTCTGGCTTCCAGCTTCTGGAAAGGAGACATGTGGCTCCAGATTCTCTTAAGGAAGAGGTCTCTGAAAAGAGAGAGAGACACTAGGAAGAAACCCTAAATCTATTCTACTATGAGTAGTGCCTAGAGATAGGGATTATAATAACAATGCCAAAGGAAACATGCCCTCAGTATCCTTTTTACCAGGATCCTGGTATATGGGACCAGGGTCCCATGACCTCAGACACAGATGTGCCTGAGAAGATGGGAGTGGCCCCAGAAGGCGCTGTCCAGGACTCAGCCTGCTGTTGCTGCCTTTGTGACGCAGTCCCATTATCCACCCTTCTGTCCGGTGTAATCTGTGCTTCAGATTTCCTGCATCTTCACCCAATGCACATAATACTGGGACAGACACATATTAACAGAGAGAACTACCCAAGTAACTAACCTTTCTGGAATTACATTACGGTGCCACAGTGAGGTCTCTCTTTGCTTGATTGTCCTTCCAGTAAGACATGAGTCAGTTGAGGAATATTAGTCCAGAGGCTCATCTCCAGTGATATGCTGGTAAATGTTTAACAATTGACACTCTAAGAAAAAAAAGTATGCCTGACACATTCTAAAATTTAATCTGCATCACTAACATTTCTCCATCACTATCTTAAGTCTAGATGATCAACAAAACAACAAATCAAGCACTGATTTGTAGCATTTACCAATTTCTGAGATGTAAAAACTCACCCTGAAAATTTAACAATCAGCTCTCCTGAGCCTATACAAGCTGGCTCCAGAACACCTCTGCCTGCATTTGGCATGCTTTTATCTAACTATAGGCAGCCTTCAAGTGGGAGAGATACTGGTACCCTTGTCAAAGGATTATTGATTGTAATCACTACCTTCCCAATGATTCCCACAGCTTGACTGCCCTGCCTCTCTGACCGGAGTAATGAGTGGTCTGTGGTCCCATCAGCCAGGAGTGGTCTATGACAATTGTGGTCCCAACAGCTACCAGAGGCCTTTTCAAATGGCACCATTCAAGTCTAACTCCTCAGCCCTGGGTTGTCTGGATAGTCCCTCTCAATTTAAAGGACCTCATTCATCTCTGACTAGACTCCATCTATATCTGTATCTGTTAGCTCACTTAGGTAGTCTTCCTAAAGCCAGTTGACTCCTCATATCTCCTGTCATTCTCTGAGGGTTGGGCAAGAGCTCTGTTCTAGGAGAACCTAACAGTAATCAGTGTCTGCTTTCAAACCTAATTAGGTGAGGGCTTTACCCTATGCTGTCCAACCAACTAGAATATTCTATTGGGGCACAGTGGGTAATGATCTATTTTAGCAAATGGCGTTCAGGTCTCATTGAGATAATTCTTTTCTTCTGAGGCGAACAAATTCTTCCTGCACGAATTTAACCCCTTTGTTCACACAGCCTCTTAAATATTGACTAACGCCTTTCCAACCAGTTGGTGGGGATTCATTCATCAGATAATAAATCATCTGGTCCACTACCCCCCTCTGACTTACCCCTCTATGATGGCATTTTATTGTCTAGCTTTTAAAGTAATGCGATCCATGGAGTCAGCAGCAGAGAGAATCCATAAACCATCCAAAGACATCTAATGGGGTATTAAAAGGGTCCCCTGAAGTTGGAGGATGATAAGTGGCCAGTAATGACTGAGTTAGGTGGGAGGAGGGAGGGTAGTGAGTGGGCTGGGGAACCTGTACTCTGGGGAAAGTGAAGGCGTGCGTGTAAAGGAGAATTTTTACAGATGTTATTTAAAAAAAAAAAACAAGTCACAAAAACATAGGGATAAGTTCGAAGTTTGCCAAATGAATGACAATCCACTCTCCAGCCTCATGCCATCTGGGAGGCCCCCAAGTCCAAGTCTGAGGCCTTGGGTTGTAGTCCCCACACCCTAAGGAAGCTGAGTGTGGGCCAGAGATAAAGGGGAGGAATGTTTTGACTAAACAGCAAAAACTTCACCATGGAAACAGCCCTAGGGATCTCAAATGGGGGGGATCCTTCATTACTAGTAGTTATAAGCAGTGAGGAGACCTCTTGGCTAGTAAGATGCTAGTAAGCCATTACCTAATTCAGAAACAGACTCTGATTCTCTTACTCTTTCCACACTCTTGTTCCTAATTACCTCACCAATCCTAGTGAGCTGTGCTCTGGAGGAAGGTAGAGATTTACAATTCTGGGTTGGTAAAAAAAAAGCAGCCTCTAGGCCAGTGGTTCTCAACCTTCCTAATGCCTGGACCCTTAAATACTCTTATGTGGGTGTATCTGCACGTGGGCAAACCCACCTGGAGACAGATAGAGGAGTGTGGTGTCTCGGTTCCTAAGACCACCAGAAATATGTGTTTTCCAATGGTCTTAGGCAACCCCTGTGACCCCTGTGAAAGGGTCATTCGACCTCCGAAAGGGTCGTGACCCACAGGTTGAGAACCACTGCTCTAGGCAGTTTGGGAGTACAGGAGGACCTGATAGAGAGCTTACAATTTTTATTTTTACTGATACTTTCTTCAATTCTATTCTATTCAACAAACATTTATTAAACCCCTATTATGTACCAAGCAAGGGCAGCTAGGTGGTGCACTGGGCTTGGAATTAGCTCCTGAATTCAAATCTGGCCTCAGACACTTATTAGCTGTGTGACCCTAGGAAAGTCACTTAACTCTGTTTGCCTCATTTGCCTCATCCATAAAATGAACTGAAAAAGGAAATGGCAAACGACTCTAGTGACTCTGCCAAGACACCCAAATGGGGTCACAAAATGTCAGACCCAAATGAAAAATGACTGCACAATGTGCATGTCCTGGGCTGGGTCCTGAGGAATCAAAGACAAAAGGGAGATCACATCTCCTGAAGGGAAGCAGCATGTTTACAGATAGGTACAGTAGATACAAAATGTCTGATATTAAACACAAATGGATCCGGGAGCTCAAGGATTTGGGGACTCCCTCTGTGAAAGGGGCCTTAATGGGTTGGAGTGCCATTTTGCATTTTTCAATGTTTTCTGGGTTACCATAGTCAAAGTATTTATATCACCAAGTTGCCAGGCTACTAAGTTCCAGTGATCCTCTCTGTACTTAGTTAAGTCAAAAATACATTTATCAATCACCAACTCTGTGCCAGGCATTGTGCAAAGCCCTGAGGATGCAAAGGCAAACAAACAAACAAAAATCCCTGCCTTCAAGGAGCTTGTAGTCTAATTGAGGAGACAATACGCCGACAAGTATGTACAAACCAGACCTATGCATGATAAATTGGAGATTATCAGAAGAGGGAAGGCACTATCATTAAGGAGGATAAGGAAAGGCTTCTTTGGGAAGGTGGGATTTTAGCTGAGATTTAAAGGAACACCAGGAGGCAGAGATGAATAGGGAAATGTGTGAAAAGAAGAATAAAAACCCAGGGCAACTTATCACCATTATGCATGAGTCCATGACTCCCTTTTCAATAATCTCCTTTTATTTTATGTGTTTCAATCCCTATTAAACAGAAGAACTAGAGAAATCTGTGACTAGTTACCTGTAGTGACAAAGTCAATTATCCTCACAACAACCACTTGAGCAGAACATAGAATGAAAGATCCTTGAGTTTCTATGAATGTCTTTGTATCCCTAGAACTTTGCACAGTGTAGGTAGAAGCTTAAAACATATATTTTTGGTTGATATTATGATATCCATTGTTCCCTAAAGGGAAATTAAGTCAGTCACACGCATACACACACAACTTGACTATTCTGTGCCGCTAGGATGCTTCTCTGGAATATCATGTCTGAGTACCTTGTTTTAAGAAAGACATTGACAAATAAAAGTTTAAGAGCGTAGGGCTAACTTAATTTCAGGAAAAGCTTTCCTAACAAGGAGAGCTGTCCAATAAGCAAACGGGCTGTCTTAGGAAATAATGAGTTTCCCTTCCTTGGAAATCTTCAGACAGACCCGGGATGGTCACTAGTTAAGGTATAGAAGAGTAAAGACATGGGTACCAGTTTTGTGTGCCGAACAAGTCACCCTGGACACACAGATCATTTTTGAAAACTCTGGATCCTACATGCAGAAACATAAGCAGAGATTCAGTTCTGAATTTTATTTTCAGTCCTTATACTTTTGGATCCCTTCTCTCTCTCCTTTTTCAGGACCCCCATCCCCTCCGACTTCCCAACATCTTTCTCTTGTAGGAGAGGTGAATATTGGACACTTTTACTGAAACCAATCACATCAACAGGTTAACTCTTTCTGGTACTTGAACACGGGGTTTCTCCCCACTGGGTTCATCTCTCTCGGTCTTTTGCTCTCTCCCCAGACTGAGGAGCCCTACTTGAAAAAAACCTATCTTTGGTCCTCTGCATCCAGTAGGCACTCAGTGTTTCACAGTTTCATGATGCAGAGTTTCTGCCGTTTCAAACCCTCCAACACATAGGACACCTGTTTGGGAGCAGGGAGCAGCTGTTCAAGGACTCCTTGTGTGTGTTGGGAGTGGGAGGAGGAGTAAAGGAGGTGGATAGGTTGGGAATAAATGAGCAGAGCAGAGAATGACACAGTTCCAGAGTCAGAAGGAATTTTAGGGGACATTCAGTTACTTTACAAATAGGGTATTTTGGCCTAGGCCATGGCAGAGTGGAAAGGCTCAGGGGCAAGGATTGGATAGTAGGATAGGGTACTTTTTTCTTTTTATGTCATTGTTTGTGTGAAGACGCTAATCATGTATCGGAGAAAACTTTGTTTTGCCCCAATTATAGATACTGGAGAACTGATGAAATAAGAAGGGAAGAACTAAAAACCTGGTTTAGTTTATAACTTTATTTTTTTATTTGTTGTTTCCAATTTCTCCTTAATTATAAAACGGTGAGGGCCATTGTGGTATAATGGAAAGAGCAACGGCCTCAAAGTCAGGAAGACCTGAGATCAAGTCCCACCTTTGACTCCCACTTGCTGTGTGACCACAAGGGCAAGGCACTTACCCTCTCAATGCTCCAGGCAATTCTAAAACCATAAGTGACAGAGAAGTTGTGGATCAATATTGGGGGAGGGATTTTTCTCAATTGCGAATTCTCTACACCAGTGAAAAGCTAACTATCCACCAAGGTCCCAACTCAGATTGCTGGATTCAGAGTCCAGAGTGCTGACCATCACACCATTGAATTTTTTCCCAGTTAAAGGAGCCACCATTTGGATCACTTCTTAAACAGTCCCAATCACTGAATGGGCATTGCCTTGGTCAAAGTGAGAACTCAGAAAGACCTCGTTTAAAAAGGCCAAGGTCTCCCACGGCATCCTGGGCCATCTCCATCTCATGCTGATCTATACCTGCCCACCAGACCCAGATGGCTCCAGAGGAGAAAGTGAGGCTAGTGACTTTGCACAGCTCACATCCAATTCATTTGCAAGTCACGGCATCATCATCCTGATGTCTTGGTGCTCTTCTAGAACAAAGAACAAACCACAACCAATGAAATGACAGTTCTTATCCCTAGACAAAGCAATAAAATAATGATTCTAAAGAAAGATATCTATGTGTATATACAGCATATTTATTATATAACCCCGATAATGGCACAGATAATGATTTGAAAATGGAAACCCCGAGTTCGGATCTCACCTCTGCCACTTACTATCTATGTGACCTCTGGTAAGTCACTTAGTCCCCATAGACCTCAGTTTTCCAATCTGGAAAATGGGGGAGTTTGATTTCTTTTAGGGGATATTTTTTATTATTTACTGGATGATTCCTGAGACTCCTTTGAGTTCTATGTCCAATGAGTGCCATTGTTTTAAGTTTTATTTGATTTAACAATTAATAATAATTATAACTTTATTAATAATAGCTAGCGCTCTAAGCAAATATGATTTTGTTTGATAGTCACAACAACTCTGGGAAGTAGGGGTGCCATTGTTATTCCCATTTTGCAGATGAGGAAACTAAGGTAGATAGAGGTCAAGTGATTTGCCCAGGGTTATACAGCTAGTGTCTGAGGCCAGTTTAAACTCAGATTTTTTTCCAACTCCAGGTCCTGGTAGGGCTCTATTCACTGCACCCCCTAGCTGCCTCCAGTGAACTTTAAGGAGTAAACTCTAGTCACATATGCTCAGTCTTCGTGATTTACTACCCATGGAATAGAGTCATCTGCTCACAACTTGGAAAAGTAAGAAGGAATATTGGTAAGGACTTGGCCATGACAATCTCCAAGATCCTTCATGTAGGTCTATGAATGCCTTTCCTTATTTAATGCAACCAAAGGTATAAAACACAAAATGAATCCCTTCTTTCCCCCTACACTCACTTTGCCCTTCTATCCCTCGACCTGTGCTTTATCCTAAATTAGATCAGAAGCCCTCTTAAATAATGGGTGTATCACGTGATGAAGTGTGCTGCCCACCTCCTGACAGGAAAGTGATAGACTCAGGATACAGATCAAGACATACATTTTTTTTTTTTTGGCATGGCGAAGGTGGCAATTTATTTGGTTTGATTATGCATAGTTATTACAAGAGTTGTTTTTTTTTTCTTTTTTTAAAGGGAATGCAAGAGGGAAGTGAGAGGAAAAGAAAGTGGATTTTCATTCATTGAAAAGAATAAAATAATAGAATAAAAAAGGGAGGAGTCTCTAAAAGAACAAAAAACACAGAAGCATGGGGTGGGTAGGTGGGGAATGGAACCACTTTCCAGATGATTTTCCCAAGCTATCAAACAATTTTTAAAGGTTTAGAAGAAGAATGGAGCCTCCCTCTTCCCTCTGTGACTGACCTGCCCATTTGTATAATCTTAGGGGGGAAAAAAGCCTTCCTGACCCCTTCAGGCAGTCTCGTCATGCTATGAAATATGAGATCTGCACACGCATAACTCTGAATGTTATTAATGATCAGAAAGCTATCCAACCCTTTCTAAAACTGAGGCCCCATTTCCGACACAATCACCCCCTACAGCATCCTAGTTATGCATGATGAGAAGATGTATTTCCTTCTTTTTATTATGAATTTACCAACCATTAATTCCGCTGAATGAAATGATTCTCCTATTATGGGATAAGTTAAAGCATTAATCCTGGCCTGAGGGGAGAGCTGTTCCAGGGAAAGCTTCCTATCTGGGCCTAAATGTGTTTTGGGGGCAGCTTACCTTGACCCTGAAGGTTCTTCTCTGTTGGTTTCATTCATGCCTTCTTATAACATTAAGAAATCAGGCTCTTGGGCAGCAATCTTTCCATTGTCTCTCTCAGTCTTAGGAAACAGAATCAATATCAGCAACCCAAGGCTGTCAACAGAGTGCTGATTCAGGGGGTCAGACCCACTCAGCTTTCTATAGGGCTCACCTCCCTCCTTAAGGAAGCCTGCTAACCTCCTGCCCTAAATACCACTAATCACCCAATGCCCTCTTCCCAAACCTGCCCCTGATGGTAAAAGCAAAGAAAAAAGTATCTATTTTAGAAGATGATGTAGGTCATTAAAATCAATTAACAAATAATTTTTAAGAGTCTACTATGGGCCAGGCACTTAATGAATAAATGCCAGGTTGGGTAGCGAGGTGGTTTGGTGGCTAGAGTGCTAGGAAGACCCTGCTTCATAAGTTCAAATTCAGCCTCAGACCCTTACTAGCTGTGTGACCCTGGGCAAGTCACTAAACCCCATTTGCCTCAGTTTTCCCATCTGTAAAATGAGCTGGAGAAGGAAATGGCAAACCACTCCAGTTTCATTACCAAGAAAACCCCCAATAGGATCACAAAGAGTCAGACAATCTTGCCTTTGCATAGCTTCCATTCTGATACTTGTGGTATATCTCTTTCGTGTTTTATTTGTCAGGGGTGCACTGTGGGTTGTTTTGCCTATCTGGATTATATGTGTCTACATGAGTTTGTCTACATGGGGCTCACAGGAAGCCCAAAATACATACTACGTTCATAGTTCAGTTTCTTTTCCCCATCCATCTCCAAGGGGGTCTTTGATTCCTGACAGGAGAGGAGGAGGAGGTTGGGGTCACAGGCTGGCCACTCTGCTTTCCTCAGAGAGGGGAGGTACCAGGCTAGAATGATATCTGTCTGCCTTCTTAAATATTGTTAGTTTAGAAGAAATAAGGTTTAGGTTCAAGCTGTGCTCCTGATGGCTATCCCTTAATAGGGAAGGAGTGCCCCAAACTAAACATCCAAGGCCTGAATTGCTCCCCACAAAGGTCAGTTCTGTAGTGAATATATGTAGTGAATAGTGAATAAACCCACATATCCAAGAAGATTAAAAAAAACAACCAGAAATTAGAGAAAGTATACAAATAAAATATATGCCAGACAAGATACAAATTAGAAAAAAAACTTGCCCAATAGGAGTGAGATTATCTCAGCTCGACCCAGATCTCACCCCAAAGGAAATTCCTTCAAGTGTGAAGAGGAAGCCAGGTCCTTTATATATCTACTTCTTCCCCAGAGTCTCTCTCCCTTCAGGAGCCTAAAAGAGTCTGGAACGACAAGTGTTTTCTCTTAAAACTGGGACTTAAGAAGGCACCTCTCCCTTCTCACCAGCTCTCACCAGCTCCACCCTTTGTCTAGGTGAGGAGCATTGAGTAATCAATCTCCACCCATGAAGAGTCCCACATAAAGGCTTTGATCCTCAAGTACAGGCATACCTCATTTTATTGTACTTTGCTTACTTCTGCTTCACAGATATGGAGGATTTTACAAATTGAAGGTTTGTAACCACCCTGCATGGAGCAAGTCTATTGGCACCATTTCCCAATGGCACGTGCCCACATCGTGTCTCTGTGTCACATTTTGGTGATTCTCACCACATGTCAAATTTTTTCATTATTTTTCTATCTGTTATGTTGATCTGTGATAAGTGATCTTTAATGTTACTAATGTAATTGTTTTGTGGTGCCACAAATTGCATCCATATAAGACTGAGGATTTAGTTGATAAATGTTGTGTGTGTTCTGACTACTCCACTGTCTCTCTCCCTCTCCTTGGGCCTCCCTCCTCCTGAGACACAACAATACTGAATATTATTACGCCAACTTAGTTGGTGATGCAGCGGCAGCGTTTGAGAGAGTTGATTCCAATTTTGAAAGAGATTCTACTGTGAGTAAAATGCTATCAAACAGCCCCGCCTGCTACAGAGAAATCTTTCATGAAAGAGTCAATGGATATGGCAAACTTCATTTTTGTCTTATTTTAAGAAATTGACACCACCACCCCAACCTTCAGCAACCACCACCCTCATCAGTCAGCTGCCATCAACATCAAGGCAAGACCCTCCACCAATAAAAAGATTATGAGTTGCTGAAGGCTCAGATGATGGTTGGCATTTTTTAGCAATAAAGTATTTTTAATTAAGGCAAGTATATTGGTTTTTTTAGACATAATACTATTGCACACTTAATAGACTACAGTATAATATAAACATAACTTTTATATGCACTGGGAAACCAAAAAATTCACATGACTTACTTTATTGCAATATTCGCTTTATTGGGGTAGTCTGGAACTTAAACTGCAGTATGTATCTCCAAGGTGTGCCTGTACATATTCCATATTCTAGTCAGAGACAGGCAGTGTGGCCTAATGGACAGAGAGTCAACCTGGAGGTCAGGAGATCCAGGTTCAAGTTCTGTCTCTGATACATACTAGCTTTGTGACCCTGACAACAACTTCTCGCTTAGAAAGTGCTCTGTGCAACTCTCCAAGACGGTAAGGTACAGATCTATACTGTTTGTTAGAGGTAATTTGCCTGCTG
Source organism: Pseudochirops corinnae (assembly GCA_028646515.1). NCBI lineage: Eukaryota > Metazoa > Chordata > Mammalia > Diprotodontia > Pseudocheiridae > Pseudochirops > Pseudochirops corinnae. The sequence continues at coordinate 172,209,774 of CM053589.1, read as the reverse complement.
GGAGTTCCTTATAGCAATAGAATTCATAAGTTCCCTCTCTCTCTCTCTCTCTCTCTCTCTCTCTCTCTCTCTCTCTCTCTCTCTCTCTCTCTTTCTCTCTGTCTTTCTCTCTCTCTTTCTCTTTCTCTCTCCCTCTCTCTGTCTCTCTCTTCCTCTGTCTCTCTGTCTCTCTCACTGTCTCTCTCTGTCTCTGTCTCTCTCTCCACATATATGTATATGTATGTATAACTAGCATTTCAAGGTTTGCAAAACACTTTACATTTGTTAACTCACATATGTTAATATCCTCAACAATGCTGTGAGGTAAATTATTCCCATTTTATTGATGAGGAAACTGAGACATAGAGAGGTTAAAGAGTCATAGAAAGAGGTTACCTAGTTACAAGGCTAGTAGGGCACCTGAGGCAGGATTCAGACTCTGGTCTTCATGATCTAAGTCCTACACACTATCTACCATGCCATCTCTCTGCCTGCCTATGGACACACACACACGCGTGCATTCTAGTAAATGTTTAACAGTCAGCTTGCTGGGAAAAAAACAAGTATGCATTACACACTTTTAAGTTTCACTGGCATTATTGATATTTTCTCTATTGCCTTCTTAAGTCGAGACAATTAGCAAAACAGTAAATAAAGTCTTTGCTCATTTCTGAAATGTCAATCTCACACTAAAAATCTAACAATCAGTTCTTATGAGCTGATTCAGGCTGGCTCCAGAATATCCCTTGATCAGGGACCCTCTGTCTCTTCCACTTCCAGTCTACACTATGTATTCAGTGTTCTTCCAATTAAAATCTACATTTTGGCTGCCTCTCACACTCCATACAGAAAGCACTAACAAAGGAAAGAGAAGGGGAACAAACATTTGTTGAGTACCTACTATGTGCCAGGGCACTGTGCTAAGCAGTTTACAAATATTGAAGAGTACCTTAGATCTTTTTTTTTTTTTTGGTGACAGCAAGAAGATTGATTGGTTTGCACTATGGCAGAAATCAGCTATAATTCTGTTCATTAATCCAAAACATTCTTTCCTACATAAATTACACTTTTTATTCTAAGCTTTTTCTTGCACTAATGCATGGTGCTGTGGCCTTACTGCCTTACTGTTATGTCTCAGAATCAGGAGGATGATTTTTAAAAATTCAATATCTCTTAACTTGCGATTTGTTTTATTTTCAATTTTAAATGTATGTATACACATACATATCTATTATATATACATATGTATACATGTATATGTGAAAATATACACGTCTTTTGTTTCTACCTCTGTCACACCATTGGGGGAAAAATAATGGAAACAAAACATCAGAAGAATGATTCAATTTACTCAGACTATTGTGCATTGAAGGCCCTTTTGTACTGGGCCTGCCCATGGACCCACCACAGGGAGATGGACAGAGAACTGAGCATAGATAGTCCAAAGACCAGGGGCTTGAAAGCAACCTTTGATTTGTTTTTTAGGTGAAGCTTGCAGTCCCCAAGAGGCCAAATAAATCCCTAGCCTTAGCAATGGCAACTTTGAAAGGTTCAGGTTAAAACTTCTCTGCCCAAGACATGGCAAGCAGCCAAGGACGATGGCAGAGTAAGAGGAGAGGCAGCAGTACAGGTAGCTGGGTGTGCTTGTGCATGTTCTGAAGCCCATGGCTTGAAGAGAGGGCATTCTTATGCTCCAGTGTTTGGGAAAAGTGTGAGAGTTCCCAGAAATCCATCCTTTGGAGGTTTGAGAAGATGGCCCTGGGACTTCCTAATGGCCATGCTGTGGAAGGAGAATCTTGGATTTGTCCTCTGTTATGAGTTATTCAGATGGCATGGGCCCAATAGAAAGGAAGTTGCCTCTTCACCAACCCTAAGTTCATTATTCTTCTGGGGGAAGGGAGAGTCCAAGCCTTTAAGGTATTTTATAAGGCTTCTAAGGGGGCTTGTATAAGTCCCTGAGGGGAGGAAATTTAACTGGAAAGGGCAGAAGAATTATATTGATCACCCATGGCCTACTGTAAGTACTTCGTGTCTTTCCTGAATTTTCTGTGGGGTGAAATAAAGGCTGTCTTGTATCTCATATGGATTATTTCTTCAAGCATTTGCATGGAAACTGGGGCCTTTTTAACCAAAGCTGTAGAAATCTTGATATGAATTTCATATATATTTAGATATTCCTAGTGGGAAATTTGGGGTGGAGAAAACCAACCCAAAGAGATTGAATTTTTAGAGAAGTCTCCAGGATTAAACCTAGTTGGTTCAAAATCAGAGCTTGGAAAAAGTTGATGGAGCTAACTGACACCAGAGATCCAAGGAGCCCTTACAGTTTTGGGATTAGAGTTGGCTGGTTATCTGGAACCTCCATGTGGCTGAGCCCTCCTAGAAGCTAGTATGCCAGGCCACGGGTCCATTTCCATGCCATAGCGATTGGATCTTCCTTCCTGGTGCCAGTCCTTTCTCTAACATGTTTACCTTTAACTGGACTAATACCCTATTTAACTGTCACCCCCTACCCTACTCTTTGCTGCTGTGGATTATAATGAAAGAGTAACTGATTTCTTTGAGGCATCAGGGTAGCTTCCCTGCAGGGGGAAATGTCTGGTCTCTGGCCCTTCTCCCCCAACAGTCCCAATAGGACAGGAGAGCTAGCTTTCAGAGACCCAGATCATACAGCTGACATTTCCCCATAAGTGGAGAAAGAAGAAAAGGAAGGAAGGAAGGAAGGAAGGAAGGAAGGAAGGAAGGAAGGAAGGAAGGAAAGAGAGAGAAAGAGAGAAAGGAAAAACACTGAGGAGGGAGGAAGGAAAGAAGGAAGGGAGGGAAGAAGGAAGGGAGGGAAGAAGGAAGAAAGGAAGGGAAGAAGGAAGAAAGAGGGGGAGTAAAGAAGGAAGGAAGGAGATAAAAAATTATATAAAAAAAATAATTTCCTTTTTTTTCCCTCAAAATCTGTATAGGGAGAAAATGCACTAGGTATGGAAAAAATGTGATTAAAGATGGTATTGAAACAAAATAAATATTCTCCAGAAAGGCAGGAGGAGGATTTGAAGCAGTCTTGTAGCTTGGGGAGTGGACATGATGAATGGGCAGGAGTGTCTGCATTCTAAATCCCAGCCATCCCAATGAATAAGTATGTGACCCGAGCAAAGGCACTTATCTTCCCTAGTTCTCCATCTGAAAAGGCGATGTAAATGATATTGATGTCTTCTCCCGAGACCTTTGAGAAGAAGGCCTTTAGCACTGGCTGTCTCATAGCCGAGGTTGGGCAGGATTAACTTCAGAGTTCTTTTCGCCACAGTCCTAGGCTTGTCTGGTTTTATTTTTCATGTTCACTGCCTCACAAGGGATTTAGAGGCTATATTTCCCCTCTGCAAAGAGCAAGATAGCAATGGGCTGCCATTACCTCTGTGCTACCCTTGTGGAGATAACCAACCTGCATGTAATTTTCAAGCCCCAGTCTGGCTTTTCCTGACACCCAGCATGCTTCCAGGCTACCTTTCCTCACCCATGAGTGTGTGTTCAGGGAACGCAGACTGATTTGAATATTAGCATAAACTGAACAAAATTAGTGTCATCAATCTGCTACCGCAGCTATATAAATATGTGTGAATAAATATATAGAATGCACCTAGAATAGTAGATATCTAGATATAGAGATATATATGCATATGTAGGAAGCATTAAAGTTAGGTGCTTTATAATGTGGTATGCTATAAGTATATATATATATATGTAACTAGAGGCTCAAGCCCCATTGCTTAGATTTCTCATATATGTATATATATGTGTATATGCATGTATATACACACATACACACATGTGTATACACATGTACATACAGAAATTATAGATATGTTTGTATGTATGTTGTGTGTATATACACAATTTACACACTATATATAGGTGTTTGTATGGATAGGTATATGTATATATTGCGCATGTATACACAAACATACGTGTATACATATATAGATGTATATCATATCATATCTACCTTTCTATGTATCTATCTGTCTATCTATTCCTTGGGCAGAGAGAATAAAAATATTTTATTGCATTTATTTATTTTGTCAGGCCAGCAATCAGCTTTCAACTGTGACATCATGAGTAAAGAGGAAAGGCAAGGGATTTGGGATGGTAGTTCCCACTAAAGATAACTGTTCTTCCAATGTGCCAGTTTGGGAAAATCCCACGTCTTCAGTTTCTCCCTATCTATTGGCTTCTTCCCCACTGCTTACAATGTCCATGTCTCCCCATACTCAAAAAGCCATCAATGGATCCTTCTGTCCCTGCCATTATCCTGTGTCTCCTGTATTTTAGGGCCAGACTCCTTGAAAAGGACATCTACAGTAGATGCCTTTACTGTCTCCTCCAACTCACTTCTTACCCCCTTATAATTGGCCAAATCCAATAGCCTTTTCTTAACCCTCATTTTTGACCTCTCCTCAGCCTTTGGCACTTGTTTATCAATCTCTTCTCCTTGATATTCTCTCCTGATTTCCTCTATATAGACCTCCTCTTCCTTTGTGGATCCTTATCCACATCATACCTTCTAACGGAAGATGTCCCTCAGGGGTCTGTCCTGGGCTCCCTTCTCTTGTCATTCTATACTACTTCACTTGGTGATCTCATCAGCTCCTATGGATTTAACGACCATCTCCAGGCTCTTGATTCTCAAAATTCCCCTATCCTGCCTTAATCTCTCTGCTGACCTCCAATATTCTATGTCTAGTTGCCTTTCAGACATCTCAAAACGGATGTCCAGTAGTAATCTCAACATGTCAAAAACTGAATCCATTTGTCCTTCCCCCTAAACCTCCCCACCTCCTTCCTTCCCTACTAATAAAGAGGGCAGCACCACCCTTCTGGTCCCTCAGGCTCATAATCCAGATGTCATTCTCAGCTTCTTCTCACTACTCTCATCTCCCATATCCAATATATCACCAAAGCCTATGGAATTAACTTTTGTGATATCTCTCGAATATGCTCTCTTCTCTCCCCTGATACTGCTGCCACCCTGGTGCAGGCACTCATTAACCCGAACTTGGACTCTTGCAATAATTTGTTGGTGGGTGTGCCTGCCTCAAATATCTCCAACTCAAATCCACTCATTCATTTGCCAAAGTGATTTTTCCTAAAATGCAGATCTAACCATGTCACTCTCCTACTCAATAAACTCCTGTGGCTCCCTGTTGCCTCCAGGATCAGATACAAAATCCTTTATCTGGCATTCAAAGTTGTTTGTAACCTGGTGCCCCTCTGTCTTTCTAGTCTTATTACACCTTACTCCAAGGTGTTCCAGTTTTCAAGGGAAGGGAAGGATGCCAGCAATTAGACAAAGCAGGCCAGGTGTGCTTTGTCTGCTTTCTAGCCTTCTTGTGAAGATAATAGATGTGGAAATGCTTCTGGATTGTAATGGATCAACGGATTGTCATCCTCCTCATTCTCATTGTTCTCAAACATCACTCTCATTAACTCTGTTTCATAGTCCTGAACTGAAGCTAGTGTTACTTTAAGGCTATTTTCCTTTGGCTTAAACAACCTCTTTTTGGTTTATTTTACTTTATGGTCTTTTAAAACTTAAAAATAAAATAGATTGTGGCCAAGCTGTCCACACCGCAAATGGAAGGCCAGCTTAGCCCAGTTAAGCAAAATGGGGAAGGGGGTGTGGCCAGCCCCTCCCTCACTTCTCAAATTGCCTTTCCTTGGTTTTCCCTCCAGATCCCTGCCCGACCTGTTCCTGCTCTGCTTGGTCACCTTGGCTTGGGTCCCAGCTCGAGCTTCTGGGGCAGCCTGGGGGACGCTGTCTGCCTCCTGGATGAGCCTTGCTGCTCTATAGCCTCCTACCATCGTTTCCTAGCTCTGTTGTTTCAAACCGCACCTCCATCCCTATATTTTGGGACCATTTGTTTTCACATCACGAGCATCATACCTCTTTCACCTGGCCTCAGGTGGCCAAGAGAGATTCCTGATCCATTTCCTTTGCCTCTCCTGCATTCCTGAGTCATTTGGTGAATGGACTACAAGAAAAAGATATAGCTTAGATGTCAAAAAAGGCACTTTCTGTGGGGACTGCCACTTACAAAGAGACAACATAATTCCCAGAAGTCTCCCACACAGATTTGCCTTATTTTTTAATTACCGTGGGCTGTGAAGCCAAAACCAGAACTGCCTGAATCCTGTAAATTGCCTTGTGGTTGTAGATTTTTCTCAGTCCCTTCTGCCATGCTTGGCATCGAGAATCTTTGTAATCCTGGGGCAAAGTCAGGGTAAGAGTTCTGAAAGAAATTCCCCATCCCAAATCCCTCCAGGTGAGATTGCCACCCCAAACGATCAATTTAGCCGTCCCAGAATGCTGGGACCAATCTCACCCCTAGAGTAGGGATGTTTAAACTGAAGTCCATAGTCTCAAGAGGCAAGAACTGTACAGGTGGTAAATGTTTAACTGGCTCTCTGGAAAAAATGTCCAAATGAGGGGCTTTTAAGTTTAATTTGCATCATTAACATTTTCTCCATCACATTATAAATTCAGACAATCAATAAAACAACAATTTAATCTCCACTTTGTAGTGTTTGTGGGATTCTGAGGTATATGTGCTCACACTGAAAGTTTAACAATCGGGAGCCCAAGCTGGTTCCATCACTCTGCTGCTGAAGGGTCTATAAATAAATTTCAGGAAGCTTGTGAACTTGGATGGGAAAAATATTTCAACATAATTAGTTTCTTTTATATAACATGCTTTTAAAAACAGTATTTGGAGAAGGGGACCACAGACTTCGCCTGTCAGAGGGATCTATGACTCAAAAAATGGTGAAGGACCAGGTCCTTGTCCTCAGGAGCCAAAAGGACAAACACAAAGTGAAATAAGAAATTTATCCTATTTGCTCTTATTTTCAGGGCCCTGGTGGAAGCCAGGAAGAAACTGAGCATTCCCTTCATCCACCAGGTTCTGGAGGAAGACTCAATAAACCATTGCTCTGTTATGTTCGGCTTACTCAAAATTATGGGTTTTCATTTCATTTTTCAAAATTCTTCTCTAAGTCAACATGCCAGTGGATGACCTTTCCTGTTCTCCAGTTTGATTTGCAGAGAGATGCTGTGATGGGGGAGGGGGAAAGGGAAGAGGAGAGAAGGGATGGAAGCTGGGAGTTGACACAGTTGCTTAACTTTGCTTAATTGTGCCTTGTTGGTAGGTGGAAGCTGGGGGATAAAGTATTGCTTGGGGAATCAGGGAGGAAAAGGTGGAGAAGGGGAGTGGAGAGGAGAAAACCAGCCAGGCAGGCCCTTAAATAGGTCCATATTTGTCCTGTTCTATATTTGTGTTTATCAAATAAGAAAGAGGCTTGCTCTCCTTCCTCAGGGGCAGTAAATACACAGCACTAGCTTTTATGCCTCCTCCCCTTGCTGGTCTAGGACCTAGGCTTGGGTGTACAAGACGGAAAGAAACAGACCCTCCAGATGGGTGACAAAATTCTTCCTTTCTGGTATTGTTTTCATTTTCAAAATAGGAAGGCAACCTTCTGGTTACCTCTGGGAGTGCCTTTCATTAACCCAGAATAAAAATAGCTGAGGAGTTTCAACCAGAATGTAGTAGCATCTACCCTCCTATTTTTCAAAAATTAGTCAGCATCTCCTATGATATTTTCTCCATACACACCCCCCCCCACACACACACACACACTATTCTGCCTGAATATGTTGCTGTGCTGGGTCCTTTCTGCCAGATCTGAGTCCTAAACTGGTTATTGCAAAATCACCGGCAAAAACAGACTATTCTATATAGAGAGTATGCGTATGAATTGGGCTAGATGACCACAGAGATCCCTTCCAACTCTCAAATTCTGCAGTTTGGTGATTCTGCCTTTCAAAAGGTTGGTATCCCACTAGGACAATAGATGAGCCCATACTTCTAAATTTTTATACATCAATACTGCACTAAGACTTTTGAGGCACCTGGATATTAATGATCTCTTCCTAACATGTCCTTGGAAGTCATCCTGCATTTTTTCATGTAATACTTTTAATAGATTAAAACTTCATCAAACTCTTAGGACACCTTGTATTATTGTATTATGTATATATGTATATATATGTATTATTATCTTCCATCCTGTGGGGCTTGTTTAGAAATGTATATATGGTCATCCCTTGCACTTTGTGACTTTCCCCATCTCAGGTTTCAATATATCAAGGGTCAGCATAAGAAATTAAATGGGAATTTTGGGGGAGTTTTGCAGAAGCTACAGACAACCAGCAGACTACACAGATCCTATGACTAAATAATGACCCAAATTTTATAATAAGGTACTGTAAAAACCCCATAAAAGGAAAAAGAAAAAAATTCAGACTTCTCTGATACAAAAGGAGGGCCAAAAAATTATATGTAGATTTTCCAGATCATGGGGCACCCCTCCCCAGCCCCTGTGATATGGAAGAGAAAACTGTAATGGTAGAATCAGTGACTTAGTGACTATGTAGGGGCTTCATCCAGGTAGTTCTCTGATCAATCTGATGAGCTTATTGGCCAGCAGGGCTTTACTTGGGACTTTTGAAAGCCTCTCCTTGTACAATGTGTGGACATACAAATTGACATCTTATTGAGAGGACTAAAAACATCTTTTGATTGTCTCAATGACTGGGGCTGCCCCTAAGATGAATTGGTTTGTCTGCAGCTGCCTATATGCACTTCCCAGAGGATATGTTTCACTAATGGAGGCTGCCCCCAAGATGAACTGGCTAGTCAAGACTCTTGGGAGGATGGATTCTGTTGGAAAGATCCACCATTTGTTCTGATCTATAAAGAGGAGCTTTTATAAATGATTCAGCCTTTCCCCTCTTTTTTCCTTTTCCACTTTCAATCTAGAAAGATCCCAAGGGTGTAGCAGGTGAGTGAAGGTAGGAGAGGATCAAGGACAGTTATTGATTGTCTTAAGGCAGAGGCATACGGCAGAGCCCAACACGTGCTCACCTACGTGACCTAAGCATGGCTCTCCTGAATAATGTTGTTCTTGGGCAATAACCTCATAGTTAATGGGATATGAGAGCAAGATCTCCTTGGTAGTGCTAACCTTGGAGTTTGCTTCATGGGTGATCCAAGTTTGAGGGTTCAGTGATCTGGCCTTCTACCAACAGAAAGGCAGTTTCCTAAGAAGCGCAGGTTCTTCATGAGAGAAGAAGATCATGAATGCACAATCCCTAGTGTGAAAAATTGTACAGGAACGTACTAAACCCATGACATGGAGGAACGAGAGGCCACGACTTTACACTTTGCTATTATAGTGAGTTATTTAGATGGTGCAAATCCAATGGAGTGGAGCTAATAGTCCCTCTAGTAGTCCCAAGTACATTTTCCTTCTGGGAGAGTCCAAACCTTCAGAGTAGTACAGTAACCCTGAATGTATGTATCTCTATAGGGTGAAAGGGAATATCAGGGTGTTGCTTGTCAGCAACCCCAGCTTCGGAGTTCAAACCATGAAATTCAAATGAATCTGGAGTATTTGGGGATCCTTGTAGAAAATGTGATCCAGCAGAGTATAGACTTGTATCATTATGGGTCATCATGAGTCCTTAATTGTTTTCTGCCTAGTTTCTGGGCTCCTATGAGTCATTTCTGTCATTTTCATGTTCTGGGAGGTAAAAGAAAGGTTATCCTATATGTAATAAATGCATTATTACTTTGAATGCTTGTGTGGGAGCTAGGGGAGACTTTTTTACCCACATTTATGGATACCTCAATATAAGTTTCAGGCTATTCTCAAGAGTAAACTCTGTAAGGGCATAATGAAAAAAAGAAAGCACTTTGGGGGATCTAACTCCATCTGTGTGAAGCCCAGAACTAAGGTTTCCAGACCATCAGTTATAACTAAAAACAAAGGGTTCTACCTCATTAAAAAAAAAAAAAGCAAAGTAAGTTTATGTCTTTCCCAGGTATCAGTTCTTGCACATAATGACCAGCCTGAATCTTTGCTTATTCATTTCCTAACTCACCCCCTGCCCCATTCCTATACCAAATCTTTTCCATTGGGGTCACAGATATAGCTCTGTTCCAGGGTCTGGAACCAATCAGTCTCCTACTGGAGACATGTAAGGACTCATGAGTCTATAGATGGGGTAACTTAGCATCAAGTGGAGAGGTGGCTTAATAAATAGGCCTAGAGCACACCCCCCCCCCAAGCCAAGTGATTATAAAGAGTAAGACAAATTTTCTTGAAAGCCCTGCTCTGCATTCAAATTTCTGTTTAATTATATGATGCAGCCATTGAATTATACAGCATATCCCCAAAGTCTTAGTACAGTTTTAAGCTAATAAATTCTATTTAAGTTATTAAAGCTTAAAACTGCACTAAGACTTTTGGAATGCCCTATAGGTCCATGGATCCCTAAACAGCCCAGGTACTAATTCTACCAGACGTAGGCAGATACACAGAAAGGCTTCCATAATATTTGAAATCCACCCTGTGTTCAATTATTGACCTGAAATCAGCAGGCTTGCTTTGCAGTCCTTGTGTTAATGACCCTTGGGCTAAGGTTGCCTTTGTTCCTGACCCCTCCATTGGTCGTTTTCACTTATCTTTCTGGCACCTTCTGAGAATGCCTGATGAGCAGGTTTTGACCAAGATTCTGGCTTAATCCCTCTGGACTGGAGTACTTAAATTCTCACAATTAAGGCAACCTAAAATATCTAAAAGATGAGATGGAAATGTTGAAAAATATTTTTACACATTTGAAATTTATGGAGAAAGAGTAATCAGTACTTACATCTAGAGCGTGACTTTACAGAATTGTGTAGATTCACTAATGAGCATTTGATGACTAACAGATTGGGTCAAATATGTTGTGACTTTATATAATAATGCTCTTAGAGCTTAATGTAATTATTTTTAAATTGCATTTTTCTTCTTTTACACCCCCTCTTCTTTTTTGTTCTGCTAATTAATTGTTAATATATAAAGCCATTAAGTAAGTGTTGCATGGGGAAAATACATTAACCAGTGAAGAATTTTGAGCCATTGTTAAGATTTTTTTCAAATTCCTTTTCTTCAAATTTATATTAGTTATGTTTAATTCAATAGATTTTTTTACATTTTCCAAATACAGTTTTTCTTTTTTAGAACTTTACAAGTCCCTGTTACCTTCAAAAATAAAAACAGGGCCATATTAATGACCTGTTTTTATGTTTAAATCTGAAACTATAAATTACATTGCTAAGGCAAATCATAAATACAATGATAGAACAAGTCTGGTTTCCATTATTGTGAAATTGTAATTTTTTAAAAAAAAATGCACATTTTTAATAGATTTTTTAAAAGGACACTTTATAAACTATAAGAAAAGGTCTTCAAACTCTAGATGCCACAGGGACCTGCTGAGGACTTTAGAGGGTTCTAATGTTATAGTGATCAAATTCCCCCCCCAAGCCCCACTCCAGCCCATTAACAGGGTCCTTGTCTTGGTAGCCTGCCATGTACCCCAGGTCCTCCAAGACTTAGATCCTGCCTTGTTCATGCCAGTCTTCCTAGAGACTGGAGCCTTGCCCTGAACCACAGTCTCGGTGGCTGGGATTCCATAACCTGATGCCAAACTTCCCTAATGCCAACTGCCTGCTGCCTGCCTGGACCTCCAAGTATTTCCTGCTGCCAAACTACCCTGATGTAATACCATCCTGCTGGGACACCTTGTCCTGCCCTCCTTTTCTTCTTCCCCATGCTCTCCCTACCCCCCAAGCCCTGTTGCCTTCTATCAGACCTTGAAGCTGACCTTCCACTGGGTCTTACCCAGTCATCTGATACTATCCTTTCCTAACTTTCTACCCTCTTGTTAAAGCTTTCTCTTTCTGTTCACTACTAGGATTTCTATGGCTGGACAGCCTGCCCCACCACTGTTCACCAAACCCCAGTACGGACAATAGGCTATGCTACCTGCAACTTCTGTAGGAGCCAGACCTGATAGCCATCAGCAGACAGGAGGATAGAGCAGAAAACTGGTGGCACTCACTTACCCCCCCCCAAAAAAAACCAAACAAACAGAGTAAAGCCAAAGAAATCAATACCTAGGTTCAAGAGGAAACTGACTCCATAGCATCTACCTTGTTTCTCTGCCTGAGTTCTAAACCTTGCCCGGAGGATTCTAAGGCTTAGGCCTCAGGTGCTCCTGGTCTCTGCCTATCACTCTGACCCAGATGTTCTCCCCCAAGATTTAATTCAATTAAATGAATGAGTGAATAAATAAAATATCACTTTGTAAGTGTTTGTTTTGTACTAGGTTCAATGCCAAGCAAAGGGGATATAAAGTCATAAATGATATAATCCCTGCCCTCCAAGAGTTTACATTCTAATGAGGGGAATAAACATATATAGGGGAGTGGTGGCCAGGAAAGACATTTTGGTCTGGCAAGTCATCGGGATATGATTGGATGTCCATTAACACCAGTTCCAGAAAGAGTGAAGGTGTTGGTTTTACTATAGTTCTCATGGCAAGAGGTAGAGGGGGCAGGGGCACGTATTTGGGGGAGTGAAGGAGGTTGATATGTAGCAAGAAGCAAAATAGCTGGGGTGGAAAAGCCTGGTGGGTCTCAGCTGGCTAGATGGAGTGAAATAGCAGCAATTAGGATACTCCATTGGTCCAGCCCAGGGACCCATAAAAGGGATCTGTAAAGCTCCCTCAGGGCATGGTCTCAATAGGTCCATTGGATGAAGAGACAGCCACAAGACAGGAAATGATTTAACTAAAAAACATTTTATCATGAGCCTACTGTGTGCAAAGCATTCTGTTGGGCACTGCAGATACAAAGGCAAAAATGAAATCTAGCCCCTGCCCTCAAGGAGCTTATGTTCTTAGAGTTCTCTCCCTAGTCCTGTGTGGCCATAAGAGGCAGCAAATTCTTCCTTTACCAACAGCACTGCCCTTTTTAAGTGCCCTTAGGTCTTTTATTGTCACAAGATTCTGCCACCTTAGTGAACAGGCTCTGCCAAGCCTTGTCATATTATGGTTGAAGTACTCAGCCTGGCTGCCATGCTGGACAATTTGTTCCTTTGGTCCCCCAGGCATCCTTTAAGCCTCTGACTTGTCATGGTGCTGACATGGAGCCTGAATTTCTAGTCAGCAGCTACAGAAGGAACAGGATAAGCTTCAAGGTAGTACTTGATCTCTTTAAGAAAGTGAGAAGGAAGGCCATTGTAGACCTGGGGGCCAGCCACTTCAAAAGTATAGACATGGGAGGCACAATAATGCACGGGGAGACAGTGATTAGGACAGTATAGCCAAATAGAAGAATGTGAGCCAGAGGAGTAAAATCTGAGAAGGCTAGAACGATAGAAAGAGACTCGATTGGGAAAAAGCCAAAAAGAGGAGTTTATATTGAATTCTAGAGTAAATAGAGAACCACTGAAATTTATTGTGCAGGAGGATGGTGTGATTGAATCTGTGCCTTAGGAAAATCAGATTAGTGACTGTATATGAGGGGGACAGATCAGAGGAAAAGACTGGGAGATGAGGAGACCTAATGAGAGTTATTGCAATAATGCAGGCAGGGGTGGTGAGGGCCTAAAAGAGGGTGGAGGTTGTGTGAGTGGGGAGGGGGATGCCTATGTAAGGGATATTGTGGAGATGGAATCAAGGTATGACACCTGCAAATGTAGGGTGAGTGAGAGTGGAGTCAAAGAGGATACCAAGGCCATGAACCTGGGGGACTAGAAGAGTGGTGGTAATCCTGATGAGGCAGAGACTCTACCCATGAACCCACTATCCCAGACAAGCACTATCACCTGACCCACTGAAGTTTGCCAAGTGTCTCCTACTTTTGTGCCAGGTCTACAGAACCTCGAATTGGGGACTTGTTAACTAGAGTCTTGTCCCTGAAGGTACTCCCAAGTTCCAGAGCTCTTTTGTGCTGGATACTTTGCTTATGGTCTCAGCCAGTCTTCTCTGGGGCTGAGTTCAGTTGTCTCTTTTAACCATGGCAGACCAAACACATCTATCCCCACTAGACCAAGAGATCTCTGACCTTTACTGTCCCAGAGGGCCAAAAGACTGATGGAAGGGAAGTTCTTGATTCCAGTTGTTCCCTGTACCCACTAATGACTCATATTTATGAGGGATAGTGGGAAGACACTGGACCTAGGAAGGCTTGATATAGAAGGCAGCATTTGATGTGAATATTAAAGGAAGTCATGGATTCTAAGAGATGCGGGTGAGGAGGGAGGGCACTTCACAAAGTGCTTTCCTGATATCCCTAAGATTATATAATAGGTAACATGTAGCCCATGGACTCTTCTTACTCTGGGTCCCTAGTTATTTTCCCCAGGATCCAGGGAAAAGTTTTAGCTGTTTTTATTTTTTCTCTCCTGTAAAAGATTCTGTCAGTCTTTAGAAGCTTTACTGTAATATACTATTCCTTGTTAAAAGGAGAGTTCTCTCCCTGTGGACCAAGCTCTTTTTGAAGACAGAGCAATTAACTGATTAAATAGAATCTGCAGTCATTGGGTGGATGTTACAACTTCTTGCTCACTAAGGGTAGAGTCTCTATTCCAAACCTCTATCTGATTTAAGTTTAGAAAGTCTTTATAATTGCTACTTAATGCCTGATTGCCAAACTATAACCGTTCAGCATCATTTTAGGAGTTACCCTTCTAAGAGTGCTTTCTTGTAGTGGCTAGAGCACTAGATCTGGGTGCAGAAGATCTGATTTCAAATCTGGCCTCAGGCACTTTCTAGCTATGTAACCTTGGGCAAGTCACTCGATCTCTGTTCATCTCAGTTTCTTCAGCTATAAAATGGGGATATCACAGCATCTACTTCTCAGGGTTGGTGTGAGAATCAAATAAGATAATATCTGTAAAGCACTTAACACAGTGCCTCATAGGTAGTAGACGCTAAATGAATGCTTTCCTCCTCTCTAACAAATTGCCAAGGGCTATCTGGACATGAGGCCCCCCTGGTTTTTCAATCCAAATACTCATTTTGATTTCCTTTGAAAATGAACGTTAAGGGGAAAGTCAAAGGAAAAAAGATTTCTATTCAAGACATCTTGTTGCAGTTCAGTCATTTCTCAGTCATGTCCGATGCTTCGTGACCCCATTTGGAGTTTTCTTAGCAAAGATACTGGAGTGTTTTCTATTTCTTTCTCCGGCTCGTTTTACCAATGAGGAAACTGAGGCACATAGGGTTCAGTGACTTGCTCAGGGTCACACAACTAGTAAGTGTGTTTGAAGCTGTATTTGAACTCAGGAACATGAGTCTTCCTGACTCCTGGCCTGGTGCTCTATCCTCTGTGCCACCTAGTTGCCCGTTATTATTGTTAAAATTAGTATTATTTCCATTTTTTAGACAAAGAAACTGAGATTCAAAAAAAGTTAATTGACTTAGTTATATTAAACATCAGAAGCAATATTCTGGTCCAGGTCTTTCTGACTCAAGTCTATCCCCTTCAATTCTGCAGATTTTCTATTGACATATTCTGCCAATGGTCTGTCTACTTGTCCTAATTTCCTTCTATCCCTTTTGACTGGAATATTTTCTGATCATCCAGTATGCCCAGGAATCCAGTCTAGTTTCTGAGTCCCAACCAGACTATTCACTCAGCCAACCTACTCAAAATCCAGTGAGGAAGTACGAACTATTTCAATAAAATGTTGATAAAAGGTTTTCCTTATCCTTGAAATCATTTTGCGTTGCTACATTAGGTGAATGTCAAAAAGAGTTTATGACCAAACCATATGTGTCCCTGATTCTGTGCTTACACAGCCATAAATACATTAATAAGTCATATGAAATGAATGATAGCCAACTCTGGCAGTGCTGAAAGGGAGGCAGCATGGTGTCAGGGAGGGTATATTATGTTAGGAGGCAGAGGATGTAGGTTCTGGTCTCAGCTCTACCACTTACTGGCTGTGAGCCTTGGGTAAGTCAATATCCTTCTATGAGCCTCAGTGTTCTCATTTGTAAAATGAGATTGGCAATCCCAACCCCACTTGCCTCATAGCTTTGTTGTGGGGTAAAAATGTAAATAAAAGTCTCTGAAGTCATCAGGAGCTAAAAACCCATGGACCATTGTTACACATTTAGGTAAGAAGGCTATGAAAGTGTTCCCTTACATGTGAATCCAAATGGAATTTTTCCTCTCCACAGGATTCTTCTGAGTCAATATTGTTTCTGCTGCTTTTACCATATAAAAACAAGTAATAAATTCTTTCTTCAGGGGAAGAAAGTTATCTACAGCAAAAAACTGACAGCCATGGGACCTCTGAGTGCCATGCTGGACTTCTTTTTAAAGGCTATGCAGTTCTTGGCCTTGCTGAAGCTGATAACAGAGGAGCCTGTGGGAATCAATTATGATGTGATGCCTTCTCGTTGGCCTGAAGTCACTAATTTTACATCTTCAATAGTGAGTAACCAGTTGATGTCAATAACTTTTAGTGACTGCTTCTTTCACCTATGAACCAGTGAGCAGAGATAAAAGGTTCTTGGAATCATTCAGATTTCCTTTTCATCATTTAAATGAACAATTTATAAATTCCCAAAGCTATTGGTTGGCTGTTTGGAGCTTGGACACTTTGAGCCCTTATAGGGAATGACAGAGATAGTGTGGTATTATGGGAAAAGTGTTGGATCCAAGAGGTGGGTTGAAATCCTACATCTAACATTGACTTAGTTGTGTGACATTGGGCAAGTGATTTCACCTCTATTAATCTCCATTTTTGCATCTGTAATATGGAGACAATATTTGCAATATCTACTTCATAAGGTTATTTTTTGTTTTTCATGATATAGATGACAAACCCAGACATGCCTCTTTATATTGTATAAGTCTTGTTTGTGTCTGCCTCTAAATTGGCCACTGGGGACCCACACAACATGCTGGGGGCTGTCCTCAAGTTCCCCTAAAATTGTGTAGATGCCAATGGCATATGCAGATTGTCCACTAGCTATGTCTCACCCTCACTGCAGGATGGGCACTTTTTCTCTCTGGTCGTACATGTCCTTGATAGCTTCCTGTACACATACTCTTCTTCACTAACTTATTTGTAACATGCCTGAACCTGCTCATACCATGCACCTCTCCACTGCACTTTAGGTGATACTTTATGCTTCAGGGACTGCAGAAATCCATGACTCAGACATTTAACATCATTGGAAGAATTTTGGAGATAAGAATATAACTCTAGTTTCTAGCCAACCCTGGGGCATTTTTCAGGTTCCTCTCCTAATTGGTGGAGAAAATGCAGACACAACAGTAAAGGCTGTGTGGGAAGAACCAGCACAAGTGCTTTGGAGAGGAGACATACTTTAATTTCTTGGGCATCACCACTGTGGGTGATGCATGAGGGCTTCTAGAATTTGTGATGGCACCTATAACCATTTTTCTCTGACAGCATCTGAGGTCTTCCAGAATATAGAAACTTTCCTAGGTGTTTCTCTGAATGGTCAGCAGTTGATGAACTGGACCTAAGGGTTGAATCTCGAGCACATCCTAGAGCCCATTCATGAAAAAGAGAACATACCTATTCTCTTACTGAGTTTCCACTTCAATCTATCCTTCCTTTCTGTTGGCACTGAAGAATCCCCCCAAGTCAAATATGTCAGGATCCAGTCCACAGATTGTAAAGTTAGGGTTCCTATTATGTTCACCAGCACCCCTTGTCTCTATTCTCTTGTGAGCCTCAGCAATATTTTATGATTGGTCAGTATTGAGGCCCAGTGTATAGTATTCTGCTAAAATTTTGAAAAGACTAAAATTAGTTCCGCTTAGTGGTGATACTTCAGCAACTTTCCAAAGGCACAATGTCCACTTTCCTGTTGACATCAACAAAAGCTTTAGGGAATCTCAAGCTCTCCTTGTTGTATTCAAGTTATAGGTATCCTTTATCACTCAAACCACCAAGTTTGTCACTCAAACCATCTATCTTAGCCTTTAAAAGTATTTTTCAAATATCTGTCATAAAAAATTGAGAAATTATGTTAGCTTGAGATCCACTGTCCAAGACAACATTGTAGTTCACATTCTCAATTTTTACCATCCCCTCTGCATGAGTCCAGATAAACATAAGCAATTGATGATGAAGTCAGTTTAGGCAACCCACATGGATATGTATATAGAATTTGAACAGCACACACACTTTGTAAAAAGAGGGACTTTCTTTCCAGGACAGCTCAAAGACATTGAAAAACTTTTCAATTTCTCAAAGGTAAGCCAATCCATTTTCTTCCTCCTAACTATCCACACAGGAAAAGCCAAATGGATGACAAATACATCTTATCCATACTATGATATGCAATTCTATGTAGTTCATCCATAAGCATATATTAAAATACATACACACACACATACTTTACACACATAGGCAATATGTATACATTGTGATATAGTGGATAGAGTACTGGTCTTGAAGCTAGGAAGACTTGAATTCAAGTCCCACTTTTGCAACCCTGGGCAAGTTACTTTAAGACTTCAAGTCATAGAGGAGGTGCAGATATACATTAGTAGAGGTAGGTTTTCTCACCTATAAATTTTTTCAACCAATGAAATCACAGGTCTAGCTCCTGTGTCTCTATACGTGGGCTCACATGGGCTCACACACACACACACACACACACACACACACACACACACACACACTTGTGTATTTTCAATAGACATTTCAAAATAATGAATGGGGCCCAGAAATTGAAAAGTAGAGAAGTGCAAAATCAATGGGAGTTATTACTCCTACTATTCGGGCAGAGACACTGTTGAAAGGATTGTAGAAGAGACTGTGCGCTAGGGTACCTCTAAGGTAACTTCCAAATCCTATGATTGAATCACCTTAGTGACCGAGGCTCAGAAGCATCCACTCCGGTGTGTTGGCTGGTCTTTGAGCAAGATACAAAGTATCCACTCCGGTGTGTTGGATCTTTTTTGGGCAAGATACAAAGTATCCATTCCGGTGTGTTGGATCTTTTGGGGGGAAGATACAAAGTATCCACCCCGGTGTGGTGAATCTTCTTGGACAAGATACGAGAATTGGGCGCCCCTGCTCTCATCCCTTTTCTGGCTCATCTCGCTCGCCGTCTGCCACCCAAAGAACTGCTCTCCTCATTTTTGGCCATTGTGCCACGATCACAGACGTAGCACGAGGAGATGCAGACCTCCGCCACAGCTTGTGTTTTGCAGCCTTCGGATTACCCTGGGACCATTTTGATTCACTCCTCCTTGAGGGGCGGGGGTGGGGGAAAGGGGCCTTCTAAGTATGCTGCTATTGAAAAATGTGAGGAGCTTGCTGTGTGTGCGATATCTGGCTCCCCTCCCCACCCCCACCCCTCCACACACCCTGTGATTGTAACAAGCTCAGCAAAAATATTTCCGTGCATTTCTGTTATTGCTGAAAATACTTTTCGGCCAAGTCTAAGCAGTTCTCCAACAGTGATACGCACTGGAGAGCCTGCCATAATTAAAAGTTTGCAGTGAGCTCACAGAGCTGAACGAGCTCTTTATTTTTGTAACAGGAAATTCTTCAGGATTTTGAAAACTTGGAAGGAGTCCTGACCAAAAAGTAGTACCAAATCTTTAACGGAGATTTTATTTCCTCTCAGAAATGCAAGACAATTAAAAAAATATAACTGTTTCCTGAGGCTAGCTAGCTATGTATGACAGAGAATGGAGAGATAAAAAGAAATGTTTTTCTGATTTGAAAAATAAAACACAAAATCGATAGGAAAGGTTGTTGTAAAGAATCAGTCTCTTGTTTTTAGTCCCTACAGCATATCTCTGGTGATCTTCCCACCCCCTTCAGTTTTCAATAATCTCCTCTTCTCCACACCTACCACACCCCCATAACTGAGTTTTTGCATATGTTTGTTACTTAACTATCCGGGTACATGTTGTTTCCTCCAAATAGAATGTCAACTGCTGGAGGGCACAGACTATTTCATTATTGTCTTCACATCCTCAATGCCCTGCATTTAAATGGTTGTTGGGTTGAGAAAGAGAGTAGTAATTTGCATGAAAGGATATTGGACACAGGAGTAAAGATAGGTCTCCTTTGCCTAGAAAATTCTATTATTCCATGGTATTTCTCACATGTCAGGGTCTGTTTGTTGGTTTCCCTGATGCATTGATGGAACCATGGTTTCCTCATCTATACTTTTAAAATAACATGTTAATATAGAAGTGTCATGCTATCACTCTATGAGAACAATTACTAACGGGATATAAGTATTAAGTTTCACTTGGTCAACTGGGCCCTCAATAGGGCAAGGCAATCCTTTTACACTTCACTACCTAGGAGATACAAAGGGTAGAGCACCAGCTATGTACCCTAAGACAAATCACCAAACCCTGTTTGCATCAGTTTCCTCATCTGTAAAATGAGCTGGAGAAGGAAATGGCAAACCACTCCAGTATCTCTGGCAAGAAAACCCAAGTGGAGTCATGAAGGGTTGGGCAAGAGTGGATACAACTAAACAATAACAAAAAATTAACTCACTATTTTATTTATCACAGCAGATCTTCTAAATCTTTTCAAATTTCTTCCCAAACTTTCTGTGACTCTCCTTTCCCCCACCCTCTCAGCTAAGAACCTCACCTCATATTTTACTGAAAACACTGAGGTCATTCCTTGTGGGCTCCCTCTTCCCCTCTTCTTTCATTCTCTTCTGTCACTTAGATGGCTTCTTCCACTATCTCTTCCTTCAACCCTATCTCACATAAAGAGGTAACCATTCTCCTTGCCATGGTAAACTCCCCCATGTGCCTAAGTAATATCATTATACTTGCACATGTTATGGAGATTATGTGTGGGATACTGAACACGTGGTGCTAGGAGCCCACTGATGCCAGGAAACACCAGGGGTAAACAGCAATGCCCGAAGGGGGTCCTTGAACAGATCCAGTGCCAATGCCCTCTCCCCTTCACTTGTACACTCATTTTCTCAATGGTCTCTTTTGGCTCATGCACATTCAAGCAAGCATAAATATACTAACAATTAACCAGCATGCAGAAAGTTTCCTCTTTGGCTCACCATCATCCCAGTTCAAACTGAGAATAATCTCTTCTCCCTTTGGATTAACTTCCCCTCTCTCCATCCCAAACCATATACGTATAACCTTGGACACAAATCATATGACAGTTAATGGATATGTGCTTTAATAACAGTATCAAATAGCACAGAAACACAGATAAACTTTAAAACAATGTGTGGCTGATGACAATATGTCTTGTAGCCCAAGGGAAAAAAGGAGAAAAATCATAGGGCAGGAGCCCCCCCGAGTAGCACTGCTAAGGGAGAAATGAGCTGTGGGCTAGACTTTGCTCTCACCAGCTGCCACAGATGCAGGTTCTGGGTCAGCTCCCTGATCCTCTGGCCTGAACAGTATCTCACCTTCCTTATCAGGGTTTCTCTGATCTGGTCAGCATCATTTCTATTCCCAGGCTTACTTTCTCCCTACCCCGCTTTCATTGAAGGAAAGTTCCCTACCAGGCTTGGCAGGAGAAATGTGGACCCAAACAGAGCCATAATTCCTGTTTCCAACCCTCTTGTGGGATCACTCTAGAAACAAGTGCTGTCTGGGTTGAACAAAAAAAAAAAAAGGTCTAAGAAACTAGAGGAAGTATGGGTAATGCTTGCTTACTATAATGCCCCTCACTCCCCATATTTTCAGGGCAATATCTTTGTGGGAGGGGCAATCTAGTGGGGGATTTGACTTTGCTAGTGGGAGTGAGGAAGTGTGTGTTTTGGATGAGATAATTGTAAGACATGCTGAAAAGAGGGAGGACATTCATTATCATGTGAGAGGAACTCTCCAGACTTGGTACCCAGATTATCCCAGGCTTTCATCTTCTCCAAGGGTATACTTCAGTTAACCCTCCCCACCATTCCCATGACAGACTGTTCCTCATGTGGAAGAGAGCCAGATGTTTTATAGAAAAAGGCAGGGTCACCAACAGACACTTCTGGTTACTTTTCTACCTTTAAAATCAGAGGCAAATAGATATCAATTAACTAGGGAACTGAAAAAAAAAAATTCGTGCAGCAAGAAGAATTCCAGATGTGTTGGATGGGAGAGTCCAGAAGAAAGTCAGGCTTTCAGACAGAGGATCCCAAACAAAAGAAGGAGACAAGTCTGAAGTAGAGCGAAGCCTGTTTGCCTAAACAGAAACACCCAGAAAACCAGACCGGACCACAGCATACTCACAACTCTGAAGTCATAGTTCTTAGCTCTGGTTATACCTGTGACATCAGCCCTAAAGCTCCCTACTTAATATTTGGGGTTAAAATTGAAACAGATAATACTGAAATTCAAGTTGGCAAATGACTATTGGGCTGTCTAGTTGATCCTGGTCATCTGATGATTTTGCTTTTATTAGCATGACAAGAGTTCTCTGGCCCCCTCTCCCAGGGCCAGGCCTACTACATCTGCCCCTCAGGGCCCCAGGATACCTTGGAGAGTTTACAGGTGTCTTCCTCTACTGCCATTAGCTGTGTTTCCCCCATTTTTAGGCTGGGACAATAACCAGCATCCAAATTCCATTTAACCACTTAACTTCAAATAGCTTTTACAAAGGAATATTTATTTCAAAGATATAGCAAGATTAAATGTATAAATATTTGCCCTATCACCTCAGGGGCATAATCCAATTTATATCACCTCATCCTGGGGTGTGGGTGGAAGAGGGAAGGAGAAGGGAGAGGAATAGTTTTTTTTAAATTCAGTTCCTACATAGAATTGGTCCCCCCAAGTTCCAATCCAAAGCTAGCATCACTTAGCTTTTTCTGGGCTAGAGAACCAGACCCTTACTTCTCAGACTCCATGTTTGGAGACCATGTTTGGAGATTCCATGTTTGGAGACTCCATGCCTGACACCTAGAATAAGAAAAAAAGAACAGTAAGGCCAAACACCTAGACTTGTTTCTCTAGGACCATACTGGGATAGGAGCCAAGGGAAGAAAAGGAGGGTCTAAGACCCTTCCCATCAACCACACAATCTCACTGGCTGTGAGATCTGTCTCCCTCAGACCCAAATGTAGCAAAAGCCATAGTTGGTGTTGTCAGGCCATCTTGTACATGCCAACAGTTCCAGCCACAAAGCCAATGGATAAAGGTTCCTCTCAAGCCTGTTTCAGCTACACGTGATCTGGTCCTTATGATTCTCTCAAAAGTAGTCTATATCGTCTTCAATGATGATACCATTTAAGCTAACTGATGCTGTCTGTACATGCCTCAGACTGACATTACATTAGAAATACCACCCCCTCCCTGTTATTTAAAGGATCTCGTAAAATGATCCTCCCAACACTTCCCCCAGAAGACTGTTATCTACATTAATGGAATTGCATGTCTGTGATTCTTCCTTCCCTTTAAATGATATTCTTCATTTTGCTTATTTTTCTTCATTGCAAAACCTTGTCCCAAGCTAATCATTCCTCTCTTCCTCAGTGGCCCGAGCCTTGCTTTTCATCTTTACTTAGCTGAGCAATGCACACAGCATTTAGTCCTTTTAATGTTTCCTCATAAATTCAACCCCTCCAGCCACTTAATCATTCTCACTGCCTTTCTCAGTGCCCTCGGTTTCCCTGACTCGCTCTTAAAATGATCTCCCCACGATGGAGCTCATGCTGCAGATGTGGCCTTATTGAAATCAGATGCAGACAGAATGTTGGTAGCCCCCTTTGACCTTCTCGTGGCTGTATGGCGATAGGAGCTCATATCTGATTGCTGCTCTGCGTCTCTCAGCAGGACTTTGGAGGCTGCTCTCCTACAATGTCTTTCTGTGTTTTTCATTATGCCTGCAAGATGTGCCTGCTTGAAGCTTTCCAGACCGAAGCTTGCTGCCTTCATTCCTTCTTTTTCTCAGCTAGGGAACAGCTTTATCAGAAAAGCGGGCCTCATAAGGAGGTTCCCAGTCCTAGGCCCACAAAGACACTATCCCACAGGATGGGGCTGCAAGAACAAGTACATTCCCCTGATAAAAGAGAGTGTTGTGGCTGTACCCTTTAAGAAGGGGACAAATCCTGCTTCAGACTGCACACCCTAATTTGAGCCTTAACCCACAGCTTCAAATTCTGCATCCTGCCTAGGAAAGCTGCCCAGTCCTACCTGCCTCTCTTCTTGGCTTAATTCAGGACTATGGCTTGTATGAGACTTGGTATCCTTACAACAGCCTACTCAATGCGATTCTCTCATGCAATCCTCCATCTCCCCTCTCTAGACCTTTGCATGTCTGTGCTCCATGCCTAGAAAGCCCTCCCTCCCCACCTCCTAAGAACACTGGGCTTCCTTCAAGACTCAGCTCAACTACAACCTTCTGCTAGAGGCAGAAGCTAGCAGGAAGCTACTGACCTTTACTCCTAGCACATTACTTTCCATCTGCTCTCCACATACCTTGTATTGATGTCTGCATTTATTTACATGTTCTCTCCCCACTAGAAGGTAAGCTTCTTGAGGGCAGGGACTGCTTTCAGCTTTCTTTGCATCTCCGATGCCTGACACATAGGCAGAATTCAATTCATGTTTTTAAAAGTGTGGGGATAAAGATGGTCATAAAGATGGCCGCTGAGAAAGAAGACTCCATTATCAGCACATTAGAAACAAATTCAAATTCTGGATCTGAAATCCCAGGCAGTTCTGGGGGTCAAAGACACCCTGAGGCCACCTTGCTCATTTCTGATCAAGGCTGCCAACTGAGCCATACTTCAAGTGTCTTTCCTATCACCCACGTGGGTTCTCTCTCATCTGGGCTCAGATCCCACTTTTGTCCCTTCCTGCCTGAGAGGATTATCCTGGGGGATCAAACTGGATAACCCAAGTTACAGCGGGGCAAAAACTGGATTTGATGTCAGAGGGCGTAGTTTGGGATCTGAGTAAAATAAATTGTTAAACCTCCCTGTGCCTCAGTGTCTTTGTCTGTAAATGAGGGGGTGGTTGATGACCTCTGTGATTCCTTCCAGCTCTGTGATCAATGATCTTTGTAAGCCTTAAAGTCCTATCCCACCCTAGAGTCTGAGAACTCTGGTTCAAATTTCGTCTGATTATATTCTCTGTATGACCTTGGGCAAGTCACTGAAGTTCCCACTGCTTCGGATGGCTGTCTAATGAAGCAAGAGACTTGAACTAGGTGACTTCCCCCTTCCAGCTCCAGAGTCACATTTTTAAGCAAATAATTATTGTTATTGAGCTTAAAAATCCCACTTAAAGAAAATACACCACCCACCACCCTTTGTCACCCTTTGGCTCGTGTACACACACACACACACACACACACACACACACACACACACACACTCCACCCTTGAAAGGGCTGTGTTGGCCTAGACCCAGAGAAGCTGATGTACCCCAGCAGCCCCAGCTAAGCTGGCCCCAGCACAGACCAAGACTGAGAGATCTTTTCAGACCATGGCGCACATGTCATCTTTCCATCTCAGTTAATTCTTCCCTTAAAAATAATAGGGCTCATGAAACCAAGAGAGAGAAGAAAAAGGGAAAAAGGGCTGAGTGATAAGAATGCTAATCAGCAGGAAGGGAAGCTTTCCAGCTTGAAGCTGCATGAGCGGAAAGGCATCTATAAAAATGGCTCTAATGTCTTTTCTTGAAACATGAGGCCATTGGTAGGGCAGATCTCTATCTCTCAGCTCAGTTGGCCCTCCCCCTTCTCCTCTCCACAGGCCCCTTTTCCTACAAGGTTTATTCTCTTCCTTTCCTTCTTTCCTTTCTTTCTTTCTTTCTTTCTTTCTTCCCTCCCTTCCTCCTTTCAATTCATCTTCCCTCTGTTCTCTTCCTTTTTTCCTTCCTTTCTTTATTTTTTCCTCCCTCCCTTCTTTCAACTCTCCCTCCCTTCTTTCAACTCACCCTCCCTCCCTCCTATCTGTCTCCCTCCTTCCTTCCTTCCTTCCTTCCTTCCTTCCTTCCTTCCTTCCTTCTTTCCTTCCCTCCCCTTCTCTTTCTTCTCTCTTTTTTCCCCTCCTCTTCATTGAACCCCCAACACCTCAAGTGTTCAAATGCTTTGTTATGGTTCAAAGGTGACTCCCACAGGTTCCAGGTAGTACATGGTAGCTCCCTGGGAGCTAACAAGGTCCAGTCCAATGTGAATCACTATAGCCATCCCTACTCCTTCTGTTAGTTTGTCTACCAAAGGCCCCTGTTTGTCTGCTGTTTCTCTCATCAACTACTATCCTGAGTTATTCTCTTCACCCTCCCTTTGGTTCTCACCTTAGTTGCAAAAAATTAATTCTCCACTTTTCCAGTGGCCTCTAGAGGAACCCTGGGGTTTCCCAAAGCAGTCAAGTCAAAAAGCATTTATTAAGTACTTACCAGGTACCAGGCACTGTGCTGAGAGCTCAGGATACAAAGAAAGGCAAAAACAATAGTTCCTGCCCTCCAAGAGCTCATGTTCTAATGACGACACACATAATGGCAGACACATATGGATGGCAGCCCTGCTTTGGTGTCTGTGTTAATTGCACATTTAGCCAATTTGGATGGAGATGCACATTCAGTGTGAAAAGTACTGGATTTGGGGTCAAAGGACTTGAGATCAATTCTTTACTTATGACTTCTGTGACCTTTGACACATCATGTAATCTCTCTGGACCATAAAATAAGAAGTTTGTGCTAGAAAACCTAGAAGGTCTTCTATCTCTAAATCTATATTCCTAAAAGATTTATCTAAATTGCAATTGGCAGACAAATTATTGACTTCTTATTGGTTGGCAGAATCACAGGATCTCAGAGTTGGGCAGACCACTGCCTCCTCCAACAACCCAGACAGGTGATCACCCAGTCTTGGCTTGAAGACATCCCATGGCTCTACCAGCTGAGGAAGCCCAGGACACTTATGCATGTCCCTGGTGGCTAGGAAATTCCTCCTGACATTAAATTGAAATTGGCCTCTTGGCAACCTTCCCCTTGCTCCTCCTTCAGCTTAATGGGGACCAACAGAACAAACCCAATTCAGTTGCACTGTATGATTCCACAAACACTCATTAAGCAACAACCACGTGTGAAGCACTGTCCCAACTGCTAAGGGAGATGGTCAGTTTGACTAGGCCAGAATCCTCAGCCTCCTCTAACTTACAGTCCAGTAGGAAGGAAAGGTATATACCCTACTAATGATAGCATAAAATAATGCATGGTAAATGCCTGAGTGGTACAAGGGGTGTAGCATGACGTCCAAATGGGAAAGGACCATGCTTGACTGGTGTGGGGGTGGCAGTCAGGGGAGCTTCATGGGGGAAGAGGCACTTTAACTGGTAGGTTTTAAGGGATGTGCAGACTTCCAACAAGCAAGGCTGTGAAGAGGGGTATGATATTCCAGATACACAGAACAACTTGAACAAAAGGTTTTCTGGGAGTCCTGGACGGGAAGTCACAGGGCACATAAAGGGGATAAGGATGGTGAGCACTGTCCACAGCATTGAATAGTATGAGATAAGACAGGAAGTCCAAGGGAGGAGAGTCATATGAGATAGCACTAGGGGAGGTGTCCAATTTCTGAAAGCCTTGAATGCCAAATTAAGGAGTAGGCTACAGGGAGCAGTTGAAGGATTTTGAGCAAAAGAATAACAAAACCAACACTATTTGTAGATGAGATGGTTATGGTAATAGCGTGGACAGAGGGGCGGAGCCAAGATGGCGGCGTAGCAGCAGCAACATATCACAGCTCTCACATAGCCACCCCAAAATACCCATGGAATAGGACTCTGGACCAATCCTAGAACTTCAAAACGCACACAAAGATACTTCCCACTAAAGTCAGCTCAGCTACCAGGAACCATATCAGCACTGCGAACCGAAACCAGCCTGGCCTGAAGCCCCGGCTGTGCCCCAGGGGCGGCTGGGCAGGAGGTGCAGAAAAGCCTCTGAGGTGAGTGTGATTAGCAACAGCTGCGAGTGAGGATTGTGAAAGGGGGAGATAAGCGTCCGGCAGAAAGGTCTCCAGAGCGGAAAAGCGAAA
>CM053589.1:172141489-172181374 GCA_028646515.1 Pseudochirops corinnae | reverse complement strand
GTACCTATCAAAGATGAACTATTTACATGACAACATGGAAAAGTAACAATTGTAACTGTTGAAACTTTTTTCAGTATGAGGATAGGGCAAGGGAATACAAATGTATATATACATATACATACACATAAATTTATATAAGAGGGTAATAGTGTGGACAATGCACTAGGCTGGGTGAGGGATGAAAAAAATGAAGACTTGGCAGGAAATTTGCAATGAGGCAGCCATAAAAATTTATACCACGTCTACACTCAGTGGGAATCAGTCTTTGAACACCTTCAATAATGGATCATGATCGCACATTCACAAAAACAGCCGCTTTTGGCTATCTCCACAAAGTAAAATAATTGGTGTCCATTTATATTCTGGAGATGTTTAAAAATGTTTAATTATAAATATTTTTGTACCAATGCCCATTATAGATAATTGGCAAAACTGGGATGCTTGAATAGGGAAGGTGAAGAGTTAATTAGCAAGATTCTACTGATGAAACTCTATGAACCTACTCCAAGTAACAAATCTAAACACAGTATAAAGATGACAATAGTTATCTCTACTTTGGGTTTGCTTCTCTGGATTCCTATGTGCAATCAATGTGTGTCACGTTTCCACATTTTATGAAATAGTTCCATAAAGCTAAACTCTGAATAATTGTGATGACAAGCTTTGATCCTGGAGAACAGAGAGTGAACTTATGTCCCTCCTTTTGAGAGGAGGGGGACTAGGGATACAGAATGCTACCCCTGCTGTCAGGCACAACTCTAGATTTATTGGGTTTGTTGTACAATTTTTCTCTGCTATAAGAGAGAGTTTAATGCTGGGGGTGGAGAAGAATTTCTGGAAATGACTGTAAAAAGAAAAGGCATTTCTAAGATATTTAAAGACAAAAATAGCTGCATAGATTAACAAAATGAAACAAAATGTTTTAAACAAACCTTGAATCTTTAAAGCAAAAATATTATAGAGTAGTATGAGATAGGGAGAACTGAAACAATCACTTAGAGAGGAAAATGAAAATTGTTATAAGGCATTTTACAAGAGGAGAGATCATGGCAAATTTTGTTTTCACTTCTAGACTTGTAATAGCATACATAGTTGTATGTAACTCTAAGGTTTGCAAAGTGCTTTATATAGATTGACTCATCTGGCATCCCAGCTATCCTGTGAGGTAGATACGATGGATATTATTATCTGTCTCACAGGTGAGGAAACTGAGGTTCAAGTAAGGAAAGTGAATGCTCAGGGTCACATGGTAAGTGTCCCAGACAGTATATAAAACCAAAGATTTTTTACTCTGAGTCCAGTGCCCTACCCACCACACCACACTGTCCCTCAATAAAGTACAGAAATAGCAATCATATTCTTCTCTGAAGTATTTGTAAAATTGTCAGTCAGAAAAAAATACTGTTAGAGTCAGAATAAAATTTATCTGATATGATTTTTTAAAAAATCAAGCAATCCTTTTTGGTGCCACCAGTAGTATATATTATTAAAAGACCTTTAAAAAAAAACCTTTATTTTATTTATTTTTTTATTTTTATTTTTTTTGCTTTTTGGAAGGCAATTGAGGTTAAGTGACTTGCCCAAGGTCACATGGCTAGTAAGTGTTAAGTGTCTGAGGCTGAATTATTAGAAAGGTTTTCCTGAAGTTTGGTTTAAAGGAAAGGATTCAATTGCTGCAAAAATTTGAAAACCCACTGATACAGAGTTCAACTTTCTCTCCTTCTCCAGCCCACTTCTCAATAAGGCTGATTCATCCCGATCACTGTATCAGTAGGAGAGCACATCCAAAGAGACTACCTCTGGCTGACTTAATTGTTAGTCTCCGCGACCCCAATGTCTTTGTAAATAAAATGCTTTAATCTCAAGAGGCATGCCTGGTGGATGGAGTTGAAAAATAAATCAATATGTAAATAAATCTATCAGAGCAGGGCTAGACTGAGACTTTGCAGAACTGTGATAAAGCATCTTAGGAGAAGGATGTGGCTGTATTTCTTACATACGCTGATGGAGAAGACTATAATTCCAGATTGCTGCCCTGGGCTGTGGGAGAGGGAAAGTGAGCCGTGACTGAAATTCCCTTATGGATTGATTTGACTTTAAATATATTCCAGGGGTTGGTCTAATTGCCAGTTCAGTCTCAAGCTTTGATTTTACTGCTTCCAATTCCTTGAATTTCAAAAACCCTCTATCGGGTTACATTGAATGATATCAAAGGAGTACCTAGAACCTATCAAAGGCCTTTCTCAACTCATGAAATATTATTAAAAGCTGTAGCCAGCGACAGTACCAGTTTCAAGTATAGCCTTACCTGTGAAACGCTACAGAAGAGAATGATGAGAGACTATGAGCAGAATTAATTCACAAAATAGCAAAAAGCAGCAAGGGAGAAAATGAGCCCCCAGAAAATGTGGCAAGCCCGTTTGCTCTCAAGAAAGTTTATAGATTAAACTAGAAGGAGGATAACACAGCTAAGTGGGGCAGTGGATAGACTGCTGGGCTTGGAGTCAGGAAGACCTGAGTTCAAATCTGACCTCAGACATCTACTAACTGTGTGACCCTGGGCAAGTCACTTAACCTTGTTTGCCTCAGTTTCCTTATCTGTAAAATGAACTGGAGAAGGAAATGACAAACTACTCTAATATCTTTGCAAAAAACAAAAAAAACAAGCCCAAACGGGGTCAGGAAGAGTCTGAAACAACTGAACAACAACAAAAGAATTGCAATAATGATTATAGAATCATATGATTTAGAGCTGATAGACCCTGTAGTTATTCTAGTAAATGATGACACTTATTTTAGCTTTTTTGTTCCTCTTCTCTGAATTTCCGTATGTCCAAGGGTTCTAAGTTCCTTCCAATTTCATTCTATTAGAAATGGAACAGAACTGCCAGTTTTCATTGGCATTCACAGGTAGAATTTCAGAGGGTTTCCTTAACCAGGTTATAGGATGCTGCAATTTAGAGCTACAAGGGACTTTCTAATCCAACTCTGTTGTTTTATAGATGAACATAAAATTGGGGTCCAGAGAAGATGAGTGAATTGCCCACATCACAAAGGCAAAAGGTAGGAATATCAGAATTCAAACTCAGGTCTGCTTTTCCTAATGCACTGCATATATGGCTCGTTACTGGATCTGGATCTTGAACTCATCACAGACTCCCTCTTTAAGTGTGATTGGCCCTAACTCAGGAGGCATGTATCAAATGGCGTCTCAATACATCAAGGGAAAGGGAAACTATTCTCCCAGAGGATCAATGAATCAGAAGAGCATGCATACACAACATGGAGTTCAAATCTGGTCTCAGACACTTACTAGCTGTGTGACCTTGGGCAAGTCACTTCAACCTGTTTGCCTCCATTTCCTCATCTGAGAAATGGCAAACTGATCCAGTATCTCTGGCCAAATCGGTCGCAGAGAGTCTGTGACTGAAAATGATTTAACAACAACAACAAAACACCCAGCTCACCAGACAACCCTGGAGAAAGGAAGTCGAGTCTCTAGGACCTTTGGTGTTGGGAATGTTGTGTAGTTGGAGGCCATAGGCTATCTTTCCCTGTATTCAGTTCCTTGAGCGGTCTGTTCTTTAAGTAGAATAATGAGAAGGGGGTGGGAGGGGGAACAATGGAATTGGAGAGAACTTAGAACACATAGTGAAATTCAGAGAAGAAGAACAAAAAATGTCATCCTTTACTAGAATAACTAGGTCTCTCAGGTTCTGTCAGCTCTCAGTCATATAGTTCTAACCTGCTTAAGCCTTCTGAAATTCTTCCCCTTTTGAAGGGCCTGAGAGGGCCTCATGTTAACTGCTAAGTAAGAGTAGCTTAAAGATGCATTCTGCCAAGATCTCTCCTTGTGCTGACATTGGTCTAAAACAAGCGTCACTCCTTTAGTCAAAGCTTCAGTGACCCCCTTTGCCTACTGAAACCCCAGCCCCTACTAATACTTTGAAAACCCTCTCCCAAATGATTCCAACCTGATGCTTCCAGCCTTGTCTCCCCTTTCTCCCTACATGCTTTAAGCTCTAGAAAAATTAGAGTAGGAGCAGTTAGGTGGTGCAGTGGATCAAGTAACCAGTCCTGGAGTCAGGAGGACCTGAGTTCAAATCCCACCTTAGACACTACTAGCTGTGTGACCCTAGGCAAGTCACTTGACCCTGATTGCCTTCAAAGGGAGGGGAAAAAAAGAAAAATTAGATTAGCCTCCAGTTCTCATTCTTAATTTCCTCTTTCCCACCTCCATATTTTTATTTATTCTTGGAATGAACTCCACCCTCCCCTCAGTTGCTTTAAAGTCCATCTTTGCTTTCCAGATTTATCTTAGTTCTGCCTCTGCTCCTCCCAGTCCTCCACCTTGGTGACAGTCACCTCTCCTTTCTCAAGTCTCTCAGAACCTTTCTGCCTGCCTTTTCTCCTTTGCTTCCATCTCCCTCTCCCTTGAATCACAGTTATCTGTACCCTTGTCTTTACATGTTCCATAAGAGCTAGGTACCATCTCTCTACCTGCTTTTGTGCCTCTGGCACCTATACCATGCCTTGAAAACAGCAGGTGCCTATTAAATGTTACTGAGTGAAACCAATATTCCAGATCCTGAACAGCAAAAGGACATGCTCTTGGAATGATCAGAGCCAAGGGTTCTCCTGTCTTCCTTGACATTATTATACACACTCCTCTTTTGAGTAAAAACTTCCCTTCCTCTGATTCTGTGTTTCAGGATAGAGAATCTACAGATATATTCTTCTACTCCCACCAAATGTATGGCTCCCTTATTGGAAAAGCTTGTGGTGGGGGTGGGGCAAAGGGAGAGAACACATTGGGAATGTCATCCTGTTAGGATCCAGGCTTCCTTAAAATAGACTTGATTCTTAGAGTCCATGAAGAATAGAATCAGGTGTCTTGTTTCCTTCCAGTAATGCTTCCATGTCTGCACATCAGACTTAAAGGGCTAGGGACTCTGTATCTTAAAACTACACTAAGACTTTTGTGACGTCCTGTGTCTGTGTCTGTGTATACGTTTGTGTGTGTGAATATAAATATATATATATGTGCGTATATAAATGTATGTGTATATATATATACATACATACATATATATTTATATATTTTTATATATATATATATATATATATATATATATATATATATATATATATACAAATGCATATACATGTATATGTCTATAGGTATGTATAATACTTTGGGTTTTTTACTTCACTTTCTCCCAATAACGCTTCCCTCTATCCAACAGAACCCTAGTTTGTAATAAAGAAAATACAGTTAAACAAAGCAATCCAGTGTATTGTACAATCTAATGCAGTGTATCTCATTCCACATCCATCTCCTATCACCTCTCTTCCAAGACGAAGAATGTACTGTTAAGTTTAACAACTGACTTGATGAGGTGATGAGGAAATGAGGAATGTGCAGAGGATACACTTCTAAATTCAATACTCATTATTAACATTTTTTCCATCATGTTCGGAGCAGTTAGATGGCACGGCACATAGAGCACTAGGTCTAGATTCAGGAAGACCTGAGTTCAAATCTGACCTCAAATACTAGCTGTGTGACCCTGGGTAAGTCATTTAGCCCTGTTGCCTCAGTTTCCCTTATCTGTAAAATGAACTGGAGAAGGAAATGGCCATCTGCTCTAGTATCTCTGCCAAGAAAACCCCAAATGCAGTCACAAAGAATCAGACATAGTTGAACAACAACAAACCATCACTTTTTAAAGTTTAGACAATCAGCAGAACAGTAAAATCAAACTGTGATTTGTAGTATTTACTGTATTCCAAAGTATAAATGTTAACCCTGAAAATTTAATAACTGGCTCTCATGAGTCCATCTGAGTCCATTGCAAAATGCCTATGGAGGTATATTTTACCCTTAGGTGTCTAGAATCGAGATCAGTCATTGCATTGATTTGAATTATGAGGTTTTCAATGTTATCTTCCTTTATATCACTGTGATCATTGTGAATATTTTCCCCTTGGTTTTGCCTACTTTGGTCTATATGATTTCAAACAAACCTTCCTAAATTTTTCTGAATGCTTTATATTCATATTTGTTTCTTTCTTTTTTGAGGTAATCAGGAGTAAGTGATGAGCCCAGGGTCACACAAATCATAAGTATCTGAGGTCAAATTTGAACTCAGGTCCTCCTGATTCCAGAGCCAGTGCTCTATTCACTGTACCATATTATTCATTATTTCTTACAACACTATAATAGGCAATTAGCCAGGTATTATAGTGAGGAGAACCCTGGACCTAAAGTTAGGAAGACCTGAGTTCAAATTCTACCTCAGACTCTTATTAACTGTGTGACTGTTCCACTCTCCTGACCTAAGCTTGCCTCAGTTTCCTTATTAGCAAAATGTTAAGACAATCGTATCACCTACCTTCCAGAGTTGTAAGGATAAAATGAGATAATATATGTAAGGTGGTTTGTAAACCTTAAAAAGCTACTTAAATGCTAGCTGCTGCCATTATATTATAGTACATTCATACAGTACAATTTGTTGTTATTTCCCAATTGATGGGCATCCAATTTATGTCTAGCTTTTTTTTTTTTACTGCAACAAAATAAGCCTCTATAAATATTTTTGTATATATGGGACCTTTCCCTCTGTCTTTGTCTCAGTTATATTGCTGGGGCAAAATTAACGAACAGTTTAGTCATTTTTATAGCATAGCTGCAAATTGTTTTCCAGAATGTTTGTATTAATTCCCTGTTCTACCAACAATGTATTTATGTACCTGCCTTTCCACATGCTCTCCAACATTGTTCTCATCTTTGCCAGTTTGCTGGGAATGAAGTGAGGTCTTAGAATTGTTTTAATTTGTATTTCTTTTATTAAAGTGGTAGTATTTGTCCAGTGTATAAAGTACTGAACCTGAGAGTCAGGAAGACATGGGTTTAAACCCTGGCTCTGAAACTTACTGGGTATGTGACCCTAGATGAGTCACCTGTTGATTTGCTCCAGTGTCTTCCTACTAAATCACAGAGGGTCTGCAATCTGCCTGTTGGTAGAGGGAGTTATCACATGAGATAGAGAGAGAGATAGACAGACAGACAGATAGACAGACAGATAGTAGAGCATTTATTAAGTGCTTACTATGTATGTGGCATCATCATGGAATTCTCCATAATTATGAAAACATGTGTCCCCTAGATAGAGATTTGGAACATGGTTTCACGTGGTTGTCAATAACACTGTTTCTTTTGAAAACTGTTATAATAACAATGATAGCTAACATTTATATAGCACTTTTAGGTTTGCAAAGCACTTTACATATCCTTTGACCATTTATATATTGAAAAATGGCTCTTGATCATATATATTTGTATCAATTTCCTAAATATTTGGGATATCAAACCTTAACCAGAGATGGTTAATGTGAAGATTTTTCCCCCAATTGACAATTCTTCTTATTCTAATTATATTAACTTTGTTCTTGTGAAAGCTTTTAAATGTTATATAATGCAAATTATCCACTTTGTCTCCCCTATGGCTTGTTTAGTGTTCATTTTTCCCCAGACTCATAGATCTGAAGTGTATCTCCTTACATTTTCTTGCAGTTTTGTTTTAATGATATGACCTTTTTATATATGCGACCTTGCTTCTTCATTTGGAGTTTAAGGTAGTATATAGTAAACAATGTTGGTCTAAATAATTTGTGCCTCCTACTTTCCAGATTTGCCAGCAATACTTATCAAATGGAGAGTCGTCCTCCATTAGCTTCTATTCTTAGGTTTATTTGTCTACTTCTCAATCCATTTATCAGTTGAATTGAACATTGGACTACTATATCTGCTTGCTTCTAGGTCTCGCTTATTTAGTCTGTTTCTTCTGTTCATTTACTTTTCTATTTTTAACCAGCACCAAATTATTTCAATGATTACTACTTTGTAATGTATTTTGAGATTTGGTACTTCTAGGTCCCCTTCACGCCTACATTTTTTTTTCATTATTTCCCTTGAGATTCTTGACTTGCTGTTCCACAAAATGAGTTCTGTAATCATTTTGTCAAGTCCTATAAAGTAATTCCTTGATAATTTGATTACTATAGCAATAAGTCTCTAAATTAATGTAGGTAACATAATCGTTTTTTCTCTGTATTGGTATAGAACAGCATCCTTGTCCGTAATTGTATGCTGATGCCAACTGGCAGAAATAGTGAGTCATTCCAAGTCCATGGTCTCCAGGATTGAGCCTTCCTTTTTCTTAGACAAGTGCTGTGCATCATCCCAATTATTACCTTTGTAGGAATATTTATACACCCAGAAATACACAGCACACAAAGGAAAATTAGAGTCGGGGTATTTAAACTAGAGCATGGCTACCAAGGCGCTAATGAGAGTCAAGGAAACGTTCCCTCCTTTCTAGCTCCCTGGAGTACAATTAAATTCATAAAACATTTATTACTAGGTGCCAGATATTGTGCTAAGCACTGGGAATACACAAAAGAGAAAGAAAGTGTCTGCCCTCAAGGAACTTGTGTTTGTTCTTCATTCTCAAAGAGGACCATGACATCAGGGGAATGATAACATGAGTTACAATTGACTTTGATTTGAGTGAGAGAGAGCTGTGCAAAGTCACCAGTCTCACTTTCTCCTCCCTCAAGGAACTTACAATCTAATAGGAGAAGACAACACAGAAGAAGCAGCTGGAAAACTGGAGAGGGTAATGAGGGGACACTCTAGAGAGATACAGCTGCTGATGCAGAGTAGAGTGAGCCATAAACTCCAGATTCTGACTAGAAGGCTTTGGGAAGACTTGACACCCTCCAGCCCTTCAATCAGAGTGGGGAGGAGGTTGAGGAAGTTGAGAAAGTGTTGGGTATATCCAATGTGGAATTAAACAGCATGGTGAGATTTTCTGGTGATGAGCTCATCTGAAAGGGATGTCTTGTTCCATGGAGTTTAGATCAAGCAGAGTTGCAGATGTAAAATGATGCCATTTGTTAAGGATTGGGTGTAGAAATACATAAACCCCAAAATAAACTGGCAATGGAAATTAGTCCCATAGGCTTTGTTTCCTTAAAATTCTCCATGAAGTTTTGATCTGTCACAGCAAGACTCAAGACTTGGATGGCCTAAATATGGAAAAAAGGGGAGGATGGAAGGAGAGAAGGAGAAAGGAGGGAAGCATTTATTAAGAACCTATTATGGGTCAAACCATTTGAACCTCACAACAACCCTCAAAACTAGGTGCCATTATCCCATTTTATAGCTGAAGAAGATGAAGTTAAGTAACTTACTCAGAGTCACACAACTAGTAAGTGTCCAAGACCAGATTTGAACTCAGGTTTTCCTTATTCCCATCTAAAGTCTGTCAGGTCCTGCATAATTCAAACTCCAAGAACTTTGCTTGATCCTAATAACAAGTGCACTTCTCTGGCTGGCAACATAAGGCACAATAACAAGTTCCCTTAATATATCCCAAATATATACCTCATGTTCCTTATTAGAGAAGACACATAGGTCATCTGGGTAGACAATGACAAATTGGTGGAGGAATTCTGCCAGAACCTCATTGATCAGGTGCTGGAAGGTCACTGGGGCATTGTCTAATCAGAATGATTAGAACCTGATACTTGAAATGTCCATATGATTTTTTTAAAGTGTCACCCTTGGCCTTAATTCTAAGTCTTGTAAAAATCTAATTTGGTATAAATCCAAGCATCCTTGAGTCTGCCCAAAATAGCTAATATCAGGGTGTGATTGTGACAATTGTGAATGGCAATCTTATTGTTCAAGCAGAGATGGGGCTCATCCCCCAGCTTGCCTTGATTACAAAAAAGAGGAAGGGGTGGACCTATAGATGAGATTCAGAGGGACTCCTTCTAGATATTCCCTATAACTCTTATAACAACTACCTCTCCCTGTTCATTTAATGCCTAAGTTCACCAAGAGAGAATGATGGACCAAGAAAGAGATGAAGATTATTATGATGCAAAGACAGTTGGGTTACCTCCTTAGGATAAAAACCTCCTCTAATTCTTGATACCTTGTGCTTTCCTTAGTCTTTTTTTCCATGAAGTAGACTCCTGGGATAGTGGTCTTGGGTAACTCCTATCAATAGTCTGGTAACTCCTAGGGAAACTTACTCATGAGGGTCTTACATTGGGAAGTTATAGTATCCAAGCTCTATTTAATGCCACCTCAGCCATGGCATTCTAAATGCCATCTCCACTACTCCTGTATGATCTTCTCAAAGAATCCTTGTTCCACTATGATCCCCTGCTTACATAAAGGAATGGTCTTATAGCATAGCAAATGACCCTTGCCACCCAATCAGGGATTGGCCAACTACTATAACAGCTCTTTGGTTAAAAATACTCTTCCCAACTTATGACCTGCCTCTAAGAAATATAATTACCCAAAGTCCCAAATTTAATCAATAATCAGGTCTGCCCTTAGGGTTAGAGGATATTGGAATTTAGAGCAAGAAGAAACCTTACAGGTCTAGTCCAAAAATTCTTAACCTTTTTTTTTTTTTTTTTTTGCATCCTGGACCCCTTTAGCCGTCTGAAAAAACCTGTGGGAATACCATTTTAAAATGTATAGAATTAGATGTAAAGGCATATGCGGGAAAGCAATGAGATTGAAATATAGTTATCAATTTAAAAATATACATCACAGACTCCAGATTAAGAGCATCTGACTAAGGCAATTTCCTCCTTTTAGAGATGATGAAAGGTTTCAAAGGTGAAATCAAAAGGTGAAAATCAAAGATGATTTCCCTGAAGGTCACACATGCAGTAAGTAGCACAGCTGGAATTTTGCTGGCCTGATTTGGGGTCTCACTGCACCTGGACTGGCAGAGTGACCTTGGCAGGTGATCTGCTTTTTCCCTTCTCACTTGGCTCCTGGCATTCAGTATATCTTACTCTCCTGGCCAAAAAGTCCCGTCTCATTCTCACTGTTGTTTACTTGTGCACAAAAGTACTGGGGGTTTGTCATTTCCTTCTCCAGTGAATTGAAGCAAACAGAGTAAGTCTGTATCTGAAGCTGGATTTGAGCACAATCTTCCTGACTCTTGGTCCAGTACTCTGCCCAC
Source organism: Pseudochirops corinnae (assembly GCA_028646515.1). NCBI lineage: Eukaryota > Metazoa > Chordata > Mammalia > Diprotodontia > Pseudocheiridae > Pseudochirops > Pseudochirops corinnae. The sequence goes on along the minus strand of CM053589.1, from coordinate 172,170,314 downwards.
TGAGCCACCTAGCTTACCTCCTGACTCATCCTCACTAGGACCCTACCTCCCAGGGTTGTGGGGGTCAAATACAATAGCACATGTAAAGCACTTTGTAACCTTAGAGCACTATATAATTGCTGGTTATTGTTATTATTAAGAATTATTCTTTGTTTCTTGATCCTTCCTGGCAATTTCCTACATGGGGGACAGGGTAGAGTATTAGTCGACCCCGTTGGTCTAAATCAGCGGCTCTCAACCTGTGGGTTATGTTCAATTTGTAACAATGAAAATATATCCTGCATATCAGATTTTTACATTATGATTCATAACAGTAGCAAAATTACAGTTATGAAGTAGCAATGAAAATAATTTTATGGTTGGGGGTCACTACAACATGAGGAACTGTATTAAAGGGTTGCGGCATTAGGAAGGTTGAGAACCACTGCAAGTCTAAATGATCAGAGACATCCCAGAAAAAAACTGAATCCATCCTTGGACCAGTGTTCCTGCAACTTGTGAAACTGGGTTCTCCTGCTGCCTTCCAATCTATCGTCCCTAGCTCTTCTTGTCCCCAGCATAATTCTTCTCTGTGTTTGTGGCTGCAAACAAACCTGTTCCCTTCATCTCTCCTCTTATTTTCACTGAGCTGTCGTGTCTATCAATCTGGATAGATCCTCAGGGATCAATTGACCTTCTAATTTGTCCTTTAAACCCTTCTTTAAACCCTTCTTGAATATCTCAATCTGTCAGTCAGTCTGTCAAGAAGCTTTTATCAAGTACCTACTATGTACTGGGCACCGGGCCAAGCCTTGTGGATGCAAAGAAAGACAAAAACAGTCCCTGCTCTCAGGAAATTTTTATTCTAATGGGAGATGTAAATTGTAAATATAAGATAAAAACAGAATAGACAGAAGGCAGTCTAAGAAGGGAAGGCACTGGAAGGTTAGGGGACTCTTACAATAGTCTTCTATACAATATATAACACAATAGGGGATTCTTACAATAGTCTTCTAACCAATCTCTCTGTCTGGAGTCTTCCCCTCTCCACTATCAAAATGATTTTCTTCAATCATATAATACCTACTCCCACCCTGACTCAACTAACTGGATTGTTTCCCTGTTATCTCAAAAGTCCTCTGTTGGGCTTGTAAAGCCCCTCAAAACCTAGTCCCAACATGCATTCATATGCATTACTCTCCTTCACACACTTTATGTTCTAGCCAATCTGACCTTGAAGCTCCTAACATGAGACGCTCCATTTCCAGCCCCATGCCTTTGCATAGCTGTCCCCCCTGCCTGGGATGCCCTTTTTCTTTACCTCATCCTCTGAGAATCTATAGTTTTCCTCAAAGCTCAGGTAAATGGCGATATTCAATACCAAACAATTACAAAACATTTATGGAGAAATTGTCATGTGTCAGGAACTATTTGAAATTCTGCAGACCTAAAGACTTACCATCTGTGTAACCCTAAAGCAGTCCCTTAAGGTTCTCTGGACCTTGGTTTCCTTGTCTGTAAAATGAAGGTGTTGGGCCTGGTGACCTCCAAGTTCTTTTGTAGTTCTTAATCTATGATCTTATGATTCTATGAATTACAAAGAATGAAACAATCCCTACCCTCAAGTTGCTTATCAATTCTACATGAAATTCTTCCTCATTTCTCCTCTCACTCCCAGCTGCTGGTGCCTGGAGTTTTTATTTTGTACCTACTAGAATAAAATCACATTGTTTCCCTAAGATAGAGTATGTAAGCTCCTGGGGGTGGGGATGGTTTGATTTTTGGTTTTGTGTCCCTGGACACAGTACAGTGCCTGACAGACCCATAGGAGATGCTTTTTAATTATGAGCTGATGGACTAATTGAATAAATAGTAATTCTTAGTCTGATCAAAGAACTTTTAGAAGAGAACCCCTTGGGAGCTGTCCAGTTAGATGGGGGCTGACACATTATAGCCTTAGGGCCATATCCTGCCCACAGTCTGTTTTAATACAGCCTGTGGGTGAGTTAGAGCCCACAGAGAAACAAGAGGTAGCTCTGACTCAACCTTTGGGTGATAGTTTGGTGGCCCCTGACTTAGATCAAGAGACAAAGCTGATTTAGAGAATAGAAAGCAAAGAGAAGTAGTGTGGAGTTGTGGTTAGAAAGCTGATAAAGACCTGGGTTCAGGTCCAAACTCTGATGTATGCTGCCTGTACTACCTTGGGAAGTCTCTTCACCTCTTAGTGACTCCTGGCACTCTGCTAATAATAAAAATGGTTAGCACTTACATAGTGCTTTACAACTCTTACTTCATTTGATCCTCACAAAAATCCCTGGGAGATAGATGCTATCATTATCCCCATTTTACAGATGGGGAAACTGAGGCAGATCGTGGGTTTCTGATTTGCCTAAGGTCACACAGCTAGTTAGTGTCTAAGGCTGGATTGGAATTCACCTCTTCCTCATTTGAGGTTTCTCCACTGCACCACTTAGCTGCCTAAAACTAACAGAGAGCAGGAGATGATCTGAAATTGGTAAAGGAAGTTTTTTCACTGAATATTCTCTACACCAATGAAATCACAGATCCTGTCCAAATTTTTTTTAAAAGAAAAAGGGGAAGGAGGATTGTTGCTGTTAGCTGTTCTTCATTCTCAAAAAGGACCTGTGACATCAGCAGGGGGATGTCTTGGCTTGCAAGTGAATTTGGATTTAAGTGAGGCAGAACTATGTAAAGTCATCAGCCTCACTCTTTCCTCCAGAGTCATGGCAGTTCAGTGGCAGAACCTAGGTCAGGATGACTGGTGATGGCCCAGATGCAGTGGGAGACCTTGGCCTTTTTAAGCTAAGGCCTTTCTCAGGTCTCACTTTGTCAGAGGCAATGCCCCTTCAGAAGTTAAAAGCTAAGTAAGAATTGAGGCAAAAGATAGCCTTGTTTGCCTTCAATCTAGGAGAGGAAGACCCTCAGTTTCTGGCCAGAACAGAAACAATTACTATTTACACTCACTCTGAGTCATCAAAACACAAACAATGAACAAGAGAGGTTTGGACTGGACCCTATAATTGGCCAATCAGTGAAAGCCAGAGGGATTTGGCTTTAAAAACATAGTCTAGTAGCTCCATTTGAATCATAATGGGCTTTATCAAAGCTTGGTTTTTTCAGAACTATATTTCAAGAACTCACAAATGAAAACTCCATGAGACAAAAGAGTTGGCTCAGCTTTTCAAAGGAAAAAAAACCAATGATGGAATAAATAGGGGGGAAAAAAAATCTAACCTCAAGCCCCAAGATCACTTATGAAGTATAAGCAATCTATATTTCTTTGGACAGAGCACCCACATATAAAAGTACTGTATCCATTGACTACACTAGAGAAAATGATGATTGTCAATCCATTCGTGCTGGTCAGAAAGGAAGCCTTTGGAGTTCAAGGCTACCCATTCTATCTGTTTCTAATTTTCTAATTCCATGAAAAGAAGGTAGAGAAAAATCATCCTGTCTCTTGTGAGCCTTTGAGTTCCAAAAGCTCTGAGCTCTTCCCTTCTCTCTGCAATGTGACATATGGAATTTTATCACCTTCAGTATGTCTGTCACCTGTTAGCTGCTATATTGCAATCCAGGGATTCCCTTCACCGCTCCCCAATACCCTCACCTCCCCCAGCTCTAATCTGAAACTGTAGATGGCTGGTGTTCTACCCAGTGTCATCCCCAGAGTCTACTGCTTCTCATCCTTTCTGACACCAACACTTTAATGTGCTGGAGAATGTCCGATAATTCACTGAGACATTCTTGTTTAAAATTCCTCTCTGGCTAAAATTCCTAATATATACACATACACACAGATCTGCCTGATTTGTAGGGGCTAGTGAAAGAAAAGGACACTTGAGTCATGAAAATTGGTATCCCCCTTGGCATGAGAGGCAAAACAGTAGAGTAAAAGGAATGTTCAACAGGAAGTCATCAAATTCTGCCTCTGGCACTTGGGCTCATAGATTTAGAACCAGAAGGGACTTTAAAGGTCATCTTCATTTTTACAGATGAGGCAGCTGAGTCAAAGAGTGCTTGCCTCAGCAAAAGTCACACAGGTACTGACCAAGGCTGGGTTCAACAGCAAAGCACATGGCAAGTCATCTTTGATTTGTTCCCACACATAAAACCATGTCTGTTTCTGATGTTGAACCATTTGACAATGCTCAGGACACTGATGGTGAGAATGATGATTCCAGGTCTTTAGCAGTGGGAGCTTAAGAGATGGACCAGGATGGACTCCATCTATTAAGCAAAGCAAGTCACCTCCTGGTCCATGGTATGGGTCTAAACCCGGCCACGGTCTTGCTTTGGCTTAGCTCATTGGCTCCTGGATTCTTTGCTTCTTCTGGGACCACATCTCTACCATAGCCTTTTGGATACTGTTCATGATCCAATTCCTTGATCCAATCCAATCCAAAGTCTCAGTTGTGGCCCTCAGACATGTGTTTTTTGTTACCTGTAAAAATGAAATGAAAATAGATTATAAACTCCATGAGGGTAGGGACTGTCTTTTGCCTCTTTTTGTATCCCCAGTGCTTAGCACAGTCGGTGTTTAATAAATGCTTATGGATTGATCGACCTGATCAGTTGTGGGGCATTGGATATGGTTGGTATTTTGGATGAGACTTTGCTAGACATCAGACAGTGATATTTTCTTCCATTTACAGAAAATGGTGCTGCTTCTCTGAGGACACACCTTTCTCTTGGACCCCTGAGGCTCGGGCTAATAAAAACAGCCAACATTTGGAACCTTGAAGTTTACAAAGCACTTTGTATATGCTTCTCATCTGTTTTGCACAACAGGGTCTACTAGAAGGAAGGTGCTATTATTATCTCCATTTTACTGATGGGGAAACTGAGGCTGAGAGGCTGTGAGAGAGAGCCCAGTGTCTCACAGCTATTAGTATCCAAGGCAGGTTTTGAACTCAGTTTGTTTTTTCTGACTTAACATCAGCTCTCTATCCTAGCTGCCTCAGGAAAAGCCTCATTTCCCTTCCCTGGAAATTCAGATCCCTAGCCTAGGTCCTTCTCTAACCTGGGTCAGGAAGGAGAGGCTGATCTAGCTTCATCCTCTCAGGTCTGCTGCCTCTGAGTCAGGAGGCATTCCTGGCTAAGCCAGTCTCTGATGAAGGGGGTTACTCAGCACTGTGCCTGGTATACAGTAGACACAATAAATGCTAGTTGACTGACGGACAATGATTGGTTCCAGGAATGACTGGATGAACCTGCCCTATTACATTGGCAGTGGAGAAATTCTCTAGTATGGCAGCAGGCCTTCCATGATGTCCTCACACAGGTGAAATTGTTCCTGGATGAGTGACCCTCACTGTTTGAACCAAAGGAGCTTCTAGTTTTCAGAGTTCACAAGGGTTCAGCAAGACCACTTATTGAGCCATCCCAGACTTGACTAACATACAGCAATTCTGGATAAGTATTTCAGCTGGAGCCCGAGACAAGCTATGCTGTTTCCCTATAGGTACAGGTGGGCGTCCATTGACCTTGGCAAGTGAGAGCACATTTTGGGTTATGAGCCTAGTCCCATCCTAGAATCAGTCCATATTGGTGGAACAATTTCTTGAAGGTTTAGCAGATTCTATTCAATTCAGAGTGAACTGAGGTCATCAGAGGCCAGCCACCCACCTGGAAACCCAGGTTGGAAAGGAAAAACCAAGCTATGCAGAAGGTTTGGACAGCTGGCACCCATGCCACAGACTAAGGAACTAGAGAAGCAAGGTGGGAGGGAGTGAGGAGTTGGGAGAAATCACAAATATGAAGAATTCTAAGAAATTTGGGAAGATTTGTAGGAAGTGATGCAGAACAATGACCACAATAACATAATGGGAAACAGCTCTGAAAGACTCTGGAAGTCTGACCAATGCAGGGAACAAATGAGACTTCAGAGGACAAAGGCAGAGAGGTGCATACTAAATGGGTGGAAAGAGGAATACAGCAGTCAAGATGGCCATTTGTTTTGCTCAAGTAACTACACCTATTTGTTGCAAGAAAGAGTTTTGCGGTGGGGCCAGGAGGCATTAATAAGAGACCAACGGTAAAAATGATGTGATAAAACTTTTTTTAAAAAAGAAAGTAAAGTTATTTGTAAAGGAAAAGTCTTTGGCAGGGCAGAGGGATGTAGTATTTAAGGCACTGGAAGAAAAAAATGACCTTTCTTTGGTCTAAAGGATTTCTTCCCACACACCCAAGCCCATATTGATGAAGTGACTTCCCTGAGGTCATGGAGCAGATATGGAAAGAAGCTGGGAATAGGGCCACTGATTCTCTGCATAAGGATCCCTATGGAGGGTGTGATAGTTAATGTTTAACAATCCAATCTCCAGAAAAGTTTGATCTACACGAACATTTTCTTCATCTTTTTCCAGGCAATCAACAAAATAATAGTATCTGCCTATTCCAAAACGTAAAAGCTGAAAATTCAGACTCTTCGAATCCTCGTTATCTGTCACCCTCCATATCCAAGTTGTCACCAAGACCTGTGATCTCGCCTTTGTAACACTTTTCAATTGCATGCTCTTCTTTCCTGTGACACAGCCCCCACCTTGGAGCTGTCCCTCAGCACCTCACACCTGGACTATTGTTGTAGCCTCTGGTGTATCTGCCTGCCTCACGTCTCTCCCCATCCTCCATCCATCTAATGCATTCTCCATTCAACCACCAAAGTGATTTTCCTGAAGCACAGGTCTGACTGTCACCTCCCCTACTCAATAAACTCCAGTGACTCCCTATCACCTCAATCCTCTGTTTGGCATTCAAAGCCCTTTGTAACCTAGCCCACTTCAACTTTCTAGTCTTCTTACATGGTGCTCCCTCTCACACACTCTTCCATCCAGTGACACTGGTCTCCTTGCTATTCCATGAACAAGCCACTTCATCACTGAATTCTGGGTATTTCCTGGCTCTCCCCCAAATCTGTAAAACTCTCCCTCTTCAGCTCTGCCTCCTGGCTTCCTTTAAGTCCCAACTAGAATCCTATCTTTTAAAGGAAACCCTTCCCAACCCCTCTTAATCCTAGTTCCTTCCCTCAGTTATTTCCCATTTATCCTGTGTGTAGCTTGCTTTGAGGACCCTCTAGGTCCTCAAGGGCAGCCCTTTGACTGAATCCAAACTTAATTAGTTCTATGAAGTTTGGATTCAGTCAAAGGGCTGCACTCGAGGATCTAGAGGGTCACATGTGTCCTCAAGCCTGCAGGTTCCCCACCCCTGCCACTAGCACACATGAAGTATTTAATTATGGTGTTTGCTTAATTGAGTTGAATTGAATGGAATTAATACATGTTTGGTGAGTTCCTTCTTGTGAGTACATTATAGAGCCAATTCTTGTTCAGGTATGGTCAGATGAGATAGCCTCTGGGGTCCTGTCCAACTCCGAAATTCTTGAATTTGATTATCTGATTGACTATATTCTACTTGACACACATTTATAGCAAAAAGTCTGAATAATACTTGACTTCTTAGCTGTCTCTTTTTTGGAAATAGTACAATATTCCCTTTACCCAAAAGATCTGTTCTTCTTTAGAAATAATAACGAGTACTTATATAGCACTTTAAACATTTGCAAAGCCCCTTTACATACTAATATACGATATAATCTCATTTGCTATAATAATGTTTATGGACCCAACATCTGCCTTAATTTCTCAAATGTAAGTATCAGTAAAACAATACAGTGGACCCTTTCAGTACACTTATATCACTAGGCTTTAACATTTGGTTTCTCTGTAGCATCCTCAAAACAGGATTCTACCCGTGTTTATACATGCTCAGATGTGAATGTGCCCAAGCGAATGGATCTTTGATTACTCAGATTTATAATTAAATTCTCCCCCTCCCAGTGCTTTAACTCAGTGGAAAAAAAAGGAAAAAAAGAAAAGCTTTCTTCCTCTTTCTTCATGGAATAATGCTTCTTTTGAGCCCTGTCCACTACCCTGATCCAAGTGTCCTCCCAGCAGTCCTCTGCCAGCTCCTTCAGATTTCAAAGCTGGTCCTTGAGGGAGGATGAATCTTCCTGCTCTCTTGGTCTTTCCCAACCAGACCATCAGGGCCAGGGGCAGCTCTTTGAGAGAGACAATGAAGCCTTGAATTGGGTGTCTCTGATGGTGACTTCTTCATGAGCTAGTCGGGATTTCTTCCCAGGATCTGACAGAGATAGATTACTTCCCCTGGGCAGCATAGGGAGGGGGTGTTTCTATCTCTCCACACTCTCTTTGTGGACTTTGACAGAAGGAAAAGGTACATCACTAGAAAAATACGTCTAGATGAGGGCATCTCAGGCTTTCTTCATTTTTCCCTTTGGAAATTCTATCACATAAATTCAGTCCACCAGCTAGGGGAAAAAAAATAATTGTCAGAAGTAATGGCATTCCCATTGGTTTGCCTTAGCTTTCTTCCAGTAACCTGGCGATTCTGTTCCAGCAGAGCATAGGAGCTCAAGAAGAGGGGTGGAAGAAGAAAGAGACAAAGAGAGATAGAGACAGAGAGTGAAAGACAGAGAGAGAAAGAGACAGAGAGGGACAGAGAAAGAGACAGACAGAGAGACAGAGACAGAGGGACAGATACAGAGAGAGCCAGATGGGAAGAGGTAGACAGAAAAAGAAGGAAAGAGAGAGAGAGAGAGAGAGAGAGAGAGAGAGAGGGAATATGAGAGAGCAGTTCCATCTGGCAGCATTTCCTTCACATCCACTAGCTCCCATATGGCCCCTACAAAGGGCCTTTGGTCTTTCTGGGCACACGGGCCTATTGTGTAGAGGCCACCAGGCAGCGGGAAGCACAGCTTCAGACAGTCACTGCCTCATTCTCTGCTACACACTGCAGAGGAGTGAGGGAGGAGGGGGACTTTGCAAGGATAGAATTGGGGGGGGTCCTTTTTTTCTTTTTCAGTCTGTTTAGGGTCATTCTTCTAGTACCTGGACACAAGAGGATAGCCAAGCCTCATCTATAAGCATTTCTCATGTTCATGTAACTGATACCAGACTCTGACCAGGCATTAAACAAAACATATGAAGGTGCATTCAAAGAACATATTTGCACCTCTCTCCTTTTAGTTGGTTTTTAGTTTCCCTTCTCCAGGGTTTTGGGGGGTAGGAGGTAGGCAGGCAGTGTCCTCAGAATGTTTCTAAATAAAGATATTTCCTACTTTTGTTTCCTTCAGTTTCTTTCCTTTATAATTTTTACTGGTACAGTATGGTCCATTGGAAAGAAAACTGAATTTGGAATCAGAGGACTTTGGGTCAAGTCCCAGCTTTGCCCCTCATTACCTGTGTGACCATAAGCAGATCACTTACATTAACTAGACTTCAGTTTTCTCAACTGTAAAATGAGAGAATTGGAATAAAGTTGATCTTCAGTTTTACATAAAAATCAGTTCCCAGGATCCATCCTTTCCTTTAAAAGAAGAAAAAATATAGTTAAGTTAAACCAACTGAGAGGTTGATCACATCTGGTACCATGTGTAATGTGCCATACCCTTAATTCCCTTGTCTTTACAGTAAAATGAGGGAGATCATAGGATTATAAATTCAGAGTCAGAAAACACCTCCAAGGTCATCTAGTCCAATCTTCTCAATCTACAGAAGAGGAATGAGCCTATGCCTAATTAATGGCAAAGCCAGGATTAAAACCTCCTATAGCCTTTGCCTCTAAACTCAAAGCTCTTTCCTGTAAACCAAACTGAATGCTCTTCTCTTTGATGTTCTTCTTCATAACTGAGCTGGAAGCAGTATAACATACTAGAGGGTGAACAAATCCTCACATCAGGAAGGCATGGATTTAAATTCTGGCTCTGCTACTTACTAGCTGAATGGCCTTAGATGGGTCACTTGCCTGTTCTACCCTTGGAAGGAGTTCTCCTGGAGTTGTTGCTTCATGTAGTTATGCTATAATTTAGCTGACATTAAGATAACTCTCCTCTTTTGGCTTCTCCTAAAGAGGCAGAACTGGAGTAATGTTCCTGGAATGGCACTGTGAAACCCCAGTTTTCTAGAACACTTGGGGAATGAATCATTCTGAATAGCTGAGAGTTGATTCCTCAGTACCACTTCTTCAACAAAACCTGCTCTAACATTCTATGAGTCTCTCAGTCTAACAATTTCTTTTTGGTGACTCAGGGTCATTGTTATGAATACTGATTATTGTACTATGTTGTATTGTACCCTCAGAGCATCCCTGGGGCCATTTGGGTTGAACTACCATACTGTCAGCTTGGTTATGCGTGGTTCCTCCAGTTTAAACATCACTCTCAGTGATCCCATGGTGAGTTTTTCAACTGTCTCATCCTATTACTAACCATCCTAATCATGGACACAGGAAAATGGGGGGGGGGGGTGAGGAGGGTGTGTGAAGCACTGGTTTTAGAAGGTTCAAATTCTGCCCCTGATGTTTACCTCTCATGTAACCTTGGACAAGTCTCCCTGAGTCTTGCTTTGCCCATTTATAAAATGATGAGATGATGGCTAATGTCCTTTCCAACTCTTGATCTAGTATGCAATTCAATAACCTTAATGAGACATGTGAGACGTTTTTCCTTTATGCCAACTGAACCTTGGACTGCCATACTTTTGGAATTGTCTGTTTTTGTTAGCTTTTCTATCTTCTTCCTCTCTGCTAACTGGCAGATCTTTTGTTTAAAGTAGAACCGCTTTTGGCAACCTCCCTCCCCACTTCTAATTTGATGGAAGCTGGGGAACAAGCTTGTTAGAATTGTGCATAAAACAAGTGATTAAACAATTGCTTAGTGGGGATCCAAGGGAGTCTACTGTAAGAGGAATGAGCATGACTTCAATGTATGGACTTGGTGGCATAGACTTTAGCTGCTCAAAGATCTATCTTGCTTGCCTATTGGTACTCAGACAAGTTCCAGACAATTACAGTTTCTGGATATCAGAGTTCTAGATAGACTCTAAGTCTTGAGTAGGAGGGGACTTCAGAGGCCATCTCGTCCAACCACCTCTTTTACAGATGAAAAAGGCCCAGGGAGATTAAATTAATTTCTCAAGGGCACATGGGTAGTAGGAACCAGAGGTGGGATTTGAACTCAGGTCTGCAGACATCATCGCCAGTGTTCTTTCCAATGCACCATGTGTTATTTTATACATAATTGTGAAAAATCAACTTGTGTTGTTTTTTTTTTTTTTTGAGAAGAGGAAAGTAAGGCACATACAATGGCACACATTGTTCCTCCTTGGCACTCCAGTGTGGCATTAGAATTGGGAAGAACACAGAGGAAGTTTGGATTTATCCAAGTGTTTTATTGCTCCCATATAACTCTGGCCAGCAGCTAAGGGAAACAAGCATGCAGTGCCCCAGGTAATGGAGAGGTTAAAAGAAGATTCAGAAGCCCCATGTTAATGGAGGAAAAGCAACAAGACACAGGACAGCAAATATAGATTTTACCCCTTCATTTCTCCTGTGAATTATTTGTATTAAACATGTCTAGGCAAAGTGGTATCAATTCTCTAGTGAGCCCAACCCTTGGAGTGCTGAACCTCAACCACAAAGTAGACTAAAAGTCTGAAGGACCATCCAAGATCATTGATCAGTGATCTAGAGCTGGAAGGAACTTTTAATCTAGTCCCCTCATTTCACAAATGAGGCTCAAAGAAAAGTGAAAAATTGGTACTACAAGCAGCATTTGAACCCGGGTCTTTTGACTATGGAGCCAGTGCTTTTTCTAGTATGCTAGTCTCAGGGAGAATTGGAGTGTGAATTGACTATGAAATTTAAGTGTCTTTGGAGGAGAGCCTGAACCCTAGGGGCAATACCATAATCCTGAAGAAAAGGGTGAGGTGAGACTCCCAGGAGAGAGATCGAGAATTGGCTTGACTGCTTATGGTTTGTACAAAAGTCCTTTGTATTTGTGGTTTCAGTTGGGTGTAATGAAGCATGTTCAGTGTTTGATCCATTGTTGCTTGAGAATCCTCTTACCTTTTCTGTAAGGATCTAGACCAAAACTGTCTTCTGTTGCTACCAGAATAGATCCTGGGTAAAGACATGACTCAGAGAGTGATTTGTGAGATAATTTCAAGATTAGACCCAGCCTATGGGAATGGTTCTGGGCCTTGGGTTACTTAGGACACTTCTTAATAATTTGTTGTTTAGTCATTTTTCAATTGTGTCCTGTTCTTCATGACCCCTTTTGGGGTTTTCTTGGCAAAGATACTGCACAAAATAACAAAGTGGTTTGTCATTTCCTTCTCTAGCTCATTTTATACATGAGGAAACTGAGGCAAACAGAGTGAAGTGACTTGTCCAGGATCACAAAGCTAGTATGTGTCAGAGGCCAGATTTGAACTCAGGAAGATAAGTTTTCCTGACTCCAGCCCCAATTCTATCCACTGCATCACCTAGCTGCCCTTCCCAATAATTAGAGCTGTCCAAAAGTAGGATAGATGGGAAGTAGTGAGTTCCCCCTTTGCTGAAGGTCTTCAAGCAGAACAGGGTCTCATCAGAGATGTTGAAAGGCCTTTTATTCAGGTACCAGATAACCTCCATGGTTCCTTCCAACTCAATTTCTCAGATTCTATGAAAAACACCTAAATTTTTCCCCCAGGAACACATCCTACACAGACAAAGCTGATTCTCCCAACCCAAGGCACAGGCTTATAGATAACCTTATCATTGTTCTTTGATTAGATTTAGTTCATTGTTCTAGCTTATCCAGATACTCCAGGACTCTGATTCTGACATTCAACATGCCAATGTGATGAACACGCCATTTCTGCCTTCACCCCAATCCTTGCTGTTGAACAGAATAGAATAAAGGACAGAGCCCTGGCTCATTCCACTAGTAGTAACTACAATTGCTGATAATAAAACCCTTTCACATCCTCAAAATACTTTCTTGACACAGCTTTGGGAATCAAGCGATATTCTTCCATAATTTGGACTTACTAAGGCCCTTGGATGACCTGACAGTTCCCTTTGATTCTTCCCTCTCCCTCATCCCACGATGCCAAGTCTCATTGACTAAATGTCCACCAAATATCTTACGTTCATTCTCTTCTCTCCACTCACATGACTACCCCTGTAGTCCATCATTACCTCTCACTTCAGCTATTATTGAAAAGCTTCCTAATTGGTATCCCTGCCACAAGTCTCTCCCCACTCCACTGCATCCTCCACACAGTTGCCAAAGTGATATTCTCAAAGTACAGGTCTGACCATGTGACTTCCCCTGCTCAAGAAATGTCAATAGCTCCCTTTTCCCTCTAGGATCAAATGCAAACTCCTCTGTTTTAACTTCTAAAGATCTCCACAACCTGTTTCTGCTCTACATTTTCAGCTTTATTATATGTTACTTCCTTTTGTGTACTCTCTGGTCTAGCCACGCTGACTTTCTCACTATTTCTCAAACAGAATACTTCAATTCCTATCTCAGAGACAGTTTCCTCTTCTATGAAGTGGGGACAATCGAAATCGAAGTACTTATTTTAAAAAGCTTCTATTAAGTGCCTGCCATGTGTGGAGCTAGGTCACAAAGACAAAAATCTGAAGAGTGCTCTTAAGAGGCTTACATTCTGTTGGAGGGAAAGTATACACATAAAATTAAATACAGAATATATTCAAAGGAAATATAAATTAGTTTCTGAGGAAGAATAGCAACAACTGGGGGGGGAGGGTAGCCGCTGGTCAGGAAAGGCTTCCTGCAGGTGGTGATACCTGAAATGAGCTCAGTAGGACATCAGGAATTCTATGAAGCTTAGGTGAGGAAGAAGTCCATTCCAGGCCTGGGTGGGGTAGGAGGAGCTGGGGGGAGGGGTGGGGAAGAAGAGAGATTGCCTATGCATGAAGGAGATAGAATATCACATAGAGAGAAGAGCAAGTAAACCAGTTTGGCTAAAACCTAGAGGGCATCTAGGAAAAAAATATGCAAAAAGCTTGGAAAGGAGAGATTAGGAAGGGCTTTAAAAGATCATAGTTTGTATTTTATTATTTTATCCTAGAGGCAAGATGGAGCCATTGGCACTTCTTGAGCAGGGGAATGACGTGGCCAAGCCAATGCTTTCAGAATATCACTTTGGCGTCTGAGTTGGAGGATGGATTAGAGAGGGGACAAATTGGATGCAGGAATACCAGTTAAGAGCCTAATGCAATAGTTCAGGGGAGAGGTAACCATATAAGCAGAGAGACGTCTGTGAAGTAGGTGAGCTAGGTAACATCATTGTGCCCCTTCTACAAATGAAGAAACTGAGAGGCTCTGAGAAGTGGCCAGTAAGAAGAGGCAAAGCTCTGACCCAGAGCTTTTGGGTCTGGATCCATTTCTTCCTACCACACTGATCTGTGTTATTATCATCCTCAAGTCTTATCCCTTCTTTCAGCTATCTCCTTTCCCTCAAAAGTTTGTTAAAAAAACAACAACAACTCTTCTTGCTGTCTTTAATATCCACTGCACCAGCCCATTCTGGGCTCTCTGATTCCTGGCATGATTCTTAGAGGATTCTTTTGTATTCATTCTCTGTTACCTGCCCTTCACCTTCTGTCCCCTTCTTTTAAAAATCTGAGTTTGTCTTTGGGCTTTCCATGCATCAACAGGACTCTTCAGTCAGTTCCCCATTTTTTCCTTCATTAGAATCACTTGTGCTTGTGTCTTTAGGATTTCATTATTTTGAACATCTCGAAATTCTAGGTTCAATTTTCCCTATAGAATTTTAAGTCCTGGGATCCCAGCTACCTTTTCTTTTGCACTCTTTGAAATCCTTTTTCCAAGGTCTGGGGTGTAGGTCATACTATAGTATTTAGGATCAGCTCTTCCAACCTCCATTCTCACTGTCAGGATAGGTCTCCAGAGTTCAACTGCTATGTCTTTGTTTGTTTCTTTCTTTCTTTCTTCCTTCCTTCCTTCCTTTATCTTTTCCTTCTTCCCTTCCTCCCTCCCTCCCTTCCTTCCATCCTTCCTTCCTTCCTTTCTTTCTTTCTTTCTTTCTTTCTTTCTTTCTTTCTTTCTTTCTTTCTTCCTTTCTTTCTTTCTTCCTTTCTTTCTTTCTTCCTTTCTTTCTTTCTCTCTCTTTCTTTCTCTTCCTTCCTTCCTTTCATTCACTCATTTATTTTTAGTTTTCAACATTTACTTCTATAAGATTTTGAGTTCTAAATTTTTACCCCTCCCTCCCAATTCCCCTACCCAACATGGCATGCAATCTCATATAGGCTATACATATACATTCATATTTCAGCTGCTGCATCTTTCCTTGGGGTGCTAGGGATAATTGTGACGGGTAGGAAGTTTGTCTAGTGCTATAACTTATGAGCCCCCATTAGTGTACTTCCCTTATTGATTACCATTTATATCAATTAGTCAGTCAGATTTAACTAGCTTTTAGAAAGGATATTTTAGAAGGAGTATTTTACTGAGCTGGTATACTAAGAAGAATTTACAGAAAACATCCCCCCAAATGTCTGTAACAGCTCCTCTTACATCAGTCCAGGGGAAAATGAGCTCAAGGTTAGAGAGCATATGCAGCAAAGGGAGTAAATCTCAGCTCCTAAAAGTTCTTTTGTTGTTCCTTTTATGGAAGAGCAGGAGTGGGAAGGGGGAAGAAATAAAGAACTAGAATCTAAGGTGGTATATTCATTATACAGCTTCTTAGATAACTGGGGAATGACAACGAATTTTGGTATATGAAGATAACTGAATGCTATTTAGAAGTAAAAACAAAAAACAGTGAGAGAGATGATTTCAGAGAATTCTGGGCTGTTTGAACTGACAGTATGAAGTGAACAGAACCAGGAGAGTAATTTATACAAGGATAACAGCATTGTAAAGAAAAACAACTTTGAAAGATTTAAGAAATCTGATCAAAGCAATAACCAACCATGATTCCACAAGACCTGCAATGAAGCATGTTACATATCTCCTGTCAAGATGAGTCTCTAGAGCTCATCTTTCTAGATCTTTGCTAGATCTTTCCTTGTGATGGACAGAAGGTGCAGAAAGACACATGCATTTTTTGGACATATCCTCTGGGTAGATTCATTTTGTTTGACTATACTCAGGTTTTTCTTTCTTTCTTTCTTTCTTTCTCTTACAGATAATGGAGGAGGGGAGAGCCAGAGAAGAGAGGAGGTTTGGCAATAGTGATGTAAAAAATAAGCCATTGAAATACTTTTAAATGCACAGAAAAGAACAGAAAGAACTTCAGAAAAAAAAGTAAAGACAAGGACAGTTTTATAATAACTTATATGCATATTAAAAAACAAGGTGTTATAAAATGGAGATTCATGCTTTCATACAGAATCTCTTTTGAAATCCACTGTAGGGATGGAGATGCTCTTTTGGTTCAAGCTCAGAATAAGCGGGTTTTTTTAAAAGTTGTATCCCTTTAGGTGTGCAGATTTTCTGCTGGACTCCTTGAAGAGTTTCGAAGCTTCCTTTTCTCAGTGTGTCAAGATTATTTTTGGCTTCATATGCAGACACTACATTGGCAGCCATTGATGTCCTGAGGCATTCTCATCATTACTGATGAGAAATTGGAATGCTCTGATTCTTTGAATTTCACAAGGTTCTCCGTGTGTGTGTGTGTGTATGTGTGTGTGTATGTGTGTGTATGTATATGTGTGTGTATGTGTGTGTATGTGTGTGTGTGTGTGTGTGTGTGTATGTGTGTGTGAGACAAGATTGAAGCCAAGGCCAAGACCAGGGTTCTTCTCCTCACCCATTAGTGATTCCTTCCAATAAGCTGCCAGGTGCTCTAACCCTCCATTCCAAACTAGCTTTCTGGTTTTATCAAAGCCCCACAGGACATCACTAAGTTCCTCAGCCAATCTGAACAGGATGCCTGTGTCGAATCACTCCTCTTCATCCAGTGAGTTTTTAATTCTAAATTGATACCAGACTTTTCACAAATAGTCTAAGACCTTTGCTTGTTTGCTTGCTTGATTCAATAAAGACATTCTCACTTGGCTAAGGTAATAGGGCATAGCATCTTTTCAGTTCCTTTGAAAGGAGTGCTTTGATTTGATTGATCAATTAAATTGACACACACACACACACACACACACACACACACACCCATTATGTCTACCGAATTCTCTATGTTGGTCTCCCAAGGTTCCAGACATTTCTCCTTTAGCAGCCAGCTTTTCCTTATTGGTCAGAATCAAGTCCAGAGGAGCATGTCCCACTTCCTCCACCTTCTGAAGAATAAAGCTATCATTGAGGCAAGACAAGAATTTAGCAGATGCTCTGCTTTTAGCATAGAGAGACCTCCAGCAGATGTCCAGCTAGTTGGAGCCACCATCATTAACATATCTTGCCTCTGTGCCATCTTTGTGAGATGCTTCTGGAAGGCATTATCTAATTAATTGCTCCTTGTGACTGTGTAGTCTGGAATAAACTCCTACCACAATCTCTCTTCAATTTCTGCCTCTAGTGATCCTCTCCCAAACGTTCTTCATTGGATTTCTCCCCTCTGGCTTTTTTTATTTTAACACAGTCATTGTTTTTTCTTGATATGAGGTACTTTTCTGCTGCCTCTTTTTTTAAAAATCTAATCCATCTCTTTTGACCAAAGACAAAGAGATTTATAAGAAAATTTTTATAGTAATTTGAGAGTTAGTCTAGGATAATGGATGGAGGACCAGACTCAGAGTCAGGAAGACCTGCATTTGAATGCTGTCTCTGATTCATACTGACCAGGTGACCCTGGGTAAGTCATTTTTAACCTCTTAATGTGCCAGGCATCTCACTAAGACTATGAGTTGCAGAAAAGGCCTGAATTAATGAAGGAAGTTTTATTCTCCCTACACTGAGGAAATTATAGGTCCAGTAAAAAAAAAAAAGAATATAATAATTGTAAGCACTTTATAATCATAGAGGGGCAGCTCAAAGCTGTGAAGGGGAGTAAGGCAGAATTTTAACAGCCTCTGACAAAGTCTTGGCTGGACGTAAACATCCTGGGATTACTTGTTCTTCCAAACAGAAAACTAATCTGAGATCGGCCTCCAGAAAGGAAGGCAGAGGTTTTTCAACTACAGGATATGGAGGAGAGAACGAGGGGAGGAGAAAGAATAGGGGTTGGTCATCCCAGAGCAGCAGCACAGTCCAATCATGGAAGCCAGGTTCTCCAACATCAGCAATTCCCTTCTTCAAGACTGTAAGAGATGATTACTAAATGCATGAGCGGGGAGGTATGTGACTATGGGCTTTTTTTTTTTAAATCTTAGTTGCTCACTTCAGAAACAGGAGGTTGAGAAAAAAAAAACCCAGCTTCAAGGAACACGAGTCTCTAACTTATTCTGAATTATTTTTGCTGATTGTGATATTTTTTTAAAATTCTGTCACTAGATTTAATATTATTTCTCATAAACACACGTGGTCCTCATGTTGCCTGTTGTTCCTTTGTTGAAGGCATGAGGGCACACAGGAGAGAGGGACCTTTCCTAGTGCATAACTTGGAGGTCAACCCCCCCACCCCCATAATCCATGTCTAGAGACTTTTGCTCTCTGACTGGGGGAATAAGCACTAGTTGATTCTTAACTGCGCTTCCAAGGGCAAAATTACTACCAATGTGGGTCAGTTTTTATAAACCTGTCCCATAAACATGCAACTTTGAGTAATGGGATGTCAGTAAGAAGTACAGATGAAATGAGAGTCACCAGCTCTATTCCTCCTGATGAGATGGAGGACACTGTGCCCTGTTTGCCTTGCCACTGTCTCCTAAGGGCCTCTAGTCTTTACCATTTGCCCTGGCCCTATGCCCTGCACACCCCCAGAACTCTCATCCGCTCACCGACATAACCTAGGGACCCCTGTTCCTTGCCATCTGCTCTTCTACTTGCACCCTTAGGTCCTCCGGGCCTTTCCATCTGCCCTACAGCTGAATTTTCTTTTATGTGTTGTCTTTCCCAATTGGAAGTGAGTTCTGAGGTCAGGGATTATTTCTCTTAGAAAGTCTTCTCTTACACTGAGCTTACATGTTTCTTGGTATCCCAGAGTACCTTGCACATAGAAGGTACCCAAGAAATGCTAGTTGATGAAGTTATGGTCTGGATTTCTCAAATGGTTCCACTTTCTCACCTGTGAGTCCTCAACAATTCCATAGCTTTGGTGGAAGGCCCAGAATTTCTCCTTAGGTCAATTCAGTTAAACTTGTCTACACATGTACTGTGTTCCAGGCCTTATACTAGGCTCTAAAGACGCCACGATAAAAACCAAGCAGTTCCTGCCCTCATGGAGCTTATGCATATTGGGGGATATAGCACAGACACAGATCTGAGAATCATAGGATCATACACTGAAAACTTAGACTTTACCCTGGAGTAAGTCTGATAAAATGACCTCATTATACAAATAAGGAATCTGACACCCAGAGAGATTAATGACTTGCCCAAAGTCTCACAGGACAAGAAATAAATAGCCGAGACAGGATCAGAATGCAGTTTCTTGCTCCAAATCCAGGCTCTTTCCATTTCACTGTGTTTGAAAAGATGCCTGCTAGACCTCTTTAGCTACAACACAGCAGAAACTCAAGACAATTATCTGATTAATTTAGTTCCCAAAACAAGCCAAAGGAAAGGTAATTATCCTCCCCCTCCCCCCAACAAATGTGCTTCAGGGGCCCAAGTTATCCAAACAATCATCTCAGTTTATGGTCTCACTTCAGCAGGGAGAGTCTTTTTTGTCAAATAGTAAGTAAAAACAGGCAAGCGTACTTAGAGTCTCAGGTTCAGAAATTCCTCGCTGTTTTGATTCAAAGCTAAATCAATGCAGTTGCTGTTTTCTGAATAATTCCCTCAAGAGACAGCCCTGATACAGTAAAATCAGGAGCCCGGCATCTGAAATTTGACTTGGAGATATGAACCATGTGATTCTGAGCAGACCATTTAATCGCTTAACTAAAGTCTCTGAGACTCAGCTTCCTGACCTGCAAAATGGGGATAATAATATTTTCTCTGTCTACCTGAGAAGCAACGTGGCATTGTGGATAGAGAGCTGACTTTGAAGTCAGGAGAGCTGGCTCTGTGACCCTTTGAAAGTCACTGAACCTCTCTGTGATCTGGGCAACTCAAAGATTATACATTGAAGAGAAGGTGCCCACCTGCATTCCTAGGAGTTTTCTCACTTGGGATTTCCCTATGCCATTGAAATCACAGGTCTATCCCTCTAACTCAGAGGAGGGGACTCTGGGGAAATAATTGCCACAGAAATGTGAATTCCTTTTTTTTTTTTTTTTTGCTTTTTTTTTTTGGAGGGAGGAAGGCAGGGCAATTGGGGTAAAGTGACTTGCCCAAGGTCACACGGCTAGTAAGTTTCAAGTATCTGAGATCAGATTTGAACTCAGGTCCTCCTGACTCAGGGCTGGTGCTCTATTTACTGTGCCTCCTGCCCTCCCCAAAATGTGAGTTCTTTTAATTTTTCATTTGTTCTTTGAGAGATCATCCGCTGACTGCAAATTCAACTATTCTGCTCATTTGAATTTGACTTCAGTGTTCCTTTGAAGAGTTTCAGGTTTGGAGTAAGAAGACTGGATTCAAATTCTTTTTATGCTCTTTGCTCCCTGGGAGACATTGAGTGAGTGACTTAATCTTCTGGGTCTTAGGTTCTTCATCTTAGGGACTCCCCCCCCCAAACAAACAAACAAAAGCAGTATGGTTCAATATAAAAGGCACTGACTCTGGAGTCAGACAAACTGAGTTCAAATCTTCCTCTGGTGTTAATACCTGTGTTACCTTGGACAAATCTCTCATTTCTATAAATCCTTATTTTCTAAATCTTAAAAATGATGAGATTGGACTAGGTGGCCTGGAAGGTCCCTTCTAGTTCATAATCCACCATCCCATAAAAAGCCTTGCCACACCCACCCCACTCTTGGGCGGGGGGGGGGGGGTGCGGAGGGGGGGGGGGGGCGCAAGCCAGCCTAAGCAAGCCATCTATCCCCCATGTAACCCAAGCCTCCTTACCCAGTGAGGGAGGGGAGTGCAGATCGATAGTTCTTAAGCTGAGATTGAGGATGTGCCAAATTTCAGAGTCTTTGTGCTTTTGATTCCTGTTTATCCCCAGCAACAAGATTGTCTATAATTATATATAATCTCACCCTTGTTTACTCTTCTCTATGGAGGCTTGAACATGGTTCAATGGTGTCTCTCTCTTGTCTCCACCAGGTCTCTAGAGAGAAAACACTTCCTTGAGTTTTCAGCATTTTCTTTAAAGAACAACAAAGAAGTCCAGCTCTTATCCCCACTCCTCCTTCCTCCTGACCCTGAGCATTCATCCTTTTCTATAGAATGTGGAATCAGTTTGTAGGAAAGAAGAGGGTGAGTGAGAAAACAATTGAAATGGGAGAATAGAAAATCTGCTCAATTTGGTCACAGGACAAGAGGTGAAAGTCTGATTAAAAAAAAAATCTTCCTTCTTGTTCCTATCTCAGCTCCTTGAGAGTCAGAACCAGTGTGACACTTCCTGATTCTAAATTCGTAAGTAGAATTGATAATTAATGGAAGAATATATAGCATACTAAGAGAGGGGGTCTGTCTGTCTGTCGCTCCAGGGTCAAGTGTTATTAAGAGCCAAATTCCCATTGACCTTTCCCACTGTAGTCCAATTTTCCCCAGCATGTCCTGAATGCAATTCAGTTCACGCCCATTCACTTCACTAAATACTTATTAAGTCCATAGTATATATCCTAGGCATTGTGCTAACTGTATTCTTGGGAAACAAAGAAGTTAGATCAGTGTTCCATTAGTGAGAACTGTATAGCATGTAAAGCCGGTCCAGAGAACCTACATACAGGCAAATACACATACATGCATACATACACACATAAATGCATGGTTTTGTTACCAAAACACATATACATATGTATGTGGATGTACATAGGCTTGTCATTGGAAAGTCACATGGGAACTAAGCAAAAAGAGAATACTATCTCACCTGAATTCTTGTGATAGTTATAGGATGCAACCATGTATGAGTGGCCTAGAATGAAAGAAAAATCTGCATTCGCCTTAGGTTCAACCCTTTGTGATCTTCATAAAGGGCTCATTCTGAATTTGGAGAGGCTGGAGCACTGGACGGGAAATCAAGAAGATCCAAGTTCAGATCTTGCTGCAAACACTTACTAGCTGTGTGACCCTGAAAAAGTCACATCCCTGCTCTCTTCCTCATCTTCCTCATTTTCTTCCTCTTCCTCAGTTTCCTCATCTGTAAATAGGGTATAGTAATTGCACCTACCTCTCAAGGTTGTGAGGATCAAATGGGACCACCTATGTAAAGTGCTTGGCAAATCGTTAAGTGCTTTATAAATACCAGCAATTGTGATTATTATCCTAGCTGATAGAGGGTGATTTGAGGAAGGCAACATCTGATAAGTCAGGGCCTTAGAATTTGAAAATGAATCATCTGCCTGTGTTCAAGACTCTTTTTTCTGGGTAATATGAGTTGTGAAAACCAGAGGAAGCAGAAAAAACAGCTTGATTTGTGCACACTTCCTCCTGATTTCATTCTTGGGGAGGTGGTTATGTGGGAATAGGAATTCAAGTCTCTTCAGAGTTCATCTGGCCCCTGATACACATCCCTCCACAAATACCCAGTCAACTCCATGCCATTTCCAAAGGAACACGAAGGGAAGCCACAAACAGACGGTTCTGCCATCAGGCAAAGGAGAAGGAACAGATGATCTCTTAAGACGTAGAAAAGCTCATTTTTATACAAAAAACGTCTGTAGCAACGGTGCAAGAGATGGAATAAAAAGCTCTAAATTAGCTGGTGTGTATAAATAGAGGTGCTTGGAATCCGAATGTTTTGCACCATTTTTTTTTCTCCCCCAAGAGGCACTGGTGACTCTTTAGAGTTGGAAGAACATAGCCAATCTGGGTAGGAGCGGTTACTTGTCTCACACAGGCTCTGTTCATGCTCCAACTTGTAGCAAATTGCAGGAGTGTAGAAAGTGGGTGGGTTGTTTCCCAGAGCTCAGGCTGGAAGAGCAACTGCAAACAACAGCTCCCCTTGGAAAAAAAAAAATCTCTTCCCAAGCTGCTGCAAATCCTGCAAAGTGACCTGTTTTTTCCTGAGCTCATTAAAAGACTTAATAAGAATAGTCACCAGCAGGAGATGGAACTTGTTGGCCGGGAGCTTCATGCTTAGCAAATTCTCTTGCCCTCTTTAATACAAAAAAAAAAAAATGAGCTGCCTATGGGACAGAAGAATATAAATGATGATCACCTTGTTCCAAAGCACCTCTAATCTGAGAATCCTAAGGATGATACATGTGTTAAATTTATCTACAAAGAGTCGGGACCCCCTGGAGTCCCTTTCAATCTTGCTACAAAAATGCACATTTTTTAACTTCCCAGATAGGTCCTTATTTCATGCAAAAAGTCAAGGGATGTCACTAGCAAATCAGTGAGGAAATTGTATGAAGTACCCTTGGGGAATGATGAAAGGATGTGTGAAAATACAGCCTGGTCTGGCAGACAGAGTGATGGGACAGGAATCTATGTTCTTGTCCTGGCTTTGTCTTGAATTCAGTGAAGTGGCCTTAGGTAATTTGCTGAAACTCTAAGAGCCTCATTCCTTGAAATGGGCATGATATGCCCCTCTGGAGCTAACTCATGAGATTGTTCTAAGCACCCAATAAGATCATGTTTGTGCAAGGATTTTGTACTATAAATCCATATATATAAGATATTTTATTTTTTCTCTCTAGTCTACACACACACATACACAAGTTCATATGATAGCACTGAATACATATAGATGTTTTAAGTGTGTGTGTGTGTGTGTGTGTGTGTAGTACCTAGTGTATATAATAGAGATTTAATAAGCATTTATTGAAGTGACTTGAAATGAGTATCTGAGTTGAACTGAATTGCATTCAGAATAGGTTGGGAAAGTTGGACTGCAGTGGAAAAGGTCAACAGGAATTTGGCTTTTAAAAGCACTTGACATGTATGTGTGTATGTATATATATATGTATGTATGTCTATGTATGTGTTTAAATATATATCAAATATGTGTGTATATGTATATGTGTGTGATGGGCCAACCTTCTGTTACATATATATTAATGTTAACAAACACAGTGCAGTGGATAGAGAGCTGGTCTAGGAGCCAGGCAGACTTGAGTTCAAGTGTTACTTCATTCATGCTTGACCCTGGACAAGTCATTTAACCTCATTGATCTAGGAAACTCTACAAGACGTTAAGTTGAAGAAAAGGTGCTGATTTGTATTGGTGGAGGGAATTTCCTCTTCTAGGAGTTTCCTATGCCAATGAAACAAAAATCTAGTCCTTATGCTTATATTATAGGCATATATAATAATAATAAATTAATAACTCTGTGATCTATACATACTGATAGACACTGTTGCAGTTCAGTTGTTCAATATTGTCCAACTCTCCACAGCCCCATGGACCATAGTGCACCAGCCCTTTCTATCCTCCACTATCTTCCAAAGTCTTTCCAAGTTCACATTCATGGCTTCCACGATACTACCTATCCATCTCATCCTCTGCTGCTCCTTCTCCTTTTGCCTTCAGTATTTCCCAGTATCGGGGTCTTTTCCAATGAGTCTTGTCTTCTCATTATGTGGCCAGTCTTTCAGCTTCAGTATTTGACCTTCCAGTGAATAGCCTGAATTAATTTAATTATTGACTGATTTGATCTCCTTGCTGTCTAAGTCCTCAAAAGTCTTCTCCAGCAGCACAACTCAAAAGCGTCAGTTCTGCAGCCCTCAGCTTTCTTCAGAGTCCAACTCTCACTGCCATGTGTTGCTACAGGAAAAACCATAACTTTGACTATATAGACATTTGTCATCAAGGTGATGTTTCTGCTTTTTCGTGTGTTGTCCAGATTTGTCATAGCCTTCCTTCTAAGGAGTGAGCGTCTTTTAATTTCATTAATTAATATACAACTTGTACATATAGGGAAGAGTGTTGTGTCTATATAAAATGCTACTTTGTATCCATATATTTCAACAGTAGCTGACATTTACAATGTGCTTTGAGATTTGCAAAAAGCGTTACATATATTATCTCAGTTGATCTTCATACAATGCTGTGAGAGATGTGCTGTTACCATTCCCATTTTGAAGATGAGAACACTTACACAGGATCACACAGCTAGTAAGTATCTAAGTTTGAATTCAAACCCTGGTCTTCCTGTCTCCAAGGTCATCCCTTTATCCACTAAGTCACAGTGGACCCTACAGCCTTAATCCAATCTATTTTTCCCTAGGGAAAAAAAAAAAAAAAGGCAGGGAGACCTGTGATCTACTTGAAATAGGAAACTCTTGGTATGGAAATTTCCTCTACTAGTGAGGTCAGCAACTTCCCGGAAACCTAAAGTCTTAGAGAGTTGCCTGGGGTCAATGGGAAGCCCAGGGTCATGCAGCCAGCATAGGTCAGAAGCAGAACTTGAGCCCTCATCAGGTACATATATCTGTATTGTATGCAGGTACATTATAAGCAAAACTCATACCTTGGTGGGAACTAAAAAGATGTCTTCTTCTCTCCTTGTGATCACACTGCATCCCCCAGTGCCTGAACACTGCTCCCTCTCAGAGATCTGGAACTTTGAAATTCCCTTGTCTACTGCTATCTCCTGTGATTTCATCTCTCTTGCTCCCTTGTTCTGTGCCTTACCTAAGTGCTCACCATGTCAAAATTTTGCCAGGAATCAGAGACAAGTCCAGCACTATAGAGTATGAAATAGGTACCTTCTTTCTCCTTTTGAAAATTAAGGCATTTGCCCAGCTCTGGTCTTCTTCTCTTCAGTGATAATATTCCCAATGATAGCATTTAAAAGTACCTGGGGAAATAGGTCATTAATGTCAAGATATGTAAACTCATTGAAAGGCAGATGCTTTTTCATCATGTCCTCATTAATACACAACTTTGCTAAATCACAAGATTTAGAGTCCAAACCCTTCATTTTACAGATGGGGAAACTGAGGCCAAGGGAGTAGAAATTGCCCACCCAGGGTCACACACGTAGTATGTAGCAAAGCTGGCATTTGAACCCATGTCCTCTGATTCCAAATAGCTTTCTTTTTACTGTGCCCCCCTGCCTCGACCTTCAACTTCCAGTCAAGTCCTTCCCCACCTCACCCCCATACTACCTTCATTTTACGGGATCATTCACTTACTTGCAAAAGAATTTTCCTAGTAGGAATAACTATCATGACAACAGCTGTCCTAAGCCTTTATCTCACCAACTTGCTGTCTTCTTTTTTTCCTTTTTTCCACACTATAATCTAAAAAAACTATATATTATCTTGCATGAACATCTCCATTTTTCTCCATTTGGTACTGCCATGTGGAGGTGTCTGTTTAGGTGGGTGGGTAGATTGGCAGGAGAGAAGATGTGTCCCTTGACTAGCAGAAATCTCAAGAAAAGTTATTAGCATTCAGAGGAAGGCCTTGCTAGCAAATTTCCTTCTGACCTCAACATGGTTAATGTGTCTTTTTGAATAGCACTTAGTAATAAAGAAATAAGAGCTATAGGAATAATTAATTAAATGAAATAACAAGGCTCTGTATTTTATCATTGGCTAGGTATAAGTAGTGTCTCTCTAGTATGATTAAACAGGGTTTTTGAAGTAGGGTAATGGTTGTCTGAATGGAAGATTCCAAACTTTGATTT
The DNA here is from genome assembly GCA_028646515.1 of Pseudochirops corinnae. Taxonomy (NCBI): domain Eukaryota; kingdom Metazoa; phylum Chordata; class Mammalia; order Diprotodontia; family Pseudocheiridae; genus Pseudochirops; species Pseudochirops corinnae. Next base: position 172,143,737 of record CM053589.1, on the reverse strand, counting down.
TTCTCTTTTTCTACTCCCTCCCCTTACTGACTGCCCCCATCCGACTCTCACATCTAAGAAAGGTAAAGGCAAGGAAAGAGAAGGTCTGGGACAAATGGATTTAGGAACTATTTAGACTTTCAATGACAGATGTTCACGGGCCCTCTAAATATTTACTACCAAAAGTGCTTAGGTCTAAAAGCTGGCCAATTTTATGTAGCACCTCAGAAAAATTATCCTAAATTCACTGTGGACCAGCAGCCACTATGACCTTCTCTCATAGGTTCCCAACAATGTATTTACTTTTTCCAATCAACCAGAGGACATATGAGTTAAAAACAGAAGGTATTTATTCCAAACAACATAGTTACGGGGAACAATTGAGGTTCTTTTCAGTAAGGGGTAGTCTTTGGGGAAAGGACATGCTGACACTTACTGGGCGAGGAGGAGAGACGTCGTAACTGGGGTGAGTTTTCAATGAAGCCTAAGGATGGAGTTGCTGGTTCTCCTGAACTCCAGACCAGAAGAAAATTCCAAAGGAAGAGGGATGTATACACTGTGAGAAGACCTTTACTTCTGGTATGTGTTTGGTGGAGCATTTAAAGATGAGGTGGAAGGTGTCGAAAGGGAGAAGTCCCTTATCTTGTACCTGAGCAGAGTGAGGTACTGTCCTAAAACAGTGGTCATCACTGACTAGAACAGGAGAACTTCACGGTCCCCTGCCCCTCTCTGAACATCTAGAGCAGCGTTTTGCCCCTGAACCTTTGCACTGGCTCTTCCACATATCTGGAATGCACTCTCTGCTTTCCTTTCCTTGGTCTCATAAAGTCCCTCTCTCCCTTTAAGAGGAAGAGCTCAGGTATCATGTTCTATAAGAAGCCTTTCTTGGTTCCCCAGCTCCTACTGCCCTCCTTCCCAAACTCCCTTGTATCTAACAACTTACTTGTGCATACTCACTTTATATTAATGCTGTACATATTTCTATATGTACTTGCCACTCCCCCTGCCCCCGCCCCATTAGAATATAAACTCATGGAGAATAAGGATTATTTCACTGGTTGTTCTTGCCTTCCCACTGCCCAGAACCTAGCAGGTCCTTAATAACTGCTTGACTATTATTTCCCAGCTGCCAGTTTTCAGGCAAACACTAGGCCCTGGCAAACTTTTAATTCCCAAGGTCTTTACCTTTTAAAATCTAGAAGCTTAAGCCCCTCTCCCTTTGTTGTGTTCCTTGCATCCCATCCTTGTCTAGGCTTTTCCCTTCCCCCCTTCCTCCTGGTCCTCACTCCCCAACAGCCAAGAAGTGCCCTGCTCTGAGGCAGCAGAGGGTGCTGAGATCTGGAGCAGCTCATCTCACTATCTTATCAGAATGAAGTGTCTTGGGGTCAGGAAACATTGCTCCAATGAAGTCATTCTTTTACATTTTTTGTGTATCATGGATTCCTTTTGACAGGCTGGTAAAGCCTAGGGATGTCTTCTCAGAATCATGTTTTTAAAGGCATAAAATAAAATACATAGGATTAAAAAGGAAGCCAATTATGTTGAAATATAGTTATTAAAATATTTTTTCAAATAAATGTGTTAATACCCCAGCTTAACTACCCCCGCTCTAGAGTGTCTGGGGAGAGCTTCTGGTACTTTGGAAGACTGGGAAGATAAATACTGTCCACTGGACCAGGAAACTCATAGCCCTAATGGTGAAGAGCAGGCACAGAGCACATGAATAATAACTGACATTTATATAGTGCGTCAAAGCTGACAAAGTCCTTTACATCCACTATTCTGTCCTTTGAGTTTCCAAACATTCCTGTGGAGAGAGTGCTAGAGATGCTAGGAGGGAACTGTGACTCAGAGGGACAGAATGACTTAGCCCTAATAACATAGCTGAGATTGGCTACTATGTCTTCATGGGACTTCCCGGGGCCTCCTTGGAGAGAGCATCCAACTGCAGCCTCATGAAACTGAAAATATTCCCCATTTCCATGGTTGAGTTCCTTCTGGAGCCACCATTTTGTAAAGGGACTCAAGTCACCTTTATCCCCCTGCTGGCCCTCTTCCTAGCTTCTGGACTTCAAAACTATGCCACCCAATGGGCACCTTCAAACAACTCTGCCTACCTTCAGCTTCCTTGTATTTGTTTATTTCCTTCCTTAGGACAAGGACTTTCTGTTAGTTTGTACTTATATCCCCAGCACCTGGTAGTAGTAAGTGCTTAATAGATCCTCCCTCCTTCCTTCCTTCCTCCCTTCCTTCCTTCCTGCCTTCCTTC
>CM053589.1:172066401-172140989 GCA_028646515.1 Pseudochirops corinnae | reverse complement strand
TATTCACAGTTTTATATCCAGATGAAATTTATTTTAGAGATTCTTAAAAGAGCATTAATATATCCATACTGGGTTAATATACAGTGTTTTAGATTGTTGACTAAGTGAAAAATATTTTAATAAATGCAGACAGTGTTATTGTTAAATTCCTAGAAGAATTATAAATTTCACATTTCCTGACTTGCTTGTGTTTTAAGTTTTTAAAACATTTAGTATGGAAAATAACAAATAGGTTCAAAAAAATCCCTTTTCCTCCATACGCAATCATGTCCAGTCACTCAAGTTGAGAGCAGTGACTCAGAAAGAACTCCATGCTTTCCAGTAGCATCCCATTCCTTGAGCACATTCCATCACCCATGCCACACTAATCCAAAAGGAAATAATCCAGTCCACTAAACACCTCTCTCCTTTCCATTCTCAGTGTTTTATCCTTCCTGGGAGGTGCAACCCCAAGCTGCTTCTCAGTGTTTCCTCCTTCTACACTAACTTACTGAGGTGCTTGTAAAGAGGCAGAGGAAAAGTCACTCCTTCCATATAACACCACACTGGAGGTGATCTGGCCCGGCCAATTCATTTCCCTCTGGTGGCTGCCTCCTTTTCTTCTCCTTGATTGAAAGACATATTTCACAGCAAACCACTGTAGTTTACTGGAATTTAATGAGAGGAAGTGTTATGTTAATGTCAAGAACTGAACAGCTACTGCCATTTAATCTTTAAGACAGTGTGGTATTAGTATCATTTGGTCCAACATACCAGCCTGTATCTGAAGCTGTCTTGTTTCTATGGGGTTACTTGGTAAAAGAGGTTGTTGTGATGACTACTGAGCCATTGGGGGAAAAAGCTCACACCACTTATTGGCCATTATATCTCAACGGGAGAACCATGTCCCTCCCATTAGAAAGGCTGTGAATTCTTTTCTGAGTTTTGATAGGAACAACCAGGCAGTTGAATCCTTTCCTTATTTCTCTGGGATTTACACTGTAACATGCCTTTATTTTTTCCAGATGTCTTACCTAATAAGTCCAGATTTTCATAAGGAGATCTGAATCCAAAAGCTATTGCTCTGACTTCAAAGACATGAACTGGGATGGAGGTGGGAATAGAGGGACTGCACATTTTATTAAAATACTTTAGTAAGATATGGAATCCAGTCATGAAGACAAACAAAAGTCATTCTAAATTACAGTTTTCCTTGGTGTCGTTGTGCCCAAAAGGGAAGTGAGAGAAATCCTGATGGTCTAGCAACATGAGCATCCTCAAACAGAGCTCATACTTCTGTTAGACGTTTTTCATTCATTCCTTCAACTATAGTCATAGGTCTTGGGTATACAAAAACATAAATCAAAAAGACCTTGCCCTCATGGAACTTACATTCTGCTGGAAGGGGAAAGAAGTAGATAAGAAATATGTGTGTGTGTGTATGTATATGTGTATACATATGTGTATATGTAAATGCAAGGTAATTTGGTGGAGGTGGGGAGAGGACCCTTGTAACTGGAGGACCAGGAAAAGCCTTATACTCTGAGGAATCAGTTGGCTTTATGGTTTACAAAACAACTTAAGCTCAAATGAGATAAGTATGGAGTTTAAGAGTATAAAGAGCATCAACTCCTTTTTTACAGATGAGGAAACCGAGGTCTAGAGAGGCAACAGCTCTTACCAATGCCATTTAGTCCAAATCTAATGTTCTCTCTATCTCACTGCATGCTACCTTGATTTTATTGCTCACAAGCTATGCGGCTCCACCGTGCCTGGCCAGCTCCTCATTCTTTATTCCTCTCAGAGGCTACCCCAGAGAGTAACTAAGCATGGCAGTCTGTGGGGTAGAAGCTATCCTTTCACTTTTCCAGATGCAAATCAAGAACAGCCCTCCCTTACTGCTCCTGGATTATCTTCCTAGCAGCCGGCATTTTAGGCATCTGCAGGATTCCTTGTGAAGACAGTCGGATCATTCTCATCTGTTTTCTTTTTTATTTTGGAAATCAACCCTTAAAGTTTTATAAGGTGGGATGTCACTTTACACCAAAAGTTCACCTCTCCATGGCCTTGGCACAGAAGTATTTCCTGATCCTCTTTAAAAAAGGCAAGGGGTCTGTTTGCAATTGGCATTTTGCGGTTGATTATTTTAAAAACAAAATAAGCCCGTATTAGAGACTAGTTAAATGAATAATTTGTTCTTTGTAAGTTCTACTCTTGTCAACAGGTTTTTTTTGAAAAGACAAAAAGGGATACTTTACAAAGACATTCCATCATTTTCAGAAATCTGTCTTTTAGTCAGATCAACTTTCTCCTTTATAATTCTTACTGGTACCTCTAAGACTAGCTGGTTTCGTTTTATCTCAGGAGTAATGACTTCTGTGAGTGTTGCATATTTTTAAAAATGCTTTCATCTCATAAAATTGGAGGAGAGACTCAGTGTCACCTGGTCTGGGACCAGAAGAAATTAAGTAAATTGACCAAAGTCACAAAGGTAGTTGAGGGCAGAGCTAGGACTAGCACTTGGGTCTCCAGGGTCATCATTCGGAATTCTTTTGACTGCAACCTTCACTAGATGCATAACTAATCTTCATTTTGCACAGTCCCACTCTGCCTTTCAGAACCCCTAAATTCAGAGGGGTTTTCCCCAATTGTTCTCCCCCTAAAATTTACTCTGCATTTATTTTGAAAACATTTTTGTACTTGATATCTGCATACATGCTGTTTCCTTTTTCTTTTCTCTCTACCCCTCCCCAGCCCCCATAAGTAAGATACTGAAAGGTGGAGACTTTTTCATTTTGGTCCTTGTGTATCCCAAGTGTCGAATGAAGAGCCTGGCCCATGCTAAGTGCATACTGAATTGAATTGAATTGAATTTTGACTTTTTTACAGACTATAATCTACCTGAAGGTGGGGAGGAGGAGTTTTCTGACCCTTCTACAATAATACACCACCACCATGTCCAACCTCCCCTCTTTGGATTCTACCAGAACTCACCCACGATAGCTTCCAGCCAACAAATGATAATTAAGGGAAGATCTGCTTTTGCAGTTACTCTTACCTCTATCACCATGTATTAACCCAGATTGGCTGGAAAACCAGATAATGGGATGATAATAATGACAAAAGGCAACTAGCCCTGCTGTATTCTTAGACCCTGCAATTTCCCGCTGTTAGCGTCTTATTTGAAACAACCATGGTGGCGGTTATGATGAACACCATTAAAATTATAAAGATGCTATAAACCACAGGGGATCAATAACTATCTCCTGAGGGTTTCTAATCCAGGTTCAAATAATTCCCATTGAAACAGTAAAAAGGAAGAAAAAAAATGTTCTATCCATCAGGCTGATCTTCTGACCCACAAATCAGGGATGAGATTATCATACACTTGGGAAAGAAAGATTTTTGAAAGTCTATGTTTACTTGAGAGAACTCAGTTTCTCTCCTTACTAGGAACAATGAAGGCAGCTTTCTCTCTCCTTTATTGCATATTTTAGCATGAAAGGAGAATCATGTTATGAGAATTATACTGTTAATGAATTCTACAATTTGATTTGCTACAATGTCAATTAACAATTTATGGCTGGGAGAAGAGGAAAGAGTGGGAAGTTAGAGAGGAGAAAGAATGGTAGGGAAGAAATAGAGAGAGGAAAGAGGTGGACAGAGAAAAGGACAGAGAGAAGGAGGGGGAGAGACAGAGGCAGAGACAAAGAGACGAAAACAGAGAGTCACAGAAAGACAGATTCCTGTGTTCAACTGAAATTCTCAACCACAGAGGCAGTACTTGGCTAAGTCAGACCCATATTTTACTTCTGAGTGATGATTCATCCTTTTCAGTGTGACCTATACATTTTTTTAATTACTAGAAGAATAAGAAAGGTTTCTTTCTCAGTGTCTTTTTTGAAAGAATCTGAAGATCAGGTTCTGAAATATCCCTACTCCAAAGGAGGAAATAGTATAAGTTTAAATTTGAGCCTCTAAACAAAATTTCCGAAGGGCTCAATTATTCACTCCACCACCCCAGAAGCACCTTTTCCATATAACCTGGTTTGGGCAGAAGTGGGGGTGAGGGGAAATGGGAGAAGGAAAGGTTTTATTCCACACCCCCTCCCCACAGATTCCCAGGCTCTGCCCAGATGGTTCGGGCGGTAGCTATACCTATGAAATATGAAATGAAGGGTGCTTGGTTGCTAGGAGACTAACAATAGTGGATAGCTCCCAAGCAGGGTAGTTTCTGTTCAGGAAGGATTTTTTTAAATTCCTATTTTCATCTGCCTCTGCCTGGACTTAATTTCTTTTTAGGGGATGGAAAAGTAGCAGTATAACTGCCAATAACCATCATCGTTGTTAGGTTATTGAATGCAAAGGAGGAAGAGGTTAGCTACTTCTTGGAGAAAGCCTAGAGGTGCCTAGCACAGTGCCATGAATACAGCAGGCACTCAGAAAAATCAATACCAGAGAGGTGATGAGCAGGGTAAGCAACCCTTAAACCCTAAAGCTAAAATAGTCACTATTAATCTATATTGAAATGCTAAAACCCTCACATGGCAACTAGAAGCATCAAGGCACCCCACAAAACTGAGTGGAAGATTTGTTCTGAAATTCACAAAAGGTAGAAAAATCCTAGAACATCAGAGTTGGTTGGGACTTAAGAGATCATCTTGTCCAGGCCCTCTATGATATCTTGCCTCTGCCTGCAGACCTCGGAGGATGAAGAATTCACTACCTTCGGTTTTAGACAGCTCTTACTGCAAGGAAGGGTTTGGGGATGTTTTTGTTTGTTTTTAGTTCAAGGTGAAATCTACCATTGGTTGGTCCTGGTTCTACCTCTAGAGCCAAACATAAGCTTAAAGCCCCCTTTCATGGTATCATGCTTCAAACATTTGGAGACGGGAACCATTTCCTTCTGAGTCTTCTCTTTTCCAACCTAAACATGTCTTGTTTCTTCAACTGAAACTCATTTAACTTTGCCTTCCCATTTTGGTCCCCTGGTTGTTCTTGTCAATATCCTTTTTGAAATGTGATATCTAGGACAGAACACAACGCTCTAAAGGTGGTTTGACCAGGGCAGGAGATAGTGGGAATGACATTTCTCTGATCTGATCAGAGGATATTTGAAGACCTGGAATTTCATTGTTGGAAAAAATCCTGAAGGTTGTCTACTACAAGCTATATCTGACCAGAAATCACTCCCAATCCCCCAGTATTCCTGATGAGTGATCGTTCAGACTTCGATTAGAGACCCCCAACAAGAGGAAACCCACTACCCCCAGGTTCTTGACCTTAAGTCTATGAACATTTTTTAAACTTTGATAACTCAATATTGTTGCTTTTTTTTGTAATTCCATGTATTTTATTTTGTGTATTTAAACTATTATTCTCTGTTGCCTGGCAAATAAAGGTATCTGTGACACAAAAAAAAGTTAGGAATCCCTGAACCACATGGACCAGGGACTAGATTTCTTCTACTTGGCCATTGTGGGCAGGACTACATACAATAGGTGGAAATTGAGTAGTGCAAAAGGTTCAAATTTTCATTCTGATCCTTACTACCAGTGTAACCTTAAGCAAATCCATTAACTACTCTTGGGCTCAGTTCTGTAAAAGTGAAAGATGAGCTTAGCTGGCTTCTAAGGTCCCAGCTCTGACTCTATGATCGGGTGAATTTAATCTTTCAAGGCAGCCAATTCCAATTTTCAATTAGATTCAGAGAACCAAAGTCTAGCTTCCACTTAGAGGTCCTAATTTAGGGAGGAGAGCCAGTATAAATAACATTGCCTCTAAAGACATGAGTTCAAATCCTACTTCTGACACTATCTCTCTAACTAGGGACAAGTGACTTAACCGCCATAGATTTCATCTGCAAAATTAATTGGTTGGACTTGATGGCTTCTAAGGCATTTTCTACTACTAAACTTATGATCCTAGTCATTTTGTGTGACATCCCCTTAAATATTTTAACTCAGCTGTCATAGACCTTTGTCTTCTTTTTTCAAGGATAACCATGGAATATCCCTGATTTCTTCAACTAATCCTCAGATGACACGAAGTACAAGTCAATCATAATCTTGATTGTCCCTCTCCATTTATTTCCAATTCTTTCTATAAATGGTTTCCTTGTAGTTGTTTACATGTTGCCTCTTCTGTTAGATTGTAGACTTTTTGAGGACAGGGACTTTTTGCCTTTCTTTGTAACCCTACACACTTAATAAAAGTTTGTTGACTGACTGACTCCAGATGCTTCCTAACTTAGCAGTGGCCATCCTAGAATATGGTGCTCAGAATTGAATACAATTCTCCAGATATCATATGGTCAGGAGAGGGTACAGTAGGGCTCTAATCAGAATTAGAACAATAACCAGTATTGGTAGAGTACCTCCTATTTGTCAGGCAGTATGTTAAGCACTGTACAGACAATATCACATTTGAGTTTCACAATAATCCTGGGAGGTGGGTGTTATTGATATCCCCCATTTTACAGTTGAGGAAACTAAGGCAGAAAGTAGTTAAATGAATTGCTCAGAGTCACTCAGCTTATGTGAGGCTAGATTTGAACTCAAGTCTTCCTGACTTAAGGCCCAGCACTAGTCCTGGACCTTATGCTTCAGTAATTAAGCTAAAGGCTGTGTTACATTTTGGGGGTACCATATCACAATCATGAGTCATACTGAGCTTGAAATCCAATAAAAAAAAAAAACCAGAGCTTTTTCACCTAAACTATCACTTAATAATACTTCCCTATCTTGTACTTGTGATGTTGATTTTTTTTTTTAACCCAAATGTAAGACTTTACTTTTATCCATTTTCAGTTTCATCTTTTGAATTCAGCCCAGTGTTTTGGCCTGTCAAAATCTTTTTGAATCCCAGCCAAACCTTCATATTATCTGCAAAAGTTCCATTCTATTAATGGAGTCCACAATCAAATCAGCTTCTTGGGGTGCCATATTCCACTGAGGACTCACAATGAGCTTCTCTCCCCCCTCCCCACAAAGCCTCCTCGTCCTTTTCATCAGAAACAGCGCCTCTCCATGCCTCTCCATGCCTCTCCATGCCTCTCTGACACCGTATTTGCACATTTGATTTTTGGAACCTAAGTATGCCAGATGGATCTTTTCCTCCTGTGTGTATCTTCACAGATACAGAGCCTGAGAAATCCTTCTGGATTATAAAATTCTGCCTAATTAGTATGAAGAAAATGCCCAAATGTTTCTCGCCTGTTGTGGTCATGAAAAGAATATTACTTTAAAGACAGTTTGTATTTCCTCTGCTAAGCACTTGCCAAAGACATCCAGGCCCAGCCTAATGTTCAGGGGCTTGGGTCAATCTTCTGCAAGATAGCCTGAAGTTTATGATAGCCTCAAATGGCACACTGAGCGCAGGAAGAGTCGGGCAGAAAAACAGCAAAATAATAGGTGCATTTAGAATCATTTATGGGCCAAGTCTTGACAGTCTTTCTGCTTCGTTGCTATCTGGGGGCATTCAGAGTACAACGAGAATGCTGACTCATTAGGAAAAAAAGTATCTGGGCAGGTCACTTTAAAATAAACCATCTCAAATTGGGTCAGACTGCTCATTAGCAAACATTTTTTATTCAGTTTAAATGTAATACCTAATGACAAAAATGAAAGAACATTTTATTTACTGTGACACACTAACTTTGAGGATATTTACAGGCAAAAAAGCAGATTCAGAGGTGGACAGTGGGATTTCTGGAGGAGAAAAACAGAATACGAATAGGGTGATATCTGTTTAGTGGAGGTGAAGATGAGGGCAGGCCTGAGAGAGAAGAGCAGGCATGAAAATAGACTGAAAAGATGTTGTCATTTGATGGCGGGAGGTGTGGGGTAACCACAGGAATGTGGGAAAAATGATATGCTATAAGGATAAGAGTCACAGAATGTTAGACCAATCCAACCCCCTCATTAGAGATGAGAAAACAAACCCTAGAGTTAGCAGCTTGCCTCAGGTCACAAAGCTGATGAGTGACAGAAGCAGAACCAGAACCCAGGTCTCATGACTCCCAGAGAACTTTCCAGTGAGAAATTAATCCAATTATAAACTCACTATTGGATTTGTCTCCGTTTCTTTCATCTATGAAATAGGAATGAAGAGTCTTTCTATCAGAAGGATAGCATGCAGATCAGATTGTAGAAAGAGTACTACCTGGAGTAAATAATTAGTCACACCCACAATCTTGCTAGTGTGGGGTCTCCCCTCCCTGGTATAGCTCTTAACTCATTCAGATCTTCTTGTCCTTTGCAGTTGTAGCACCTACCCCATGCACTGGAAGCCTCCCTCTGGTTATTTTAATTTAATTTTTACCAATCCCTGATTATACCAGGGCAGATCACCTGTTCTGAAACTTGGAGTCTTAAAGAGGGTACTCACAAGGGACATATAGCCTATATGTATCAGGGACAGATCTTGAACCTAAATCTTCCTTACTCCATTATAGCACATTGTGTCATTTTATTATTTAATAGAAACATTTCCTGGAGACCATCCTCACACCATTCATCTGTTATCACTCACTCTAACTGCATAGCTAACCCACTTCTTTCCTCATGACACATTTCCTGGATGAAATTTTGTGGGCCCCATCTTGCACACAAGTAATCACAAGTCATATGTTACAGTCCATTTGCATCTACTACATACCTTTTAGTTGTCCTTTAACTCACCTGCAATTTAGATTTTTCTGAGATCATAGGATCTTAGAGTTGCAAGGGAACCTCAGGGGCCACATGGTATAACCTGTAAATGGATGATTCACTATGTTTATTATCTGCACTCATGTCTTTGTGTATAGATATCTAAAGCCAGGAGTTTAATTATCACCCCTCTTGTATGTTTTACTTCAATGGGCAAACTATCTGCTGTGAAAAATCGTTGTCTCCACTGAAATCATTGTCTTTTCATGTTTTACCTGCTGTTTTCTGTGGTTTCTGTCTTAGTGGATGTACATGAGCAGTTTTCTTCCTCTTCTTCCTTTTCTTCCTCTTTTCTTCTTCTCCTCCTCCTCCTCCTCCTCCTCGTCCTCGTCCTCGTCCTCCTCGTCCTCCTCGTCCTCCTCATCCTTCTTCTTCTTCTTCTTCTTCTTCTTCTTCTGTCTTAATCAATCAACCAAAAGCATCTATTATGCACCTTCTATGTATCTGCAAAAATAAAAAAAAAGAGGCAAAAATGAAAGAGTCCCTGTCTTCAAGGAGCTTACATTCTATTTGGGGAAGACAGCATATGCACATACAAATACATATAAAAACTACATGAAATAAATTCTAAATGATATCCTAAGACTGGGAAACTACACGATTAACATATTTTTAAGTTTTTCTTTCCAATTAAATGTAAAACAATTTTTACATTCATTTTAAAAAAATTTTGAGTTCCAAATTCTTTCCTCCCTACCCTTCCCCTCATTGAGAAGGCAATTTGATATAGGTTATATATGAATAGTCATGTAAAACATATTAGCCATGTTGTGAAAGAAAACACAGAAAGAAGCCCTCCTAAAACACATACACAGAGTAAAAAACAGTACACTTTGATCTGCATTCGGACTCCATCAGTTATCTCTCTGTAGCTGAAGAGCACTTTTCATCATAAGTCTTTCGGAATTGTCTTGGATATTTATATTGCTGAGAATAGCTAAGTCGCCCACAGTTGATGATCATACAATATTGCCATTACTGTGTACACTGTTCTCGGTTCATCTTAAGTCTTTCCAGGTTTTTCTGAAAGCATCTTGCCCATCATTTCTTAGACTAACATATTTTAATCAACCTTATTGTGGGAACTTTTTTGTGGGGAGAAAAAAGATGAGCCACATACTGAAATTTCCAGGATTCCTCTGGGTTTGAGTACAAGCAGAGAGATTATGTGAGAGTCACCCTCAAAATTGTACCCAATCCCTCATGTGAGAAGGGATGCTCCATTAGAAAAATTACAGCAGCTATCTTTTCAGGTTTAAAATCTCTGTAGCAATTTCTATTACATAGCCAAGAAACCCCCAAAAAACCAAAACCAAGGTCCTGAGAAATTGAGACAAATCATTAAGACAACTATAGTAATAATACAATGATTTAAGTGACTGAATCAGAAACTATATATAAGAATCAGGACTGTCAGGTCTACGGTATAGAAGTTTCCCTCTTCAACTGACAATGTGCATTTTTCCGAGGCAAAATTGTGTAATTTATGATATTTATTTCTCCAACTCTCTTTTTAGTAATCCATAATCCCTACTCAGAGGTTCCATCGAACCTCTGGTTCCCTTCATCACAGAGAGAAAGTGAATTGTAGAGGGGAAATCAATTTACACTAGGGTGTAATTGTTGTAATGACTGAAAACTTAGAGAGATCATCTAGCTCAACAGTCCCATTCTACAGATGAAGAAACTGAGGTCCACCCAGAGAATTAAAGTGCTTTACTCAAGGTCACTGTTAAGTGGATGGTCCATGACTCAAACCCAGTGTACCATGCTTCTACTAAATATCTTAGGAGAGTTGGGTTCTAGACTTGGATCTACCATTTATTTACCATGCCTTTTAACCTTTATAAATCTCAGTTTCCTTATCTGTAAAATAAGCAAATTAGAGCAGTGGTTCTCAAAGTGTACTTTGGAGACCCCAGGAGTCCCTAAGACCCTTTAATAGGGCCAGCAATGTCAAAACTATTTTTATGATAATACTAAAGTGTTTTCAATTCTAACATACTAAATGTTAGTAGATATAATCCACATGAACAAAAACTCTTTGTGGAAGGTCCTCAATCATTTTAAAGCATTTAATAGGGTTCAGGCACCAAAAAGTTTGAGAACCATTGGTCTAGGTGATCTCTATGTATGGCCCTATCCAAGACATGACTTGACTTCTTTGGTGTTTGGTCTCCTCATTTGTAAGACGGTGGGGCTGGCTGAGATGATCCCAAGGGTCTCATCCAGCCCAGGATTGTATGATTCCTCTCTGCCAGCATTATCGGCCTTTTAAAAGAGGCTATCTGGAAAGGTCATGATAAGCTTCGAAGGTTTTGCAATGTGGAGTCCTAGTGCTTCTCAAATCAGACAGCATAGGCCCAATTTAAAGGATACCAGCTAAAAATAAGTCTGGCTATGATTGTAACACCTCAAAAACACCCCTTTATTTTATAGAATATTTGATCTAGAAATCTAATCATCTCGGAAATCACATAGTTCACATCTCCTATTTTACAGATAAAGAAGAAATTGTGGAGCAGAGAAATGAACTTTTACTTCTACTAAATGGGAAAATCAAAACTTGAATCCAGATCCATTAAATGATCTGTTCTCTTTCCTGGAGTCTCTTGCCCTGCCTGAGGGGCTCCACACTGCTTCTAAACTCCACTCCCAGAAACTGATTTTTCTCATACTAAAGAATGTTTTATGAATTGTGGCTCTTATAATGGGCCCTTCATGTAGAAAATGAAGAGCTTTGGGCCTCAGTAGACCCTTATTCAACTAATTCATAGAAATAGTCAGTGGTGCATTAACTTTGTCTGGGTTTAGGGTTGTTTAAAATGCTCAGGCTATTGCAAGAATTGATTTGTATGACAGAGAGCATTCTATTGACCCTTCATTCAAGGCACTGTTAGCAAAAGAGAATAAGGCTTTGAAACTGTCCCTTTCAGAGGCTTTAAAGTGGCTTCTAATTCTTATTCCTTTGAAAGGTAAGGGAAATGGTATGCATGCCTCAGAAATATTTTGTTTATTTTGAGGGAATAGTTTAAGGGCAAAAAAAAAAAACTTTACAAACCTCAGTAGAGAGTATTCTGATGGGTTTTGTAGGTGGTGTAAATTTTTATTTTAAAAAGTATAGACCAAAACCCACCTTTCTGAGGGTCCCTGTTCTTTTTTATAAAAAATGTTTTCTGATTCAGAGGAAAAGAAACTGTTGAAAGAATTCATGAGTCCTCTTAGGAATCAAGGGGCTCTTTCAGAGGGCTCTGTTTAAGCTAAAATGAATGAAAAACACTATCAACTGTCCTGTGGAACACAAGCATGTTTTAGAGATTGAGACCTACTAGTGAGATTACATTTTGTACTTGGTTGAACACTAAACCTTGAAAAAAATAGTTTGGGAATGAGTTGAACACCCAATGGTGTTGTACAATTCTATTTGTTGCTACTTAATCATTGACCTACAAACTTGTCCCTTAAAATATGATCTCAGGAAGAACCACTTATAGAGTAATAGTTTGAGAGCATGAAGGAACCTTTAAAAGCCAACTTGCTCATTTTACAGATGAGAAAGATTAAATGACTTGTCCAAGATCACACATAGTATGAATCAGTGCTCAGGACTCTCTCCACTGTCCAACACTATTATCTTTTCAATTGAAAATGTAAAGCCAGTAATCACCTCTAATATTTTTTTCTTATGTAGCCTCTTCAATATGAAATTTTAAATTTGCTTCGTTGGGGTAAGTTTTATAAAAGTACATTTAAGCCAACAAACATTCATTAAGAACATACTCTGTGTCAAGCATTGTGCAAAACTCTGGGGATACAAGGAGATAATAGTCCCTGTTTTTGAGGAGCTCACAGTCTAATAGGGGGAGACAACATGGATACAATTATGTACAAACCAGCTATAGACAGGATCAGTTGGAGCTCATTTCTAGGGGGAAGCACCAGCAGTACGGGGAAGCAGGAAAAGCTTCTTGTAGAAGGTGGGATCTCAGCTGAGAAGTGGAAGAAGGCAGGGGATGGAGGTGAGTCAGGAGAGCCTTCCAGGCCTGGGGGCCAGCCAGTGAAAATGTATGGAGTTAAGATCCCTATTTAACAAGAGCAACACGGGAAGAGCTAGAAAGGCCTGGGCTCATGTGCCACCTCCAAAACATAATGATGTTCATTTAACCTTTCGATGTTCTGAGCAACTGTGTCTCGCTATAAGTTGCAGAGAAAATGCCAGTCTGTGCTGAGAGAGGGAATCCGCTATATAAATGAAATCATAGATCCAGTCCTTGTGGCTGTTTTCAGAGAGAGCAAATGAGGCACAGAAAGGATGTCACCTGTTGAGGATTACATCTTCAATCACTGATGGATCCATAAGTGGAGGTCCTTACTGCTAAATCCTAATTTTCTTTTCCATTTGGGAAATCACATTCTTTTGATACCGGAAAAAGCAATTCAGAGAACCTGGGTTCAAAATTCAGCTTTGCTACTACTACCTGTGTGACCTTGGGCAAGACAAAACTTCTCTAGGGTTCAGTTATCTTATTTGCAAAATTAAGAGCTGGAGCAGATGATCTTTGAGGTCCCTTCCAGCCCTAAAGTTATGGTCCTATAATCTTGTTCTTATTAGAACATGCTGATGGCACCTCCCTCCTTGATTCATTGGAGCAGTGGGGGACTATGGGTGTGGAACATTACATGTGCAGTCAGATTCCATTGATATATTGGTTAATTTTGCTGAACTTCTTGTTGTTGTCCTATACTCCTTCATTCTTTTTTTATTTTATGTTACAAAGAATGTGCTTGAAGGGTGGTCCAGGATTGATTCAGATATGGAAGAGATATAAAAACAAAAAATATTAATAAAAATTAATTTTTAAAAATTCTGGCGGTGATGGTGGTAACTTCCAAACCCAAGGGGAGCAAGTCAGATGCCGCCCATTTAAATGGTGAATTCACCAAGTTATAGATAAACTAGTTTAATTGGAATGGTTTCTATACAGCAGAAAGCTCCATTTTAGGTTTCAGAGACAGAAGATTATTCCCATCCCCCTCAACATCCTCCTGGCCCATGCAAAAGAAAGAGGAATGAATCAACACCATCTGCTCATTTCACACTTCAACCTTCTCTTCAATCATTAGGAAGACCAAACACTTAAAACACACTCTCCTAGTGGCACAGTACAAAAATAATTCCTGAAAACAAAAACAATGTAGGTTTGTAAGAGTCAAGCATTTCTAGATGCATGGAATATTAAGGGCCATGTTGGTTGCTATGGGCAAAGGAGCTAAATGGCTACCATAGGGCAGGAAAATTCATGGGTTTGGTTCTTGGTTTAATTTTTTTTTTTTTTATCCAGGCAGGTTCCTATTCAGGTAGCTGTTAGCTCCAAAGAACACAAAGGAAGAATTTGAAACAGAAAGAACCATCCACATGGCCAGTTTTATTTCTTTCTTACTTATGTCTCCTGCCTTTAGCGAGAAAATGTAGCATCAGGACATGAGAAGCAAGATTGCCAGTCACTTTCCTTTCTCCTGATAAAAAGAAGAGAGTGAAATTGATGGTGGGTAGATTAAGTTATTTGGGAGCTCTATTTGTTCTACTATCTTTTTTCTTTATGACTTTTTATGGAAGTGGAGGAATGGAGCTGGATCTGTGGTTTTAGCCATAAAAGGAACTTCCTCATATGGAAACTGCTAATGCAGGTTAACAACTTTGTTTTCTTTTATTTGTAATTTATATCTTAGAGAATTGCCTAGAGACTGGAGAAGTTAAACAGTTTGACCATAGGGGCAGCTGGTAGCACAGTGATAGAGCACTGGAACTGGAATTTGGAAAAGCTTCAGTTCAAACCAGTCTCATACTTTTATGAGCTATGACCCTGGAAAAGTCACTTTACCTATGCTTGCCTCAGTTTCTTCAACTGTAAACTAAGGATGATAATAGCATCTTCCTCACAGAGTAATTATGAGGATCGAATGAGATAATTAAAAAAAAAAAAAGCATTTAGCACAGTGGCTAACACCTAGCAGGTATTCTCTTACCTTCCTTCCTATGGTCACACAGTCATTATGGGTCAGAGGCAGGTATGGAACTCTAGTCTTCCTGCCTCTGAGACCTACCCTCTATGAACTAGTCAGTGCTTCCTTTCAAGATTGAAATACTGTTTTTTTTTTCTTTGTTCTTGAGCTGAAATGATTCTATCCAAATATAGTTGTTCTTTTTTAAATGAAAGGAACAGCTCTTCTATTGGCTATTCTCCCTAAAGCACCTTCCAGATTCAGCCTGGCTCAGACTGACTATACAATTGATGGACAATATCTATAAGTTGTATAGCTGGCATACCCTAAAAACTTAATATACTTTAGAAACCTAAGGGGAAAAGAGTGGGGTTTTTTTATCCCCTTCATTTCTGTTCTCTGACTTACAGTTCTGTTCAGTCATCCCTTAAACAGTGCTGCTCCAAATTCTGATGACTTGTAGATGGTTGAGCCAGTCCTGATGACCAGAATCCTGCCAGAACAAGCTTAAAAACAATTAAGCCTAGAATGGTGAAGTCAAACTCATAGGCTTGATTTGTCTGGGGTGCTTTAACAATCATTTTAGAATTTTATCAGAAATTTAAATGTTAGGGTGGTGGTTAATTAAGTCATTCAGTCAATGACCCTACTCCCACATAAATTAAGCAACGGATACCCCAGGCCTGATTCCTTTATCAAGTGAGGACGTTTCCATTGAATCAATCAATGGATAGATTGAAGGTATTCGCTAATACATCACCTTTGTCATGCCCTATAGGTCTTCCATAAAATAACAAGCTAGTTTAGAATTCAGAAGAATTTGAGTATCTGTTCAGTCGGTGGTGGCAGCTTTCCTAATCAAACCCCTGAGAAGGAATTGATTGAGAAAGAAGGGTAGAGTGCTTTTATCAATTCTCCCTCCATCTAGACCAGAGTATTTGGACTTATCACAGATTTTGAGAGGATGTCATATTAACTTTTCTCACCATACCACCTTAGTAAATATACCTTTCTAAAAGCTAATAGATTATGCTTGACTAATTTACATCAATTGGTAATAATGAGAAATAAGTGCACCAGTGGGGGCTCATGAACTATATAGCATTAGAAAGACAACCCTACAGTGTCTCGTAAATCCTGAGGGAAGGAGTATCAACCACTCTCTGGAAACTCAGCCTGTCAGTACAAGTGAGATTTTGGAGAAATGGCCAAAAGAATATGCTACAGAAGTCAAGCTTAGTAGTTCAAATCATCTACCTTCTCTTCTTTTTTTTAAAGTTAGGACAGTATTTGCCTATATTCAATCCTGTAGCACCTTACCTGCCACCACAATTTTTCAAAGATTGGGGAAGGAAGGGAAAAGGAAGGGAATATTCATTTATATAGTTCCTACTGTGTGCTAGGCACTGTGTTAAGAACCTTTTCAAATATCTCTTTAATCCTCACAACAACCTTACAAGTTAGGTGCTTTTATTATCTCAATTTTACAGTTGAAAAAGCTGAGACAAACAGAGATTAAATGGCTTCCCCAGGGTGATGTAGCTAGTAAATGTCTGAGGCTAAACCTAAATTCCTGACTCCAGGCCCAGGGTTCTATCCACTTTACTGCCAACTGCCTCTATGAACACCAATTGGGGCTCAGCAACTATACCTATACATTTTTTCAGCACTTTGGAAGTATATTTCATCATATTTGATATAGGTTTTGTTGTCATCAGCATTCATCATCATCCTTAGTTTATTCTAATTTCCTAATGTTCCCAAGATTTGTATATAACTCTATTATTTCCTGCAGTCATCCTTAGTTACCTGGCCTTTGTTCCAACTGCTGTATACATCTTTTGACAATCTGAGTTGGTCGATAAGTCCATTGTGCAAACACATAAGTCACTTTAGACAGTTCTGCCTTTTCCTTCTTATAGGGATAATTTGTGTTTGCATTGCTAAAATGTCATTCCTCAGAGTTCATTCTCCCTCTCAGAGGATTTCAAAAAGGGGAAAGGGATTCTCTCTGTCTTTCTGAACTCTGGTATTTGCTCTCCCAAAGCTTAGCAGTCTCCTTAGAATATACCCGCGTTGCCCATGATGTATTATAAACTCTAAGATGACTTCTCTGTTTTCCCTGTATTCCAGAAAGAAGCCTTGGGATTCTCACAGTAGCACAGAATAAAAAATGGAATTTTCTACCTCTTTCCTCCATCATTCTGCTAGATTTGATAGAAGTGAGTCATAGTGTCTTGGAGGCAAGGCTAGAATTTGCAGAGTGTGGCTACTGGGCTAGTATCTCAACCTATTAATGTCATAGAGACCATTCCTGCAAAGCCCAAAATGTTGCCCCCACCTCCACTTGAGCCGGCTACAGTATCCCTATACTTCTTTAAAGACACTGGTCATTCTTACTGCACTTAAACTGCATCTTGAACTCTGAGTCAATGTTACAGGAAGGTAGCTTCAAGTTTGATGTTAGTTCCTTGCCATCTGAGTCATTTAAAAGTAGCTTTCAAAGGTAGTGGGTTCTCATTCAGTGATGGTCTTCAAACAGAGGATAAATGACAACTCATGAGGCATATTGTGGAGGATGTCAATGACATTCAGCTCTAAGAATTTGAGATTTTGAGAAACTGTGTGGTCACTGCTTCCTTTTGGCTTCAGCAAACATCTACTCTTCATTAGCTGGTCAAATCCAGACTAGCAGTTTTCTTCATCATTTCTTCTATCTTCGGCAGAACAAAATCATCTTCAAGGTAAGACAAGTATTTATCAGTTGCTCTGCTTTTGGGAGCGGGAGACCCCAGTAGATATAACTACTGAAGTCCCCAATTGCTACTTTGTCATGCCTTTCTTTGTGATATGCTTGCTTAAGACTGAATTGACTCTGTATCATTTTCTTGTTGCTCCTAGTTACAATTAATTGATTTTTGTCCTTAAATTGCTTGTCATGGTTCTGTGTCTCTGAACTTAGTTCAGAGATTCAATTGTATGGGTTCAATTTCTGTAATGGGTTAAATTTCAAAATCCAGCTCTCCTCCTAATCACTGATCTAGTTTTGCCTCAGGGAATTAGCTGACCTTGAGGGAATGTGTGTCAACACAAGAGAGTCAGATCTAGTATCTCTATACCACTAAGCAATCCAAGGATGCCTGGTTTGCTGGCCGAAAGGTCTGGTCTATTAACTCTAGATTTTACTGCTATACTTAATAAGCGTTTTTAGTCTCATGAGAGAAGGAGGAGGGCCATTGCTAGCCCCTGTTGCCAAACTTCTAACCAATCGTGTTATTCTGTGTGCCTCAGCTTTGTAACCAGTCATGTTGTATTCAATCCCCTCATGTAATTTACTCTGTTCTGTACTCCCCAAAAGCTATAAAAGGGGAATCATCCTTTTGCTCAGGCTCTTTGGCATAAATGCAGGCAATCCATTGACCCTTTTATTGATAGGTAGCATATCCCTTAATTAATAAATATTATCTTGCTTGGAGAATTATCTCAGTTTGAGCTTTCTGTTAAATTTTGAATGCTATAGTTGTTAGGATTAGATTCCCACCAGTCTCCCCATTCTCACTTTTGTTTCTTCCTCCACTGATCTTTAATCAATTACTCCAACTGTTGGTTCATGAATTTCCATCTAGGAGTGTATTTTCTTAACGCATAATGGTACTCAGCATCTGTTTGTTTTGAATTAAATATAACTTTACATTGCATTCTAGTCGTGGGTCATACTCCATCAAGCCTTTGTTATATCTATAAAGTTCTATTTACTTCCTTATTTTGAGTTCCTAGTTCATTTAATTTCTCCCTATTCTATAGACATCTGAGACAATAAGAATCTTTAAAGGTCCCCTTCCTGGATATTTTCTCTTGTGATTTACTAAGGATCTTCACTAATAGTCTTCTTTCTATGATATGCTTGAAACCATCCATTGAATCTACCTTAATTGTCACATGTTGGCAATTTTATTTCCTTCTTCCACACCCCTCATTTTAATTCTAAAGCCGTCTCGGAAACTTCTGCAAATTTCCAGAAAAATAAATTCTTCCTGGCCCTCATTAGGCATACTCCATGCCCATTTAAAAATATATCATTCCTGTGCCTTAAGCTCTAGTCCAGAAATCCAAATCCTCTTCCTTGAGACCCTCTTCCTAACTAGATTTTCCACTGCTTGAAATATACAAAAATCTTATCTCTATTCTAAAACCTTTCATTTCAATTGCCAGCAGCAGTGAAAGAACACCTGTACACCTCTGTAAGGTCTTTAGTTTTCTTCTCAGGACTCCATTAATTCCTTCCTTAGGTCACATTCTTCCACCCTCCAACTTCCTGAAAAGTATATAGCTTCTTGTCTGCTTGGTTCAGTTGTTTTCTTTATTTTCCTTTTGAAACATTTCTTTCATTTGATAAAAGAGAGCCCTTTCTCCCCAGTTAACCAGAGCATAAAGAAGCATATTTTCAGTCCTTTCACTTCCTTTTTACTTTCCTTTTTAGAGAGACCAATCTCTATTTTGTACACGTGTAGCTGCTTTTTTTTTTTGGAAGAAACACTAACATAGTCCATTTATAATCAGTCACTAGAACTTACTCTTTACTTAAATGTTAATTCATCCACCCATCTATCCATTCATTCTCTATAATTGCTGAAACTGACATCCTCAATTCTGTGTGACCTTTGCTGCTAACTCTAACTGCCAATGGTCACAAATTGGTATGACTCTTCAATGAGTTGGAAGTTTCTGCATGAAACATTTTAAAAAATATATTGTGTTTTCTTGTTGGGTTTGTTTGTTGTTGTTTTGGTTTGTTGTTATTGTTAGTTGCTCAGGGTTAATTGATCTGCAATTAGCAAATTATTACTAATGCCCTAATGCAAAAAGTAGCTATAATCAACTGCAATCTTTAAGAAGGTCTTCTGAAGAAATCTAAACTTCCAGCCCCTTCTATTTTCTCTTTTGGGGAAAGGGACCAGGTAACACTTAGTCTTCTAAGACTAGGTTACTGACTTCTAGGAAAATGAAACCAAACTTGACAATAATAAGATTCTGGTGTTTCAAAGTACTGCCCTAGGCAACCACTTGGAGACAGTGATAGGCTTCCCACAGGAATTCCTTGAATCTTTCGGTATTTGCAGTGAAACTTATTCAAAATCACAGAATTTCAGAGTTGGAAGGGAGCTCACTCTTCAACTACTCCCATTCATACCTGGAAAGTACCAGATATGCAGTAAGTGGTCACTTAGTCTTTGCTTAAAGACCTCCAATGAAGGTTAATTGCCTATTCTGAGGCAGCCCATTCCACCCTAGCTCTAATTGTTGGTTAGTTTTTCTTTATGTCAGTGCTAAATTTGACTTTTTGCAATGTCCACCTAATCACTGCTCATAGTTCTATCATCAGTGGCAAGTAGGACAAATATAATCCCTCTTCTTCCAGCCAAACATTTCCATTTCCTTCAACACTTATAAGTTATCTCCTATAACTCACCACATTGGTGCCATTGGACCACACAAGCCTTCTTGGCCACATTTCTGCAAATTGAAAGTGACTTTGTCAGCCTTCAGGGGTATGGGAATACTTACTGCTTAGTTCTTATATGCAGCTATTATTAGGGTTCCTCTCTAATAATAATTCAGATGCAATGTTAAGGTCTTTCTGTTCCAATTAACATTTTTGTCCCCTTAACTTTTTAATTTTTTGTTTTTCTGAACTGGAAAAAAAGAAACATTTTCACCAAAAAAGAGGAGTGAACTATGAATCTCTATTGTATATAATTTGCCTCTTTTAATAAAAAATATATATTAAATTCAGCATATTAATTTTTTAAATGCCTTATTTTGTCCCTTTGCTTACCATTCTATGTTTCTCATGACTCTTGTGTGTGCATTTCATGTTCTTTTAATAAGGAATACTTGAAAGCATTTTATTAAAGTTCTATTTTTTTCCCCTATAGGATTCTACTGAGTCTTGCAGGGTAAGTTATTCTTGGTTGTAAACCTTTATCTTTTGCCTTTTGGAATATAGAATTACAAAATTTTCTCTCCTCTCTGCCAGTTCTTGTGTGATCCTGACTGTGGTTCCTTGATAATTGAATTTTTTTTCTTTCTAACTGCTTGCAGTACTTTTTCTTTGATCTAGAAGGTATGGATTTTGTCTATGATATTCCTGGAAACCTTAATTTGGGGGTTTCTTTCAGGAGGTGACCAGAGGATTCTTTTCATTTTGGTGCCTGAGCAGTTTTCATTTATGATTTTTTGAAATACAATATCCAGGCTTTTTATTTGGTTATGATTTTCACAAAGTCTAAATGGTTGCTTCTCCTTGAAGGGTTTTTCAGTTCAATCATTTTTAGTAGTAAAAATTTTCCATTTTCTTCTATTCTTTGAATCTTTTGATATTATTCTAATACTTCTTGTTGCCTCATGAGTTCATTGGATTCTATTTGGTCCATTCTAGTTTTCAAGAAATCTGTTGCCTGAATAAAATTTTTCCTTTTTTAATTAAATTATTCATTTTTAGTTTTCAACATTCATTTCCATAAGTTTTAAATTTTCTCCCCCTCCCTCCCCAAGATGGCTTGCAATATTATATAGGCTCTAACGCACTGAATAAAGTTTTTCATCCCTTGTTCTAAGCTATTATTTTCTTTGCAATTATTCATTTCAGAGTTATTTTGTTCATGATTCTATGCTTTGTCTCTTCTTCATTTCTTTCAGATAATAAGAGCTAGTATGCATGTGTACATACACATGTAGATATGAAGATGTATGCATATATGTGTGTATGGTACTTTGAGGTTTTCAAATCACTTTATAAATATCTCACTTGATCCTCACAACAACCCTGGGAGGTAGGTGCTATTATTATTCCCATTTTGCAGATGAAAAAATGGAAGCAGACAGGGATTAAGTAAATGAATAAATGTCGGAGATTAGATTTGAACACAGGTCTTTCTCACGCCAAGCGCAGCGCTCTGTGCCCTGTGGTGCCACCTAGCTGCCTTCTAGGTACTCGTATTGTCCTTGTGGTCCAGTCACTTCCTTCTCTGCGGCTTTATTTGTAGATGTGGAGTCACTCTCTTCTTATGCATTTATCTCTTGCACATTTTCTGACCCATAATATTTCTTCATCTGCTCTCTCCTCTCTCCAGCCTCAGTTTCTTCCCTGTGACAGAGCCAGGCTTCTCACTGTCCAAGGTGAGACCTTGTTTGTAGCTGCCATTGATTCCCCGGCTCCTGACAGGCTTCAGTGTTCAGTTCCATGCTCTTCAGTCTTCCAGTGACCTAGAATGCCCCCAATCAAGGTGTTGCTGCAGTCTATTGGCTAAAACACGTGAGCTCTGGCTGACTTCCCAGGCAGAACCCGTCTCCCAATGCCCATGACTTCTGGTTCCTTTTTTGTGTGTGTGCAGGCTTGGGCTGTATAAAGGACTCTACTGATTTTTCTCTTTGGATTTCTTGATCATTGTGTTATCTGGTGCCTTTTTAAAGATTGTTTCTGGAGTATGTGAATATGAGTATATGAAAACTTTGATTCCTTTATGACCTTTCCCATGGAATTCTTAACTGTTCCAATTCACTTTTCAAGAGCCCCAAATGTTTTAAAATAAGTTGAGAACCAACCACCTTGCTGGCTTAGATGGGAAGGCGTCCTCAGGGTGGGCCAACGCCAAAGCTGATTTTCTAATTTCTCCTATTCCTAAGCTTCATAAATAAAGATGTTTGAGCTCAATAGTGTAAGCCAATATCATTATTAGGAAACCTCCATATGGTGACTGGATACCGAAATGATTTAGAGTCAGAGGATTCGATATCCCTTGTTGACATTATTTTATTACCTTATTAAAAACAAAAAAAAAACCTAACAGCAAATCCATTCGAAGTGTCCGGCATCTTGGAGCTGAAAAGCTTATATACAAATGTAACACACTGGCAAAGTTCTAAAGAAGGACAAATAAAATGATCTTGAGGAAGGAAGGGCTTCCATATAAGGATAGTGTAATGAAGGACTCTCAGCTGTACTTTGACCTAACTGACTTCATTAAGTGTTCTGCCTTATCACAAGTTCCAAATTTGTGCTATGGATTTAAATGAAAGGAAGGGGAAAAAATGCAGCATGCTTAAACTTTGAGAGCTTTGCATTAGCCCTTTTCTTCCCTGCTGGGATTTTAAGTGCTCTCAGGCTCTCTGGCCATTACTTCCTGAACCTAGGACCCAGACATTCTTCCCTAGTGATTCTCAGGAAGAGGGAGACTATTTTCTGTCTTGGACCAATCAATATCTCTATTGGTAACTGGTTCATATTGTCCTTCTTGTCCAACCAGTCCCTAAGTCCTGAGGAACTTGCCTGTTTCCCTCAAAAATAAATTTAACAATACTAATAGTTAGCTTTAAGGTATACAAACCACTTTTTACATATTTTATCTCATTTGAGTTAAAATGATACCATTTAGTTTGTAAAGAGAAAGACAGAAGGAGAATGTCTTAAAATAACAACACACACACACACACACACACACACAAAAGATACAAAGTGAACACAGATTTTTAAAAATCAAATCTCCAAAATGTGGAACTAAGAGGCATGTCCTTAACCTTAAAGTAGATAACTTAATAATAACAGTGAAAAATTATGAATCATTTTAAGTTATACAAAGTACTACATGCACTTTTTCCTATTTGATACTCATAACAATCCCATAGAATAGGTTCTAGTCATGGTTCATAACCTGGATAGCAGCAGGGTCTACCAGAAAAAGAGTTTCTCTTCTAGGTTCTTATGGATTCTGAATTCATCCAAGGGGCAGCCTGACTCCAAGAGAGGAGTTAGACTTTTCTCTGTCTCTCTGGCTTCACACACACACATGCACGCGCACACACACACACACACACACACTGGATTTCCTGGGGAAATCTCTTAAACCAAACTTAGGTATGTATGCTTCATGTCTAGGGTCTCCCCTAAAAATAGTTAAGTCTTATTTTAGAAAAGGTACCTAGTATACAGTATGGATATCAGGTATATAGTCTGTTTCTTTGACCACACCCAAAAAATCCTTAAGAAAAGAGACAGATAATATATATTAACAAATATTTGAAAAAAAAAATAGAAATAACCCGTGACCTATTAAACTTTGTTGGGAAGTAAAGATGACTTTGTGGGGCAGCTAAATAGATATTTCCCATTCATCTTGGATCTGTGCTCTCTGGGCAGCTCACAAATCCAGTTGTACTGGCCAACCAGGTGTGGCTCTTTCTTTATTTCTCCAGAACGATATCGTTGGGTGTTGTCTCCTCCTCTGAGAAGCAAAGGAGGCACAAAAAGCATCTCCCACTGGTCATCCAGTATTGACTTATGAACCCAGGAACTTCTGAACTTGCGAGCTAGCTGCCAAAGTTGGAAATATCCATATCTCAGGATCACTAGGTGCTGGTTGCAGACCTGCACTCAGAGAAAAAAATACAAAGCCAGAGGAAGGCAGACTCACCTAAGCAAGTGATCTGAGGGAGATATAGGAAGGCAGCTTGTATCAGGCAATATCAAACTACTTCCACCATCACCTTTCCTTAGACCCTAGTGGAAACTGCTCTGCCCTGAGGCCAAGAGTCTAGGAAAAGCAGTATTTCCCCCATATACCTCCATCCTTGCTTCTAGTGTGGCCCCTGCAGCCATCACGCAGAAGGGTAGATATATGCCCTGGAACCTGACTTTGCAGGTGCTGCAGTAACCATCCTTTTGAGAGTTACAATTACTAAAGACCCAGGAAAGGAAGTTCTGACTGCCAGTGTCTTTGAAACTATCAAATGGTTCAATATCAGGAACAGGTATGTTTCATCAGTAGACATAAATTACTTTAAAGAAAATGTGTCACCATCCATTTTCTCTCTCCATCTTAAGGACCATAGGACCTTCCCATATGATTCAAAGCTGAAACCTCTTATTTCTATTGTATATGATTGCCACAGACACATAGTAGGTGCTTAATGAATATTAACTGATTATATGTATTGTTTCCCCCATTAGAATGTGAACTCCTTGAGAACTGGACATATCCTGCCTTCCCATCATTGTCTTCTTCATTTAGCATAGTGTTTGCCCTTAATATGTGCTTAATAAATATGTTTTAATGCATTCATTATTACTAAGGGGATAGGAGAGAAATATTCCCTGATATTGGAAGTCCATGGGAAACTCTGAAGAGTCTCAAAGTGGCATACTCAGAAGAGGGGTATAGCTTCTTTACCTAATGAGGGGGTGGCTCTTCTTGCTTTGATTCCCAATCATCTTAGACACAACCCTTTGCCCTCATTCCCACTCCCATCTCCATCACAGACATCAAGGGACTAACAGATATATATATATATATATATATCCTTTAGTAAGGGGATAAAACCCAAGTCCCACCCAAGGTGCCAATACACATGTCCAATAGGGACTATCCCTGTTATATACCTCAAACTAGAATAGACAAAGACTATAGATAGTAGTCCCCACCTTGTCCCTGCCTCTCTCCAAGCATAACTTTTTAGTCTAAGAAAGACCATTGGTCTATTAGGAATATTGTATTCTTTAGCTGTTCTACTGAGATTGCCAATGAGGAAGTTGAACACTATCTTTGGGATTGGTCAGAGGACCCTAGTCTCAATCTTGCCTCAGTCATAACCTTAACTGAATCACTTGGTTTCTCTAGACCTCCATTTTCTCACCTCTAAAATTGTAGGGTTAGATTACACGGCTTCTATTGTCCTTCTTAGCTCTAAATCTATGAAGGTTTGTTGACACTAGCATTTGGTTCTTTAAGAATGGGAGAGAACTTCTTAAATCATTACCTATAGGTCTGCAAATAGGAGTCAGGTGGCAAAGGTTCTGAATCATTACAGACTTAGACAAGATTTGTGATTTACTTGAGATTTTCCATAAGTATTTGTTCCACTCGATGTTTCTATATTGTATTTGAGTTAGGCACAAAGGCATATTTGGATTATTTAAAAATTCATTCTATATTTCTTTTAATCAATACAAATCTGAAGTGAGAGTAAAAATATCTTCTAGTCGATATATCTAGTCAAATCAGAAGTAAATGTAGTGTGTTCTGAGGGCTACATTTTATCACAGAAGCTTAACTTAGGCATATTTGTTGTTTCAATTAGTCTGATTTAGTAGCTCAATCAGTGGGCTGGAGCCTCTAGCACTCACAGGCTATAATTTGCTTTCCAAAGCTGATTATCTGATACCCTCTCCCTACATTCCTCCCCCACCCCAAATTCAAAAGTGGTGTCATGAAGGCAGCTGGCACAGATCTTTGCATACCTTGTTGTAGCATACCTGTCAGGGTGACATACAAATCCTTAGCAAGATTCTCATCCAACATCAGGTTCTGTCAGAGCTCCATGCTGTTAGTTTTAGCCATTAATCATCTGCTCTAAAATATCGTTGATAGGTGACAGGACAGTTTCTTTATGAAAGTCATTTGTCAGAAGAGTTTGGTTTTTCCATTTTTTAAAATTATTTTAACTGTGTTAAGGATGCAACCTTGATTAGTATGAAGACTGAAGAGCAAGTGGTCTCTGTCCAGGGGCTAAATAGAGGGCTTCTCTCTTGGAGGCTGTGGATCTGATCATTGATACCAGTAATAATTTTAGTTAATGTTAACCTATCTTTGGCCGCTTAGTGATTATGTAACATAGAGTTAAAGCAGTCTTATGACTTGGATGCTCAATTCAGTGGGAAAAAAATTAATCCAACTAGTTATTTGTCATTGTGTACATATTACCTGATAGCAAAGGAGAGGAAAGTTGAGATAATTTCTAGAAATTATTTTATAATTAATTGTACTATATATAATTATACTATTATACAAATGTTAGGTATTAGTTCAATAGGGAAAATTGAGTCAATTACTTGGTTGGTTTACTCAATTATTGGGGAGACAAAGGCTTTATATTCTTAAAATTAATTGAAGGCCAATTCTATGCTTTTTAATTATAAAACTTTTTTCAATCTCTTTATTCAATCTTTGTCCATTATCTTAAAGAATCAAGTTTACTTGTTGTCTACTACATGTTTCTTTGGGACCATCAGCAATACCTCTTCCAACACCACAATGGAGAGAAGCAACAATAGTTAATTGAGATGAGAGGATCTCCACATTCATTAAATTGTTACACTGTTGTCATAGTAATGATTTGAAAATGATCTGTTATGCTCCCAGGAACAAAGAAATAAAGTCACGAATGGCTAACTAGGCAGTGCCATGATAATTTTGTACAGTACCTTGACCAGGTGCCAGTCAAGGTCAAGAAACCTCTTTCTTCTCAGGATCATAGGATCTAGAGACGCAAGGAAAAGTAGAGACCATTTCATTTTACAGATGAGGAAGTTAAGGCCCAAGTGAAATAACCCAACTAAGGTTATATATGTAGTAAAGGGCAGAAGTGAGATTCAAATGTTGGTCCTCTGACTCCAGATTTAAGACTTGTTTTGACTATAATTCACTGCTTCTCTTTATTTTTTCCATTTTTATATCTGGAAACAATTGACTTCATCTGAGAATGAATGCCCTCATTTTTGCTGTGTAGCATCCTCCTGGTTTAATACTAGCATCATAAAAAAGTACTGAACCTGCTTTGACTAGACCTACAGGCCTCTATTGCCTACATCAATTATTTATTTTTCTTCTCCCTTCTCCATCTCTGTCCTCACTATTCCTTCTCTTTAACAATATGTCCTCAAGCCCTCTGAAACCCAATGGAAAGAACATTGGAGTTGACATCAGAAAACCTGTCTTCAAATAACTGTGGAGAATGCTATTGATGTTCTTAAGAAAATGAGTATCATTGAATGAAATAATAATTGGGAAGAATTTTGACTGATATAGGCTAATTGTCTGAATTGTGGGATTTTTTTCTATTTTGACTTTGCTTAAAATATTTTTATGAATGCCAAAATCTTTTGTGTTATTCTTTCCTGAGAGTCATGGCTCCTCATTTGGTTTCTCTCCTTCAGGCTTAGATTGCAATAATTTACTTCTTGATCTAAAAGTGTTTTTTCTTCATCCCTGGCATTTGGCTGGTTTGTTTCTCTTGTTTACTTTGTTTGGTTTTCTAAACAAAAATCACCAATGGGATAATTACAGATGGTGTCTTGAATGGGAATCCCTTTTTGCTTGTGTTGACTGCAGTTCTGTATTTATTAAGCAAAAATTATTACTCATACTTTGGGGGAAGCATTAGTGTCTGCCTCTTGAGCTACATAAAACACTACATGTTGGCTCTCTGAGGATGAGTGTGAATCACTAATTAGACAACAGAAAGAGTGAAACATTCATTAAATATGAATTGGAAATCCTTAGATCCCAAAGTAGTGATAGAAGGGCTGCTGGTGCTTTTGCTGTTGTAGAAATGCTACCTGAAGTTGGGTCCTTTTAGAATCATCTTTTTAATTATGAAGTAATTAATTTATATATTTAACAGCAAAGTCTCTGGTGTTATTTTAAAGAACTTAATGTCCTTTAAATTTGTTAAGCACCATCAACTTTAATTGGCAATGCCTATTAATATGCCTATTGTTATGAAGCTCATTTTTAAAAAATAAAGAGATTCACCAAGAAAGTCAATGATGGCATATAAGAATAGAATTAGCCTTAGGGTTATGTTGTAGTGGAGACCACACTGATCTTGGAATCAAAGTAATCTGCCAACCAACAGTCAATGCTGTTCGGCTCTGAGCAACTCACTTAACCCCCTCTGTGTTTCAGTTTCCTTATTTGCCAAAGATAGATAATGATAGTTAAGAATACCTGTAGACCCTACCTTACATTACTATATTTTTGAGGCAGGGTGGTACCATATGACAAATGCTGATAAATCTACACTAAAATCCTACTTCATAAACTTACAATCTGTGTCACCTTGGGCAAGTCTGGGCCTCGATTATAAATTGAGAGATTTTAACTCACTGCATCTAAGGCGCCTTTCATCTCCAAATCCATAAGGTTCAAATGAGATAATACACCTAAAATGTTTTGCAAACCATAAAGCCCTAGGTAAATGCTAGCCAAGATTATTACTGAGATTCATCATGTGGCTGTTCAATTATACAAACTGGCCTTGTAAAATAATTCAGTCTTCTTCATTAATAAACTTCATAAAATATTTATGGAAATTAATGTAGTTGGCTGCCATAGCTTCTTACTAAGATTATACGAAAGGACCAAGTCCTTTGTAATTTTGTGTGCTCCTATGGGGTGACTTTTTTTAGATAGTAGTAAGCTGATATGTAATAATACTGGATCTCACTTCTACTGGATCTACAAATCTCTCTTACTTATGTCAATTGTTCATTTTTCTTCTCCATTCAACTCTTTTCTTCTCCTGATCTTGCTTTGAAAATTTTCTCTATAATCCCGTAAAACAATTCTTGGAGTTTGATGACAAGATCTGGGATTCAGTTCAAATTTTGTTACTTACTATCTATGTGAATTTGGCATATCAGTTAACCTCTCTGAGACTCTGTTCCTTCAGCTGTGCATCAATACATAAAGGAACTGTGATTTATTCAACTATAACATGGGAATAATACTTGTACTATTTACTTTACACAGTCATTGTGAAGAAAGTGAACCTTTCATTCATCCTCGTTCTCTCCAATTAATGCTTTCTGCCAAATGGATATTCTCCCATCATAAGTCTGACTATATCATTCCCCTATTTAAGAAATTTCAGTAGCTCCCAATTGCTTTTAGGATAAAATACTAATTCACACACTCTACATCCCAGTCAAATTGGCTTATTTGGTGTTTCCCATACATTAAATTCCTTCTCTAGTCTCTGCCCAGAATAGTTTCTGTTCTCATCTCTCTCTCTCTCTCTCTCTCTCTCTCTCTCTCTCTCTCTCTCTCTCTCTCCCTCTCTCGGCTTTCCTAGCTCTCATTACGATTCCACTCAAGCTACCTCCTAGCAATGGTTCTCAACCTTCCTAATGCCTTGACCCTTTAATACTCACATGTGGGCATAGCTGCATGTGGGTGAACCCGCCTGGAGGAGCTGTGTCGGAAATATGTGTTTTTCGATGGTCTTAGGCGACCCCATTCTACCCCCAAATGGGTCACAACCCACAGGTTGAGAGCCTCTGATTTTTTCTCATTGTCCCAGTGGTTAGTGCCTTCTCCCTTGCCAATTTCTTTTTATTTATTTTGTAATTACTTATCTATTTGTATTTTTTCCCCTCCCACTAGAATGTCACCTCCTTGAGGGTAACTACTCAAGAGCATTTTGTCTTTGTGTATAGTAAGAACATAATACATGCCTGTTAAACTGAATTGAAAGTGCTTTATAAACCTAAAAGTGATATACAAATGTAAGCCATTATTAAGTCTCTATTTTTTCCCTCCATTTCTTTGTCTTTGCTTCCCTTGTCTCTTTTAATTCATGTAATCATAATTGGAAGCAATGTTAAAGGTCATCCATTATAATCTTCCTATCTCGTGAAGGAATCCTGCTTAAGTACCTCCAGAGATGGAAAATTCACTACTTCACTACACATGCAGTTTCATTTTTGGATTGCTCTCATTGTGAGTAGATTCTTCATTATATTAAGATAAAATCGGCCTCCCTCTAATTCTACCCAATGGTTCTGTTCTCTTGAGTGTCGACCATTCAGGAAATATACATTTATTAAACACCTACTAAGTATCAGGCACTGTGTTAATTATTGTGTATACAAAGAAAGGCAAAAGACATTCCCTGCTCTAGAGAAATTCAGTCTAATGTGGTGGTGAACAGGCAAATAAGTGAATACAAACTATGTAAAGAAGAAATTTGAAATAATCAATAGAGAGAATTAAGTGGGTGCACAGAATAGGTCTAATTCAGATGACAAGTATGTGAAACTGATTATTGCATCCTGCTTCTTCTTCATCTGCTACAAATCTTTTCTTTTCTAGGCTAAATACTTCCCATAATTCCAACCTTTTCAATTATGGCAGTGCATGAAGTTCCTTTGTCATTCTGCTTGCCAATGTGAAGAACACTCCAATTGGTTGAAGTCTTCTTTAGAATGTGGCTCCCCAGATGTGGGCCAACCCATGCAAGGCACATGGGACTTCTATCTTGCTTGAAAAAAAAAATGGACCAAAATCACACAGTATGAAAAATGACGGATGGGTTACAATTTGCAGTGATGGGGAGAAAATCCACATTAATGAAGACATAAGTCCACTTAATTATTGAAGAGTTTTTTTTTTTTATCAATCTTTGTTTAGAGGCAGTTTGATATAGTGGAAAGGGGGTTGGACTCAAAAGCCTATAAGACCTGGGTTCAAATCCAGCCTCTTACTAGCACCTACTAGTTCTGTGATCATGGGTAAGTCATGTTACTTTTCTGAGCCTTTGTCTCTTTATCTAGAAAATGGAGACATTATCCACGTTACATCATAGAATTGTGAGAAAACTATAAACATTATGTACACATGCATGCTATCATCAAGCCAGTTAACCCCATCACTTTCCTCATCTTTAAAATGGAGCTATTTATTGTTCCTACCCTACAGAATTGTGAGTCTCAAATGAGATAATATATGTAAAGTTTTTGTCAAATCTTAAAGCACTCTATGTCAATCATATTATTATCAATGGATCACTTCTACCATGTAAAAAGATACAACAAATATGAGAATTCAACTAAACTTTGTATTTATAGACTATTTCTTTTAAAATCTTGTTGTTTTTATTTTTATGATCAAAAGATCTTCAATTAAATGATTACGTATTTTCATTCTCTTAGCAACAAAGCTTATTTTAAAAAATATTTTATATCTTGTGTACACTTGGGTTTCAGAAACTTTATTTGGTCAGTAATGAGAGGTAAAACTAAAATGAAAAACAGAACTTTATTTATCTCCATCATTATTACCAGTCTGAAGGTGTATAGGAAAATACCACTCAATATGAATAAATGAATGAGAAAATTTCAAGATCGAATTGGTCATAGTGAAGAATGTGTGAAGAAATTCAATCCACAGAGATAAAAACTGTAGCAAAGAAATGACTCAATTATATACACTATTACAGTTTTTCTTCCTCAAACTTTCTTCTTTAGTTTCACTCTATGGTTCAATACTACACATTTGCACATTTTTTTATATAGTAGTTTTGATATAAAATTCGTAGCAACTCAACCTTTTGGAAAAAAAAAAGATCTATGCGCCCAGAAGTAAGTTAAAAGATCTATGAGAATGGGCAGTAACAAAAACAGCCAAGAGTGCTGATGTTGCAAAGATAGATTACATAGGATAAGATATGTCTAGTCTCTTAGCCAAAGAGTAGAAAAGAAGTACTTTCATTAGCTGCTGATGGTTAGTTACAATTACCAAAACAGTTCTGAGGATTTAGAGTCAGACTATTAAAGCCAGGACCCTTAGAGATGGTCACATCTGGGTCCCTCAATTTACAGATGAAGAATCTGAAGCCCCAAGATGTTAACTGGCTGTCTCAAGTTCAGGAAGGTGATAAATTGAGATTTTTAAGGAATGTCTTCTGACTTTAAATTTAGTGTTCTGCCCCTCTCCCCACACCATACTGCCTTCCTATAGTAAAATAGGCCAGATTAGAGGTAGCCAGATGGTGGAGGCCAGAAAGACCTAGACAGGAAACTGAGTGAGGTCTAAGAAGTATGAATGGGAATAGACAATGGCAAATGGGCATTAAGGTCAGGACACTCTTACTGTAAGTCAGTAGGCAGAGGTCTGTGAGAATAGGCAGTCAGCCCTGGGAAGTCTCATCAGCACTTAGAGGGAAACTAGATGTGCAGAGAGCTAAATTACATAGCACCTAAATAGTGGTTCTCTGAGAAGAGATCAGAGAGTGCCTTTATCTATGGTTAAATATTAACTGGAAAGGCAAAATATTTTTATGAGCAAATATAATTGACCAAACTACACGTGTGCTCTGATGGTAACAGTGAAAAATAATTAGCAAACATGATGTTGCAGAATAATTTTATGACTGGTAAAAAAAGAAAACCTAACAAAACCAGCATTGTCTAGTGTTAAGAGAAATGACCTTGGAATCAGGAGACCTGTGTTTGAGCTTCTACATTGGCAGTGGTCAACCCTGCTGACTGGGCAATTTCCTCTGAGTTTTTGTCCCCTTGCTATAAAATGGAGATAATAAATACTAGATTGATCTGCCTAAAGAGCTAATGGTAAGCAAAGCACATGGTAATTTACAAAGTTCCATCTATATGTGAGTTCCTGTTATTATTGGTGTTGTATATGGATAAACCGGTATACATGAATGTCAACATTTTCCTATATTCTCCTTTTTAAAATCGTGGTTTAGGTGAAAGGACACTGGACTGGTTGTCAGGAGCTTGGTTTACAAGTCAACCTCTGGCACTCATTAGTTGTGCGATAAAGAACAGGGAGTAGATTTTACTTTTATATACAGTGCCAGTCATTGATATAGAAAAGGTATTTAATAATTGCTTGTTGATTGACTAATTGAAGTCATTTTAAATGACTTAACATATGTAAAATGGTTTGCAAATCTTAAGGGCTATATAAATGCTATTATTATTATTAGCCCCATTGAGCACTGATTTCCATATCTTTAAAATGGTGGTGAGACTACTTTCATCAACTCTCTAGGTTGCTGGGAGGAAACTGCTCTGGAAACTGAATTGTAATGAGCTTACTAGACTTCCACGACTTCTTTTA
This sequence comes from Pseudochirops corinnae, assembly GCA_028646515.1. NCBI lineage: Eukaryota > Metazoa > Chordata > Mammalia > Diprotodontia > Pseudocheiridae > Pseudochirops > Pseudochirops corinnae. The sequence continues at coordinate 172,107,598 of CM053589.1, read as the reverse complement.
AAGTCAACCCATTTTTCTTACTTATACACCTCTCCCTTATATGTTGTCACCTCTACCAGAATGTGAGCTCCTTGAGGGCAGGTGCTAGTTTATGTAGTTGCTTATCTATAGTCCCAGTACTTTGAACCTAGTAAGAGCTTAACAAATGCTTCAGTCTTTCATTCATTCCTCCCTCTTCCTTGCATTTTGCTAGAGACAATTTGGATTTCATGTTCTGTATGATAAGTTCTGTGATGTATTCAACTTTGATCTGCTGTTTCCATACACATTTCTGTACAGGCTGGACTTTCCAACTGTGTTAGGATAGCTCACTGCTGTATTCCAGTGAACATATCAACACTTTCCATGGTCCTGTGATCTAAATGATCTTTGCACCCTCTCCAATGATCTAGTTTGCAACACATCCTGGCTTTTTCATCCTGGGAGACTTTTCTATTTCCTCCTATAAATATTCCTCACCAGCGTTCTTCACCATATATGTTACACACACACACACACACACATACAGAGAGAACAATATAGATATAGATAGATAGATAGATATTGCCCTCTGTATATATGTGCATGTGTGTGTATATATACATACATTTAAACTATATAAACTGTATATATATAAACTGTAGATCAAGAATTCTTAACTTTTTTTGTGTCATTAAGTCCTTCGGTGAAGACTGGTGAAGACTATGGATGTTCTAATTAAGAATGATATTTCAAAATGCATAAAAGACATAAAATTACAAAGGAAATCAATTATATTAAAATAGAGCTTTTATATGTGTGTGTGTGTATACACACATTACATATTTATTTGCTTGTTTGTTTGTTTATAGTTCACAGACCCCAGGTTATGAACTCTTGCCTGAGCTCTTGATTACATAGATACAATGATGCCTGTGAGCTGTCCACAAGTGATACTTCTCCCTTATTAAGAGTGGCTCATGTCCTTTTCTCATCATACATCATTCTGATGACATATTTTACCCCACTTTCACACATATCCTCATTAGCGATATACTGAAGACGACTGTTACCCACAAGTGTTCTTTAGGTGATCCATGATTTTAATTCTTTAGAGACAAAGGTGTTTAATGGCTAGACTGAACCCTATTGCATCACAAGAAGAATATGGATGCTTAAATGGTGGGCCTTTGTCTTCAAAAGAACTTTGAATTCATGAAAAGTACCACTCAGAGGCAATCTAGCCAGTTCTTTTCCTCCTAGTCAATTTTGGGCTCAGCTCATTCATCATCCACCTATAGTGTCTGTCCACCCAAGGTGTATATAAACAGTGATAATCCTCAATTTCTGTATAAAACTGTAACTACTACTGATGAAATGTTCTATTTTGGCAGTGATTAACAAAGCATACCTTACTTAGCATCTGTTCATGAATCAAGTGCCCCAAATGGTTAAGGAGAATAAGACAGTTTGCCTATTAGCTCATGCTAATGCTGTGAGGATGCTGTCAATTAATGTTAGGACCATGACTAGAAGATGCCAATGTTTCCTAAAACTTTCCAAAGTGTTACACACTTATATGTGCAAAGCATAAACTAATGAAGCTCTGAACAAATAAATTTCTCACTTGGCTCCATTGGACTCTTGTTTCTGAAATGAAAGAAAAAAATGTGAGGATAACAAAATTCATCTATTGTTATGTAATTGATGCTCTAAGAAAGCAGGCTAATATACTGACCAATGGCCTGAAGGATCATTTATGCTATCTATGGATTATGGTGTTATCCATAACAATTCACAAAAGTGTTTCACGCATGTACTTCCAATACAGGTAGTACTGCCTTTCGTATAGCTTTTGTGGATGACTAGGTAGTATAGTGGCTAGTGCTGGCCTTAGAGTCAAGAAGACCTGAATTCATGATAAAGTTGGTCAGAATGTTAATTTTTATTGAAAAGGAATTGCCAAAAGGAAGTTGATCCAACCTCAGATACCATGCAATATTTTTCAAACTCAAATTAATATTAAAGATGTAACTTCTAATGTTGCTTAGATCCAGAATCCTGTTCAGAGGAAAACTTTAGGAAAAAGTAGAGAAAATTGGGGCTTTTTAATAATATGTGTTATCTTGTAATGATGATGAATTTGTTTGCTATAGAACAGCAGTTCCCAACCTGTGGGTTATGTTCAATTTGTAACAATGAAAATACATCCTGCATATCAGATAGATTCATAACAGTAGCAAAATTATACTTATGAAGTAGCAATGAAAATAATTTTATGGTTGGGGGTCACCACAACATGAGGAACTGTATTAAAAGGTCACAGCATTAGGAAGGTTGAGAACCACTTCTATAGAATAAGGTCTTTCCAAAATACACTATGCAAATGCTGATAATTAGGAGGAATTCTTCGCTATTATAGCATGGACTATGAATGGGAGATAGCAAATAGTGCAGTTTGACTGGAGTAGAGTAGATGTGAAGGGGGTTAGAAATAAGGCCTGTTTATCTTACCAGATAGACAATGTAAGTGAGATAGAGTGAGCTAATAAGGAGGCTGACATGGTCCACTGTGTGGGTGATCTAGAAATAATAGATAATGTTCTGAATTTGTTGACAAGTCAAAGGACACAGATTATTACTGTGAAGAAGAAAAATTTCTGGAGGGTGATAGTCACCTGGGAGAAGAATGCTTCACTGTTGGATTCAATGGTTACTTGAGCAAAAAAGGCCATCTTGTTACACCATTCCAGAGATCAATAGTTGCACATACATCACTTCAGCTTTATGAGAGAGAGGCGAATGACCAGAAAGACAGCTGATGTTCAAGACTTTTTCAAGAAAGTGAACTCTGAACCTCTCCTGGGCTCATACACATTTGGTCACGTGGGGCACAGCTTCAACATCTGAAGTATGGGATGATAAAAATAGTATGCAAAATGATCTTGATAGGCTAAAACATTGGGTCAAATCAAATATAAAATTTAGGAGTAACAAATGTAATCTTACACAGCTTTAAAAATCAACTTCACAAGTACAACCTGGAGAAGATAAGGCTAGACAGTATGTTGTTTGGGAAAGATCTAGGTTTTTGTTTTTTTTAGTGGACTAAGAAGCTTACTATGTCAACAGTGTGATATCACAGCCAAAAAGCTTATTTTTACCTTGTGTTGCATTGAGAGAAGGATAGCACTGGAACTAGGAAGCTAAGTTTCCTACTACTCTTCCCTGCTCAGATCCTATCTGGATCATTGTTCTCCATTCAGGGCACCATATTGCTAAGAAGGAAAGTATTCCCAAAACAATCAAGGGCCTCATATGATAGGGGAATCAGCTGAAAGGAGGGATGTGGAACACAGAGAAGACAGGAAGACTCTAGCTGTGCGACCTTGGTAAAGTCATTTAACCATTACCTGTTTCTTCATCTCTAAAACAGAAGTTGGATTTGTTGACCTCTAAGGTCCCTTCAAGCCCTAGGTCTAAAATCCTATTATTGACGTAGATTTGTTCCACTTGGTTCAAGAGGATAAGACTAGGAATAATGGGGTAGCCAGGTGGTGCGATAGTGCACAGAGTGCTGGGCCTGGAGTTAGGCAGACACATCTTCTGAAGTTCAAATCTGTCTTCAGACAGCTGTGTGACCCTGGGCAAGTCATTTAAGTGTTTGCCTCAGTTTCCTCATCTGTAAAATGGGCTGGAGATGGTAAATCATTCCAGTATCTTTGCCAAGAAAACTCCAAATGGGATCATGTAGAGTCGGACACAGCTGAACAACAGTAAGGAACAATGAGTAGTAGTCATGTCACAAGGTAGCAGATTTAGGCCTTGAGGTAAGGTAGAATGATACGGTAAAACTTCCTAACATTTGGAGCTGTTGAAAATTTAACTGGCTGCTTTGGGAGGTAGTGGATTTCACTTCACTGGAAGTCTTCAAGCCAAGGCTGGGTGACCACCTGTTGAGTATATTGTGGAGAAAATTCTTGTCTGGAAATGAGTTGAATAAAATGGTCTTTGAAGTCCTTTCCAATTCTGAGGATTCCATGATAGAAGAGAAAGAGAAGGCATCGAGGAAATGTAGCCAAGGAGAAAGCATGCCTACTTTATGTTTCATGAACATTTTTAAGGTGACATTAGACAAATATAAATTAATAGAGTGCAAACGGTTTTATTCAATACTGAAGGAACAGAGTAATGGTTTAATAAGTGGTAGGTGGAATTAATCAGGGACAGCTTCCTGAATAGGTGAGTTTTGAAGGAGATTGATTTGGAGAGGGAGGAAAGAAAACATTCCACATTAGGGGGTTGGCATATCCATATACAAAGGCAGTAATGCAAAAGATATGTGTAGGAAAAAATGCTCTTCCCATAATAGGAACACTGCCTAGTGGGAATCAGTTTTGAGTAGATAAAAAATCCTTGGCTGGTATAGCTAGTCAGTCAATTGACTTTTTCCTGTTTTGTCTTGCATATGGGGATGAAGTCGGTGAAATAACTGTAGAACCTCTTTGTACTGCCAGTACAATCTGTAGCAAGATGACTCTCTAAAAGACTTCATTTATTAACAATAAAATAAACATTTTCCACAAAATTGTGTTTTCATACCATTTAATTTTTCCATGTAACTTTGAGACAATAGCATACTTTGGTAAATTTTTAAGAAAACATTATTTAATTCTTTTACTGTTTTGACCAGCCATCCCAACAATGGAAATTTATCATTACTCCATTTCCTTGGTTCTGAAATCTTCAGAGTTCCTTGAGTTTGGATATTGTATCCTGACATTTGAAAAAGGAAAAAAAAATAGTTTAAATTTCACAGATCACTTAATAGCTTTTCTTTATAAATTGCAAATAAGCCACACAAAATACTTGTTATTAGTACTATAGTACTTTGCCCTTTGAAAGTCCTGGTAACTAATGAATGAAATGTCTGAGGGATTTTTTTTTTCTTACTCAAATTCTGCAAGCAGTAAGCATCTCAATGTATGGCACTGTCCAGACACTGGGGACATGAAGACAAATACAAAAACCAGGATCTGTCTTCAAAGAGCTTGTTATACATGTGCGTGCTTGTATCTACTCCCTGGTAGGGGCTGAACCTGTGATTTCACTGGCATAAGAAACTCTCAGAGGAAAAAACTCTCTCCTCCAATGTAGGTCAGCATGTTCTCTTTAATTTATACTAAGGTAAAATGACTTACTCCCGGCCTCAGAGCAAGAATGTCAGAGGGAAGACTCAAACCCAGGTTATCCTGGTTCCAAGGCTACTTCTTCATCCACTATATCATATATATATATATATATATATATATATACACATACATATATATATATACATATATACACACACACACTCATATATGTCACACACATAAATGTGAATATATATACAATAGACATATATGCATACATGTACACACATATATAACATGTACTCATCATAAAAAGAGCTGGGAGGCAATTAAAAACTAGGGAATTAGAGAAGACCTCAAGGGGAGGTGGGACCAGAAGTGAATCCTGAAGAAAGCTATGGATTAGAGCAGGAGAGGAAAGAAAATCTTCCAGAAGATGGAATGACACCTTCAAGAAACAGCCAGTATATTAGTTTGTCTGGAACACAGGGTGTGTGAAGGGAGGTACTGTGAAGTAGATCTGCAAAGGGTGGAAGGAGCCCGACTGTGAAGCAGCTGTATCCTAGGAAGCCAGTGAAGATTCTTGAATGGTGGAATGTCACAGACTTAATGTCTTAGGAAGATCATTTTGGCAACTGTGTGGACGATGAATTAGACACTGGAAGAGGGAGACCTTTCACTATTACAATAATCCATGTGAGAGGTCATACGGGTCTGAAATATGATGCTGACCATTTATAGAATTTAAGATACGTGAAAGCAGAACCGACAACATTTAGCAACAAGTTGTGTGGGTTGGGAGATTCCTCCAAAAAATAGGAAATTTGGAGGCGAGGCAGAGGGAAGAGTTCTTCACATGTCAAAACTCCTTTATACGGGAAGACTTCTATTTTGCACACGTTGAATTTGAGATATCAACAATGAGAGACTGGATGGGGCTTAGGAGAGAACCGTGAACTGAAAGAGTAACTTTTTAGGGTATGTCTACAAGAGACAAAATGGAGATAGGGTAAAACAGCTGGATTCAGATCCACAGATCTAGAACTGGAAGGGCCCCTCAGGGACCATCTGATGAGGCAACTGAGACTCCGGCCGGCACTGACTTGCCCAAGTTAAATACACTTCTAACTCTTACATCTGACCATAAGCCCTGCACTCTCTATTTACCCCGTTTCCTACTGTGGAGCTAAAGGAAACATAAGATAAAGGTCTCAGTAGAGATGTCTTAATGAGATGCAAAATGTGGAAAAACACCCTGCTCTGGGGAGAAAGCAACATATTTTGGTAAAGTGAAGAAAGAACCCATTCATGCTCAGATCTCAACAGTCACTTGAAGAAATTTCCCATTAGCTAGTGTAATGGGGGAGGGGGCCGGGGGGAGACAGACCTGGCCAATAGCTAGCTTCCCTCTAACACCAAGAAACCGATTTCCTCATCAGTTCCGTGCTACCTTTAAGTGATTTCAAACAAGTAGTGTAGCGGCCTTGTTGCCTCCCCAGTGAAACATGGTTTACAAGTCGTCCTCCTCCCACCGACTATGTTACCAAAAAAAAAAAAAAAAAAAAAAAGGAAAAGGTGAGCTCCGGCCAGACTGCAAGCTACGACCGCCTCCCCGAAGGCTTTAAAACTTAATGGTTTTTCGCTCCTTTTGTATCCTCAGCCTTCAGCCCCAGCGCTCGACCCGACCCTGCAGCAGGCGTAATCTAATCTAAATCAAACTAGGCAATCTCGGTAAAGCACTTTGCAAATGTTCCAGAAGCTCTCGCTCTTCCTCCGGGCTAGGAAAAGAGCCCACCCCGCGGCCATGAAAACCTCCTCCTTACCGCCCCCGCCCTGGGCCGACCTCGGGGTATGTGAACCTACGCGGTGTCCCGCGAGTGTCCCGGCTGCGCTAGGACGCAGACACACGGGCACACGCCTGTGTGCACACATGTACGCGATGTGCACAGCACCTCTAGATACACAGGTATACGTGCACCTAAGTGCATCTGGAGAGAGAACGACGTCCACGCCAATAAAATTAAATAAAAGGGGGGAGGGGAGGCTAGGACAGTCCGGGCCAGGCCTTTGTTTCCCCCGGGGGTCCGGCCCCCACAGCTGGAGGGCGCGGGGCGCAGGGCGGGCCTGGAAGGAAGGGGCTGGGTGGGTGGGGGGGTGTAGGGCCAGGCGGCGTCCCCTCCCGCTGGGCGCCCCTTGGTCCCTCCGGAAGGGTCCGGGCGGGGGGCTCGGCGTGGCCGGGAAGCTCCGCGCTGACCCGCGGCTGCCCCCGGGCTTTCCGGCTTCCTCCGAGGCCCTATATAGGGAGCCGGGCCCGAGCTCCCGCCGGCCTCTCCGGAGAGCCGGGATCGGGATCAGCTTCTCCGGGATTTCCCTGACGCCTCAGCAGAGGCAGAGGCCGAGGCCCAGGCAAGGACCGGCCGAGGAGGGAGGGGCGAGGAGCAGGGCGGGGGATGGGGAGGACCGGACCGCGGCGGTGGCGGCGGCGGCCGGGCTCCGAGCTGGGGGCGGGCCTCGCTCGCGCCGGGCTGCGGTAAGGGGAGGAGGAGGGGGAGGGGTGTGTTTGTGCGCGCGCGCGCCCCCGCCCCCTGGCGCTGGCCGGCCTGTGAGTGTGGGAGCTCGCGCTCGCGTGTGTGAGTGTGTGTGGTGTGAGCGCGCGGGGAGCCTGGAGTCGGCGGCGGTGGCGGAGGCTGGAGGCGCCCCGAGCCTGCCCGGGGCTGTCTCCCCTCTGACTCCCAGCGCGCGGTGACCGCCCCCCTTCTGTCCCCTCCCCCCAGGACGAGGAGGCGCCCCCCGCCGACCCCCCCCTCGAGAAACCGGAGCGGAGCCGGAGCCGGAGCCGGAGCGGAGCCTGAGCCCAGGAGCGGAGCCGGAGCCCAGGATCCGAGCAGCCCGGAGCCGAGCCGCGAGGGCGGGCGGGCGGGCGGCCGGAGCCGGGCGGGCACTGTCCCCGCCGCCGCCGCTGGCCGCCGGGGGAAGAGATGGCGGCGGGGCCGGAGCTCGAGCCGGAGCAGGGCGCCCGGAGCTTGGTCCGCGCCGCCTCCTTGTGGCTCGGCTGCCTCCTGCTGCTGTTCGGGCGCCGGGACCCGGCCCTGGCCGCCGCCGCTGCCGCCGCCTCGGCAGGCAGGAGCAGCCCGCAGCCGCCGCCGCCCCCAGGTGAGTGCAGAGGGAGGGGGCGCCGCGGCCGCAGCCCCGCAGGGTCCCCAGCCGCGCGGCCCGGCCCACTTGTACGAGTGGCCCCGCCGAGGCCGCTGCCCGCACCGCCATTCATTAAGTTGTAGCCGGGAAGTGCGTGTGTGGGGCGGGGGGCGCTTGGGACCCCGACTCCCCGCAGCCGGCGTCGGCGCAGCCTTGTCCCCACTGCCCGCCGAGCCCGAGGGGGAGGCCTCGGGGGCTTCCGCATGCCCCCCTGCCCATCCGGGCGCCCGTTATGAATCCCCGTCTCTTGGCTAGATCTTCAAACTTTTATTGATGGCGGGCCCCCAGCGGCGTGGGGAGCTCCTAGGTCCCCTGCGGGCGGAATGCGGGCTGTCCCAGAAGTCCAGGTGCGGGGTGAGCTTTTCTCGGAGCTGCGCGTGAGGAGCTTCCGTGAGCCCCGCACAGCGCCGAGGCTTTCTTTCCAGCTGAAAGCTGTACCGAGACTTGTGGGACACCCGGTATTTGGAGGAGGAATCAGAGCCCCCAGCGGGTTAGTCGTGATGTGGCAACTTCCAGCCCTCTCCCAAGATCTCTGGAAGCTGGCAGCCCTGGAAACGGAATAAAGTTCTTTGAAGGGGCGGAGGGCCCCGGGGAGCGGCACAACTGGCACCTGGGCACGCGGCATGCCGTGTTTTCCATTCGATTAATGCATAGCGTTGTATCGGCTGGTGGAGCGGAGGTGTGGGAAGCAAGGAAGGGTTAAAAAAGGGTGAGTCCGAGTGCCAGGAGCTCAAGACCAATGTTTAGGGAAACGCTTAGAAATTCAGCATTTGCCGAGGCAGCCTGGTGCTTGTGCTTAGAGTCCTGACTTTGGAGTCTGGGAGACCTGAGGTCTCTCATGGGCCGCATAAGCAAATCATTCAAAACGTCTCAGCCTCAGCTTCCTCATATTACTGTGGGAATACTGTCTGTTGTAGCTCCCATAGAAAGTGGTGATAACATGAGTTTAAGTACTTAAACTTTAAAAGCTCCGTGTCAATGTCGGGGTTTGTCCTATTATTTTTATTACTGTTACTGTCGTTATTGTTAGACCCTGCTCTGTTCATTGGTTTAGGGAACACCTGGTTAGGAAACTTCCCGGGAATCCTTCCACTTAACTGCTGGGTATGTGCTCTGTACTCTTGCGGGCTTTCAGAGATTTTGATTTGGGCTTCAGAGACAAGTGTCAGTGTCCAAGATGAGATTTGAAGATTGCTTGCTCTGAGATTGACTCTTGGTTTGTGGTCTGCCTTAATAGGTCCGTGGTTCCATGGTAGATCATGCTGCAAATATCACTTATTTTTGTGCATATTAATTTGGGGATGAAATAGAGTATATGATAAAATTTGATTAAAATTAAAGTTCCACTTGAGTGTGTGAGTGACTTTGGCCCTTAAAGTTCTGTTGATGCCACATAGTGGCAGCTTCCAGTATCTTATGGATAGGTACTACTTTAGATTCTTGATTTACGGTTAAATCACATTGGACTATAAGGTGGCGAAATGTTAACCATAATTTATTTGCAAAATAATTAGTTCTTGGGTTAAATTTTTGAGGAAAAACAGTAGTATTTTATTTGAAATTAAAATTATTATCAGCTACTTAACAAGTGCATCTCAGTGCTAACTTTTGTTTGTAAAGAACTGATGGTATAGAACTGAAGGAAAAAGTTTTGTAATCTGTTTTCAACAAAAAGGCTTAAATTCTAGTATCACATTTAGGTTCTTCTTAGGTCTTCACAAAAAATTTGAGTCATAGATTTGTATATTCTTCAAAATAAAGATTTCATTTTGGAAAGTTTTGTTCCAGTTTGAGTCCTTTTACTCATGGAAGTGACTTTTAAAAAATTCTTAGTCAAGAGAAGTAAAAAAATCTTAGAAAATGTGTTCTAACAACTCATTGAAACTTTATTGTGTGAACAATCCAATTAATGGCTATAGTCTTAATTTGAAATTTTTTGACTGAATTATGTGACATTCTGGTGATTATAAGGAAAATGAATCTTAATAGTAGGGAAGAATAGGAGCATGCATAATATTATTGAATGGCCTAACATTTTAATGGATTATATAGAAAGCAAGTTTAAATTGAATGATGTATGATGACAGCATATTCATATAGAGTTGCTTCAGAATGTTTGTGAACATTAGTATTTAGCTTTTTTGCTACATAATTTAACATTTGAAATATAATTAGTAAGACTAGAACTAAAATGGTGAAGTTATATTTGATACATAATTTTATATGAAGGGGTTCATGTTCATGTTTAGCAGTATCTTAGAGCAATGGGTTTTCTGTGGGAGTGGGAGCTACTTAGGAGAAGAAAGCAATATCACATGTGAAAGCTTGCCTACAGGTATATTTGAATGATTTTTTAAAAATATAGCATATAATTTGCATATGTTATCTAATTCAAAACTTAAAACAGTTTTATGAGAAAGGCTTTATCTACACAGTGGGTCAGGAAACTAAGGAGCAGACAGGTTTAGTGACTTGCCCATGGTAGCTATGAGCTATGAGGTATCAGAAGTAAAATTAGAATGCAGGTCTTACTGAAGCCCAGCATAGTAACTCTGTCATACTGTGCTGCCTCTAAGCAAGCAACGCCTGAGTGACAACAAATATTGTCGCTGATTTCCCCCAGGTGGTAGTGCTTTCTCCTCTGAGGCTGCCATCCATTTACCCTGCATATAGCTCATGTGTACCCAGTTATTTACTTGTCATTCCCCCACTGGAATGTGGCTCCTTGAGGACGGGGCATGTTTTTTGTCTTTCTTTTTATCCCAGGTGCTTGGCAGGTAGTAAGCATTTAATAAATTCTCATTGATTGACCCAGGAACTTAGTTTTGGTAGGAAGATTGAACAAGTATGAGTTGAAAAAGCACTTCAGACCCATGTATAGCAAGTATCATATGAACAGTGAAGGGCAGCATGGTAGTAGAGTGGATAAAGAGCTTTCCTCCCAGTGAAGGAGAACTAGTGTCTAGGGTGCTCAGGGAATAGAGGTGTTGGAACCTGGTGAAGTGGATATGGGCTACGTTTGTAATCAGAGGACCTGGATTTGAGTCCTATTTCTGCCACTTGCTGCCTTTGTGATCTTGAGCAAGTCATTAAAAACTCTTTGCAACTCAGATTTTTTTATCTATAAAGTATGGGGGTTGGGCTAGATGACTTTTAAGACCCTTTAGCTCTGAATCTATGAAATCTATGATTTGTGATGCTGTGAAAGGGTACCAGGTCAACTTAAATGGAAACAGTAATGGGAGATTAGGTTGAAAGCAAATTGGGGAGACGTTGAACATTGCACAAACGGTTTAGATTTTATTCTGAAGGCATTGGACATTTACTGAAGCCTTGTAAGCAGGAGAGTGATGCTCAAAGAGTGGTTTAGGAGAATTGATCTGGCAGTAGTAGTTCTGTAGGATGCATTGGATGGTAGTCTGTAGGGGGGATGGGGATTGGATTGGGGAGAAACTGATGGGTAAGTTAAATAATTGAGATAGGTTACAGAGATATTGGAAGTGAAGGCCTTAATGAGAGCACTGGTGGTGGAAATGGATGGGAAGAGTATTGATAGCTAGGAGAGCACCTCAAAAGAGGAAAGTAGAATTCTGGAGACACACTTGTGGGTAATACTGACTTTTGTTGTTTGACCTTTGACAAGGTCTAAACAAGGGCATTGACATCAGGAAGGTGATGCCACGAATTGCAAATGAATTGGATTTAAGTGAGAGAGGGCTTTGCAAAGTCACCAGCTTCACTTTCTCCTGCAGAACCATCTGGGTCTAGTGGCAAGATATAGATCAGGATAACTGCAGTTGGCCCCCAATACCGACTTTTAAGTGGTGAGGGGAAGAGAAACTAGAAAAGGGAACAAGAGGATCAGTTAATTAATAAACAAGCATTTCTTAGTCTCCTGCTCTATACCAGGCACTATGCTAGTTTCTGACAGAGAGGTGGGAAGATAAATAGTACCTAAGATCGTTGGATCCCAGATGCCCAAGAAGAGGGTAGTCAGCTAAGTCTAGTGCTTCAGATAAGTCAAGGGCAAAGAGAACAGAAAAACCATTGCACTTGGCAATTAGGACTTGGGTGATTGCCGTGGAAGCCAGATTTCAAGAAGTAGATAAAACCACTCTTTGAAGAAAACTGAAGGTGAGATGAAGAGGAAGGCAAATACTTTAAGGAGTGAATTTCATTATTTCTTTTAGGACTTAGGACTCTCCAGCATGTTTTTGGAGAAAAGTGAAGGAACCAGTGGAGAAAGTTTGTTTCAAAGGATTGGTAATTCATGAGCCAGAGTCTGAAAAAAGATGAAGTGCTATGAATCTAGGACACAGGTTGAGGGGTCTAGATTTAGAAGTGAGAGTGGATAGTTCTCCTTTCTTCCTAATAAAATAATTGAAGATACATGTGTTGAGATGAAGCTTGAGGTCTTAATATTAATAAATTAGGGGATGAGGTCATCTGCTAGTGAAGGGAACTGGCATGGAATTGGGGAAATGAGAAGAGGAGAGGAGGTTTGAGATAGTTGTGAGAAATGTATAAGGGAATCAGTAAGAATTAGATTACTGAATTATTGAGCCAAAAAGATAGAGGTGCTGTCCAGACTTCCTCCCTTGACTTATAAACTCCTGAAGCTCAGGGACTCATCTAAACATCGTATGCTTTCTAACAATGACCCCAATGTTTTGCCCAAAATAGAGGCGTCGGAAACATAATTGATTTATAGTGGGCAATGTCATCATGTTATAGTTTTTTCTAGCATTAGAGTGTGGCCTTAGTTAGATTAGAGCACAGTTCTTAACCTTTTTAGTGTCATGGACCATAGTCCAGTGAAACCTATACACCCCTTCTCACAGTGATTTTTTTAAATGCATAAAATAAAATACATAGTATTGCAGAGGAAACCAGTTATATTAAAAAAGAAGTTATCAAAGTATTTTTTTTAAGTTTATATCTCAAATTTAGACCCCCTAGGATTGAGGAAGCATACATTTATTTGAGGGAAGGTACAAAATTGACTTGTGAGTTTCTGATTTGTAGAAATTCTCTTGACTATAGGAATGAAATTATTCAATCATATTTCAATTACTTAGCCAGCATAGACAAAATACATGCAGAGTTCTATTTTAATTCTTTGACAGTCTGACTAGGGGAGGTTTGATTGAATAAGTGACCCAGCTTTTCGTACTCATAGCAGATTTGAATTCTACTTTCTCATTCAGCTGTATATCTGCTATAAAAAATAATAAGATCTTGAGAGTTAGAATGGTATCTAAAGACTGTCCAACCCAGTCTTATTTTCTGTGCAGGAAAATCAGCCTCTGCTTGAACACCTTCATTGATGGGGAACTCACTGCCTACAAAGGCAGGCTATTTCATTTTTGAATCATTCTTATTATTAGAAAGAAAGTTTTGCTTTCACTTGAGCTGAAATTTGCATCTTTTACTCAGCCTACATTAGTCCATCTTATAGAGCTGCCCAGACTATATCTGTCCCTTCTTTCCCATGACAGCCCTTCTGACTAAGTTCCTGCATATCACCATTATTAAATCTAACCCTGTTAGTTTCATCCCATTGTTCCAGGTGGGAGCAATTATCCTGGGTTCTGATTCTGCCAACATTGCATTAGCCATCTATCCCAAGCTACCCCGGGTTACTTCCTGTGAAAATTGAGGAGGTGCAACTTACGTCTTAATGCCCGTCGTTGATAAAAATGTGGAACTGGGCTGAGGACAGGGTTCTTCAGTGTATTGCTAACTAACTCTGTCAGGTTAACCTTCTATCAGTCCATATTCTCTGGGCTTAGTTATTCTCCTGGTTATCAGTCCATTTAACTTGTGTCAGCTCACATTTCTGGTTGCCTAAAATGACGTCGTGAAAGTTTTTCAAATGCTTATTGGATGATGAATGAAGATATCTTGAAAAAAATGCAGTTATGTTCTATCACTTTAACTTCATTTCCATTTTTTTTAACACAGTTTTATATAGTTATTTTTTTTGACAAGATTTGTCTGTAAACTCCTACTATGATCCTTTTGTTGTTCAGTTGTTTTGGTTATGTCTGACTCTTCCTGAACTTATTTTTCTTGGCAGAGGTACTAGAATGGTTTGCCATTTCCTTTTCCAGTTCGTTTTATAGATGATGAAACTGAGGCAAACCGGGTAAAGGGACTTGTTCGGAGTTCGGAGTCCCACAGTAAATGTCTGAGGTCAGATTCGAACTCACAAAGACCTGGTGCTCTCTCCGCTGTGCTGCCACACAGCTGCCCTGCTATGGTCCTAGTGATCGTTATTCACCTTTCCAGGTGCTCAAAAATGATGCATTTAATATCTTGTTCTAGAAGTTTTCTTTGGATGATAGATCATTTAGAGTTGGAAAAGACCTTTGAGATCATTGAGTCTTGAGAATTCTGAGGCCTTGAGATAGGAGTTGACTTGCCCTAGGTTACAGTAGCAGAGCTGGAGATCCCAACCCCCTATCTCCCCCTAGCATGATGCTTCCCAATTACTGTTCAGTTAGATGATGGAGAAAGAAGTCAGATTGAAGGGATTGTAAAGAGTGGAGCAGTGGGGAAGTGGTTGGATTTGGTGTAGACCACTTTTTCAAGAATTTTGGTTTGGAACAGGAAATAAGTAGATTGGCCAGTAGTTGGATGGGATAGATGGATTAAGGGAAGGTTGTTTTTGTTTTTTTTAAACTAGGGAGACCTGAACATTTTATTTATTTATTTTTTATTTTTTTAGGAGGGAAGGCAGGGCATTAGGGTTGAACTCAGGTCCTCCTGACTCCAGGGCCAGTGCTCTATTCACTGTACCACCTAGTCGCCCCCTACTTGAACATTTTAGTAGGTAGATGGGAAGGAGTCAATGGAGAGAAAAGAGAAAGATTTCATGAAAGAGAGGATCATTGCTAGAGAAAGTTCCTAGAGAGGGTAGGAGCAAGTAGGAACAAGGTTGAAAGATTATTCTTAGCAAGAAGTAGGGAATAGACATTTTTCTGTCAGAAAGGAGAGGAGAGAAGGGGTAACAATGAGAATGTTGAAAAGTCTTGACAAGGGAAGTTGAGAGAACTCTTTTTAAATTTGCTTTTTTTGGAGGGGCAGTTGGGCTTAAGTGACACATTGCCCAAGGGCACAGGGCTAGTAAGTGTTAAGTATCTGAGGCTGAATTTGAACTCAGGTCCTCCTGACCCCAGGGCTGGTGTTCTATTCACTGTGCCACCTAGCTGCCCCAAGAGAGCTCCTTTTTTGAAGACTTTGGTCTTCTCAGCAAAGCCTATGCTCCAGGTATCAGAATCTTCAGGTTTGGCTAGGAGCTTGGGAGAAGAAAAGATTTTGAACAGATGGTGGGGAAAATGAGTCAGGGAGTCAGTAAGTGTAGATGACAAAGATGACAGCAGCAGTGAGGACCCAGCTGATTATCTATCATTATATGGCAAGTAACATCTGTGTGGTTTTTGTGTATGTGACCTTTCAAATGATTGAGTGCTGTTGCATCAGTGACCAATTAGCTAGTACATAGGTTTTTCTCATAGATCATCTATTTGTTATCTTCTAGAACACCAGTGATCCACAGAACATGGTTTGGGAACTACTGGTATAGGTCATAGAATATTATGACATCAAAGCAGTGAATTGATTGGCCTGGAAATTTTTCTTGGGGAGGGGCAATTGAACTAAATCTTAAAGAATGAAGGGTAGGTTTTGGATGGGGGAGGGGGGACAGAATACCCATGGGAAAGAGCAGCTGGGAATTCCTGGATGGTTGGAGCCCTGAACAAAAGCAAGGAGTTGATAAAGTTCACTGACAAATGAATTGACTTCCATTAGTTCATTGGCGTAGCTTTCCTTAACCTCATCAGCAGATTTGTTTGTGAGGGAGGGTGGGGCGGAGCACCTGTATTTTGCATTTTATTATAGCAATTCTTCAGAAGTTAAAAATTCACCCTACTGTACCAAATATTATTGAATGTTGATAAGCAGGTGGATTTAAGATGGTGGTTCATTTTTAAAATGTCTTCACATTAACTATTATTGAATTTTCTTCTAAAGCTCTCACTATTTTTTTTCTAAACTTTGACAGCATCTGCAATAAAACAGGGAGTTTCTTGCATTTTTTGTTCAAGCCGTTTAAAAATGGGTTTTAGATTAGTAATTGCATGTTCTTTTATTCCTCTTTTAGTTTAATATATAAAACCTTGACCAGCAAAATAAAATTTGACATAATTTTCTTTATAAATGATCAGATTAGCCTATTGCTGAAGTTCATTTCGTTCTTTTGTGAGAGCTAGTTTCCTTTTTCCTTTCTTCAGTGCTTGTTGCCAGTTTGGTTAAGTAAGCACGGTGTTACGCTATCTCGGCCTGTCGTTGACCTCTCAGGAGGGGAAGATTGAATTCTAATGGTGTATTTAGACGAATGAGGATAAATCCAGAGGAGGTTTCTTTCTTAAATTCACCTGTGCTTTCTGGAATTTTTAGAATTGAAAAACTAATAGTAGTACTCTTCAAATTTTAAAGTTTACTGTTAACCCAATTTGAGTTTTAAGAATTTATTACAGCTCTTGGAATCTGGAAGTGTAATTCCCCTCTTGTTCTATCATTTTTCATCATTTCTCTTGATATTTTAGATCTTTTGTTTCCCCAAATCAGTTTTTTTATATTATATTGAATTCTATAAAGTATCTTTTTGATACTATGACATAGCAATAAAACTTTAAATTAACTTTGGTTAATTTGTTATATGGTGCAGCCCAGCCATGAACAGTGATTATTCCTGTAGCTGTTTAAGTTGTTCTTTATTTATTTAAAGAACACTTTGGAAATTGATCTATACAAGTATTTTGTATGTTGTGGTAGATTGATAGCCAACATTTTGTTAGCGTTAGTGTCATGTATAAAACATACATAATATAAATGTGTGTATATGTATTTGTTATTATATAGAAATGCTATTGATTTTTTTTTTGAGGGCAATTGAGGTTAAGTGACTTGCCCAAAGTCCCGTGACTAGTAACATCTGCAGCAGATTTGAACTCAGGTCCTCCTGAACTCCAGGGCTGGTGCTCTCTTCACTGTGCCATCTAACGGCTCCAGTGCTATTGATTTTTGAGGGTTTATTTTGTTGCCTGTTGCTAAAGCTATTGTCTCCATTAGTATCTCCTCATTCTCTAGGATTTTCTAAGTAGACCATCATGTTATCAGCAAATAGGGTCACTGTTTTCTCCATGTTGCCTAGCTATTGTACATGTGTAATTTCTTTCTCTTGCTGCTTTTGCTAGCATTTTTTAAACTGTATCACATAACAGTGGAAAGAATGAGCATCCTTGCTTTATCTGCAACATACTTAAATAGTTCAGATTCTACACTACAGGATACTTTAAAACAAAAGGAATTTAAAAATTAAAATACTAGGCAAGTAGTACTCGATAAGAATGACTTGATTAGCATATACAAGCCCTAGTTTAATGTAGCTTTTTCTTGGGTGGGGAGTGGCTTAAAGAATCTGCCTAGGTTGCCCCACCCTCGTTGACCTGCAGTATTGGACTCTCTCAAGGATTGCCATCAATTTTCCCAAACAGATGTTCAAGCTAACAAGTTATCAGATATAGAAGAAGTTTTATTTACTCTTTAAAGGATTTGTACCAAAGCCCATAGAGGTTCAGTAGAGCTACTGCCCACCCTGTTTGGTAAAGCTCTGTAGTCCATAGGACTACACATGTCTGCTTGCTCAGGGGCTGTTTGCCTCATCACCCTTTTGCCAGCTTGTCCTCTGTTGTTGTCTAATTGCTTTGCTGTTGCTCTGTTCTATTTCTGGAAGGAATTGGGATCTGCATGTTGCATTTGCTATCTTCTGATTCTAGATCACCTCATAGTCTGGCTCTGCCTCCCACAAATGCTTCCTGAAATCGACTCCAAGTGAACATTCCCAGTTCCTTCAATAGGTCCTTGTACCGTAGGGCTTTGAGTTCCCCTTACCATATTGATTACCTGCTTTTGGGTAGTTTAAAACTTTTCATTTTCCATTCTAAAATGTGGTACCAAAGATTAGATGTCATACTGCATACATGATTGCAAATAGAGGAAAATATACTTTTGTATAGTAGACTATACTTTTCCTGATGTTGAATATTGTATGACTGTTAACTGGATGACCTAGAAGGCCACAGGTGGCCTCAAGGCCTCAGGGTCCCCACACCTGATGATTGCATCAGTTCTTTTGGTTTTTGATTCATATTGGAGCTCCTAGGTCCTTATTATATGAACTAATTTCTAGCTGTATTTATCCCTATTGAATTTCATTGTCATAGTTTTACCTCACCTTTTTAGTCTATTGAAATCTTTTTTGATTTCAATTCTGTTGTCTAATGTTAATTAGTTACTCCTTCCAGATCTACAGTTATCTCTTCCACATCATGGAGGTTAGGGGTAAGACACCCCTGCAATCTGGAAAATCCATGTAAAATTTTTTGGCCTTCCCCCCCCCCCCCTTTCGTGCCAGAGAAGAATCTTAGTTTGAATTATTGTGGTATTACGAGACAAAATATCTTGATATTATACAATACAATACATATGTTTTATGCATTTCTGAGTTTCTAAATTTTTCTGTGTCATCTGCTGGTCATTTTATGTCATCTGTGGCTTCTGCAAAACTCCCCCAAAATTTCATTTAATTTCTTATGCCAACCTGAAATGTATTGAAACCAAGATGGGGAAGGTCAGGATGTGGAAGGTAGAACTTAATATCATCTACAAATTTGATAGACATGCCACTTTTCATTATAAGTCACTGATAAAAAATATTGAACAAAACAGGGCCAAAGACAGTTCTATATCTATTAGGGAATCCTCTTTTGGTTGATACCAATCTATTAATGGACATATAAAAATCTGTTATTCACCAAAATGCTTCTTTAATTTATAGACAACTAGTGGCTAGTTGTATGACATTTGAAACTTTTTTCACATAACCTTTAAACATGACTGTTGACTCCACAGTCTTAACTCCTGTTTAATTTCATGTAATCTCACAGTTTAGTGCCATAGTTGGTTTCTAACTACTAAAGAAGAGTTGACAAAGATTTATATCTGGCAGTCATTTCTTCATAGTATTGTAACATAGAAAAATACTTATTAGCTTAATTATATAGCATGTCCCAAAAGTCTTTGTGCAGGTTTAATATGTAGAATACATAAACTTGTTTAAATAAAATTCACTAAATACTTGTGGTTTTTAGTAGTTGTTACCATAATGTAGCATGTCAAATATCTATAATTAAGAAATTGAATTAGAGTAACACATCTGTTACACTTAACTTTGGTACATAAGAATTCCATTTTCTTTTGAAACAACCAATTAATCTGAAAACAGTTCTAAAGCAGCTGCTTTAAAGGGTGCTGTGTATCTTCTGCCACCATCCCCAAGGCCTTCTCTAGGACAAACAAGACTCCTGGCTTCCTGATGGCGCTTCCTTATCTTTGCTTGCTCCTGCCTGTTGTGAAGCAGGCCTCTTTGGGTCTCACAGAATCCAAAAAAATCTCCATCTGCTTGGAGGCTGAACCTCAAAAGAGGAGGATATTGAATAGTCTCATCTCATACTTCCCTTACCAACCAGCGTCTCTTCAGCCACAGATACCCTGCCAGGACACTCTACTTAGTGGTTAAGAATATTTCCATTCCTTTATACTCATTCCATTCCAGTAATCTTGTATCTCTAGCAGCCCACATATAAATCCCATTTCTCATATTCTTCTCAGTGCTTCCTCAGCTTATCCAACTCATCCCCTTCTCCATATCTGTCCATCCTTTCCACTCAGCAGTCTGGAATGGCTGCTCCATAATTAACCACACCTTTTCATTTTAAATTTATTTATTCATCTTCTCCCTTTTCCATCTTCTTACCCTCAGGAATCATGGCTTCCTCCTTTTGATATAACATCCCTTGCCACCTTTCCAGCTATACTTTCTTTCGTATCTCCCGACTTCACTGGAGGGGAGTTATAATACTCCTCATTGCAACTTCCAGACCTTCCCGCAACCACCTTCATTAAATGACCTTTCCTCCTTTTAGGTTCATGCTGTCCAAATTTAGGACCCAGTCCAGATCAGGTGGCTTTTATCTGAATTTTCCCAAAGATATTCTTCTTATTTCTTCATTGAGTTCATTGCCTGATTCATGATCTTTATTTCCTTCCAGTTACTGCTCTCACAATAGGGGTTTCAGCATACATATGGAAACCACCTTAAATATCCCAACTTCTTAGTTTCTCAATGTATTTAATTCCCTGAGTTCAAATAGAATGATTCATTCCTCCATTTCAACTCTGTTAAACACAAAGAGGATCGACCTTGCTATATAACCCACAAACATTCTACTTCTTTGTTCCATGAAACTCTTAAGTTCATTTATCTCATCAAGAATGAATGAATAGTGATGGGGGGGAAGGAAAAGGAGAGGGGAGAAAATCTGAAACTCAAGGGACTGTGGAACTGAACATTGTAAACTAAAAGTAAATAAACCAATTTAATTTTTTTTTTAAAAAATAATGAATGAATGGGGGCGGCTAGGTGGCACCAGCCCTGAAGTCAGGAGGACCTGAGTTCAAATCCAGCCTCAGACACTTAATACTTATTAGCTGTGTGACCTTGGGCAAGTCACTTAACCCCCAATTGCCCTGCTTTCCCCCCTCCAAAAAGCAAAAAAAAAAGAATGAATGAATGAATGAAGCATTTAGCAAATGCTTACTAGGTGTAGAGCACTGGGGATACAGCTAGACAAGTGGGACAGTTCTTGTTCTAATAGGGGAGATGACTTGGAGAGTTTTAGCTGCAAGTTGGATGTATGTGGCCCTTATGGACTAAGTCATGGTCTAATCTAAGGGTTCCATGGCAAGGCAGATGTTTATACCTCTTCTTTAATGTCATTTCCACTCATAAAATCATATCGGTTTTCAGTGTTGAACTTTATATTTTATTCCTATGCTTTGTGACTGCCAATCCTACACTTTGCCCTCCTTATATATAACTTTATTTTCTTTAGTCTTCTCTTCTGCCCCAGACCATTGGCCTTGTACTGGCCATATCCTCCTTTCTTCTCTATTTTGACTCCTTGGTGAACCACCTGAATTCTACACTATCTTCCAGTCTTGATTTCCTTGGCCTCCTTCCAGACACAATTTGCCAAGCCCCAACCCAGCATTATTCCTGTTCTCAGTCTTTTTTGCTCCTATTCATGTACTACTGAATGGAACTTGAGGAAATCACGGAACTTTGATGGTTAGGCCAATTACAAATTCATGTTATCTAGTCAGCTAGTAAAGCATCCTAGTCGTAATTGATTTGTTATCTCTCCATTATGTCTGTTTTAAGCCTTCTTGTCTTCTCAAAGTTGCCATGGTGCTCTCTTTCCTTCCCATCATCTCTGTTAAGAACTTTACTTTTACCTCAGAGGCCTCTGTCCAACTCCTGCATTTTATAGATGAAGAAATGAGGGCTCAGAGAGGTTAAATGATTTGCCTAAATTCAAAGTAGTAGATACAGAGGCAGGATTTGAACCCAGAATCTCTGACATCTGGATCATGCTGTAATGAGTATCTGACGAAACAATCCTTTTTTCCCTTAGATGAGTGATTAAAATAATTTTTCATTTAAATGACCAGATGAAATATTTTGTAGGGTACTCATCTGACAATGTGATTTGATATTACAAGATAAACTTGATTCACTTCATTACTACAACCTTCATGATATGTATAAAATGCTTTTTAAATTGATTGAGTCTCTCATCATTGACACAGTAAGAGCTAAGTCCTGTTAAATGCCCATGAGAAATATGAAAGCACTATGTTAAAACACTGAGGGAGAAACCAATCACAACAGTGCACAGCCCCCTGTCTTCAGGGGTCCTAAGTAGAAGAGACAGAAAGTGGGACTTAGTCAAGGTTGTACTTAGACTGAGTACTTCTGAGTAAGGCTGTAGATCACAGAATGGCAGACTTGAAGGAATCTCGGTTTAGAATTAATAGATTTGTGAGTTCAGAGGATGCGTGTATAGGGTTTCTTTCCTGTAGGTAAGGCACTCTTAGTGTTTTACTTGCCAGTGTTTCCAAATCAGATTAAATATAAACAGACATATAGATGTAGTCACATATATGTATTGTAGAGGAGTGAGATGACAAAGATGACTGTTAGTCTACAACAGTGCAGGACAGAAGTTTTCCAAAGTCTTCTATGCAATATACTAGAAGCTTTATTAACAGCTGTGTTAAACAAAGGGCAAAAATACAAAGGATGCCCAGATTATTTCTCTCTTTTTCCTCCCTTATCCCTCCTCCCAAAGTCTTTGGAGAGTATTATCGGCAATTATCATAATGAGTGGGAGGAAAACTGAGGCAGCCTGACAGAGAATTCTGAGGAGTGGGCCAGTGGTCACTGAGGAAGAACAGGGATGGAGACAGAGGGACCGGGCTCCTTTCTGGTTAGAAGTTTTAAAGAGTTAAGAGATTCAATTTAAATTAGGAAAAAAAAAAATTGTGTTCTACAACCAGATGAATGAAAGAAACAATTTTATGGCTAGGGAAGTAGAACAGACAGAGATGAAAAGAAATAGTCTTACCTGAGGCGGTATCTGAACTCAAATCATACAGCCAAGCAGTCATGTCTTATGTAGAGGAACACCAACAAAGAAGACATAAAAGACAAAAAGGAGAGCAAGAAACATCGTGACAGTTATTCTCCAGAATGAATAGGTACAAGATTTATCAATTATTGAAAACGTTGTGAGACGACCTCCATTACCACTTCAAACTGCCCCTCTACTACCCTCATGCAGCAGCTTCTCTTCCTTGGGCATTCACTCGGTCTGTATCTCCTGCCCAGTCAGAATTCTGGTAGCTGTTGTCTAACAATGAATTCAGTGCCTAGTTCATCATCTTTCTCTCCTCAGCTCCTACTCTCATAGTAGGGGACTTCAGAATACATTTTGACACTGCCTCCAGCATACTAGCTTCCCAGTTTCTGAACTTCCTCATTTCCCAAGACCTCCTTCTTCACTCCACTTAAGTTGTACATTGAAATGGGCATACCCCTGATGTTGCCATCCCCCACAGATGTTTCACTAACATGATTGTGCACTCTCAGTTTCCCTAATCTAATGAGGTCTCTTGTCATTCCCCCTCTCTCTAGCCCCTGTAAACTCCTCAGTGACCTTGAATCCCTCCACTGTTTAGTCCCCAGGCCTTCCCCCTTGCACTGACTACATTCTTTTCCCTTCACCATCTTGACTTTTTGGTGAAGTTAAACTTTACATAATCGTCTTCTCTTGAAATATTTGCCCTCTTATCCTGCCCAACTTCAATTTTGGATTTCTTCTGCTATCACACCTGACCTTGCTGCTACTTCTGTGCTACTGAACAAAGCTGGAGAAAATTGTGAAACTGTGTTCACTGGGTCCACTACAGATTTATTACATAATGTCAATTAGGGCCTCCCTGCAGCAAGAGAATGCTTTTTTAACCTCTGTAATTGCTTTACTCTTCAGTTCACTACATCAGCTTTCACAGATCTTCTGTGGTTCTCCCTTTCATCACTCTCTCACCCAAGAGGCCTGCTTCATATTTTGCTGAAAAAATGAGGCCCCTTTCTAAGAGCTCCCTCTTCTTCCCTGTTCCTCACTTTATATCACTCAGATGCTTTGCATCACTATCTCCTTTACCCATGCCTCATATGAAGTAGGGGCACTTCTTGCTAAAGCAAATCCCTCTGCATGCACAAGTGATTCCATTCCATCCTGTCTTCCTTAGTAGATTGCCAACTCTCCCACTTAACTTCCATTTCTCCCTGTATGCTGTTTCCCTCCTTTCTACAGACATGCCCATATCTCCTCTATCCTCAATCCTCACTTGGCCTTCTACCCCCCTGTCCTCACTTGATCTGCCCATCCTTGCTAGCTGTTGTTACATATCTCTTCTTCCTTTTATGGCTAAATTCCTTGAAAACTCCATCTCTCCACTCCCTTTCCTCACATATTCTCTTAATTCTCATTCTAACATCTGACCTCATTCGGTTGTAACTGCTCTCTTTAAAACTACCATTGATCTCTTAATTGCTAGATCTAATGACCTGTGCCGTACTCATCCTTCTTGACATCTCTGCAGCCTTTCACTCTGTCGTTCACCCTCTTTTCCTTTGCTTTTAGGTTTTCAAGACATTGCCCTCTCTTCCTATATACTTCTCAATCTTCTTTTCTGGATCCTTACACATCTAATGATGAATACTACCCTGTGCTCTGTTCTGGTTCCTCTTTTCTTCCTCCCTTGGTGATCTCATCAACTCCCATGGTTTCAATTAGAATCTCTATGCTGATGATTCTCAGATCTTATTCAGCCCTCGCCTCTCACTCAACCTTCAGACTGGCATCTCCACCTACCAGTTGGATATTTCAAACAATGTTCTGCAGATATTTTAAACAAAGCACGTCCAAATCTGAACTAATTTTCTTTCCCTTAAGCCTTCCCCTTTTACTAACTTCCATATTACTCTTAAGGGTAGCCCCATTCTCCCACTCACCTAGGTCCTCCACACTAGATGTCATGTTTGACTCCTCCATCTCTCTTAGCCTCATATCAGATTGCTGTTGCCAAGTCTTTCATAACATAAATGCCTTCTTCTCTTTTAACACTTCCAACCACCCTTGTTCAGGCTTTGCATCACCTCAAGCTTGAACCCTTGTATTAGCTTGCTGATTGGTTTCCCTGTCTCAAGTCTCTCCCTACTCCAGTCTGTTGTCTACTCCGCTATCAAATGGATCCTCCCCTAAACAGACTTGACTATTATTATTCCTTTGTTCAGTAGATTCCATTGACTTCCTATCACTTCTCAGGTCAGATCTAAGATCCCTTTGTATGACATTCATAGCCAGATCCCCTCCTATCTTCCCAGTCCTATTACGCCTTACTCATCCCCACACACACTTTGATCCAGTGTCAGTGGTATCCTTGCTCTTTTTTTATACAAGACACATTTTACTAACTTCTCTCAATGCCCAAAACTCTCTTCCTTCTCACGTCAGCTTCCTGGCTTCCTTCAAATGCCAACCAAAATCTCATTTTCTGCAAGAAACCATTTTTTGTTAATCTGTTCCCCTTAATGTTAGCTCCTTCCCTCTGAGATTATCTCCCATTTATCCTTTGTGTATATGTATATGTATATATGCATATATACGTGTGTGTATGTGTATATATATATATATATATATATATATATACACACATACACACACATATGTATATACGTAGTTGTTTGTGTGTTGTCTCCCCAGTTATCTGTGAACTCCTTCAGAGCAAGGTCTGTTGTTTTGCTTTTCTTTGTATCCCCAGCCCTAAGTCCAGTGCCTGGCCCATAGTAGGTGCTTAATAAATGTGTGTTGTCTTACTGGCAGTACAGCACTTTAAAGTTTTCAAAGCACTTTTATATTCTACCATTTGAGCCTATGAGGGAGATGGTTACAGGTATTTATATTTTTTAGATGAGGAAAAAGAAGGATTGTGCCTTGTCCATGGTCACTTGCTTAGCTTCGCGTCTCTCTGTATGAGATTTGAAATACCTTCCTGAATCCAAGTCTAGCTTGAACTACCATGTTGCCTCTGACAACTCTAGCATAAGAACCCAGCTCTAAGTAGCACTCACGTGGACTTGTGACCTTAAGAGGAGCAGTGTTCTCTTCTACAGTGCATACACAGACTCATCTGGGACTGACTATTTTCTGAGCATGTCCTCCCATAAGTTCATGATGGAATCTACCCATCATGTTGGAGGGCTTACATTTTTTCTTGCATTTTGAGGTTGCTAATATATAGACAGTTCAGTGGTTTACCCTTACTCTTGCTTTCTAGGTGGTTCACTTTCTTTTTGAATGTTTTCCAGATGACATCCTTGACTCTATTTCTTCAGAGTTCCTTGTTATATTTTATGGCCTCCTTATACCTAATCAATCAAATATTTTTTAAGTATCTATGATGTACTAGGTACTATGCTATCTATATCTCCATTGTCCTTTGAGTAATACCAATTTTTCCTTTACATTTTTTACAGATAGGATAATTCTATAAAATTCAAAGCCAAACAAAACAGTTTTGTGTCTTGCAGTTGTCATAATGGAGAGATAAAAAAAAAAAGATTAAGGTGGTCGCAAAGTTGACATCCATATAATGTCTTAGGTTTTATAAAGTATTTTTAAATATAATGTTTAATTTTATTTTTACCTTAGTCCTTTGAGTATTATAAATGTTATCCTCATTTTTCAGATGAGGAAACTGGCTTAGAGAAATTCATTGATTTTCTTATGGTCCCATAGTTAGTAAATATATCAGAGTCATGCAGATCGTCCAACTGTTATCTTTTCCTCTTGGCAAATGACTCACTTATGTTTGTTTTTATTCATGCACCTTTCTTATGAGGTTATTGATGTTGCTTTTTTATGCAGTTCTTCCTTGGTAACATAGTCTTCCAGAATGTGCCTGCACATTTCCCTTTAGGTGACCCTCATCTTAATTCTTTGGAGTGTGGTATTCTCTGACTCAATGTCATGTCATCTTTGGAAGAAAATTATTGTGTCAATATCTGCCATTTTATCCATTACCCTTCTTTTGTTATCAGAGACTTAAATTAGTCAATTTGAATTTACTGCTTTTGTACATACATCTGCTAATTTTATTCTAGTTTGGCATTTACTTTTATCCTTGCTCTAATAAATCATTGGTCTGATTGTACACAGTCCAGTAACCAACAGCTAGGTTCATATTTGTAGATGATGTGGAAGACCTTTTCTGGTGTCATGAACCCCTTTGACAGGTTGAAGCCTATGTGCCCCTTCTCCTAATGTTTTTAAATGGATGAAATAAAATAGGATTACAAAGGTAACAACACACAGACACAGACACACACATCACTCTGCTACTGCTTTTGCAGAAGTAAAAGTGAACTATATAGAACTATAGACCATTTTCTTTCTTTTTTAAAAATACATTTTTTATTGATATTTTCTGTTTCTCTGGGGTGTTCCATGTATTCTTCCCCTTTTCCCTCCCAGAGGGGAAATATTATATCATATCTCATATCACAGCTGATAACAATAGTTATCAATTTTTTTCAAGTTTCAACTCACAGACCCCAGATTCAAAACTCTTGATCTAGAAACTGTGATTCTTAGTACAATTGTCTCCTCATTCCAGCATTTCTGGCTCTGCAGAAATAAAAGAGGGCTGTACAGAACTACAAACCATTTTCTTTCTTTTTTAAAAGAAATAACCTGTTTCTATTTCTCTATCATGTCCCTGGTGTTCTTTCTTTTCCCCCTCCCAGAGTACCATCTAATATGACAATTAATATTTTTTTTAAGAGGACAGAAAAACTAGTACAACCAATTGATACACTGAAAAAGTCTAAAACACACGCAGTTTGTAACATCTGTGGACTTCTCATCTCCATGAAGGGGTAGATTGAGGGTATATTTTCATTTCTTTGAGTCATGTTTGATCTTTATAATTTTGTTACATTGGGGAGGATTAGTGTTCTTTCCATTTTTTTTTGTACTTATGGTGTATATTGTTTTCTTGCCTCTGTTTGCTTTACTCTGCATCAGTTCATATAGATCTTTCCATGCTTCTCTGTATTCATCACTTGTCATTTCTTACATCTCAGTAATATTCCATTAGATTTATGTCCCTCAATCTGTTTAGCTATTCCCCAGTTGATGGGCATTCATTTTGTTTATAATTTTTAGCAATCACAGAAAGTGCTGCTGTAAATATTTTGGAGTAGATGGGGACTTTTATCTCCATATTAATGTCTTCCTTGTGGTATAAGCTCAATAATGAAGTCTCTGATTCAAGGGTATGAACGGTTTAGTCACTTTATTTACATAATTTCAAATTGCTTTCCAAAATGATTGTGCCATTTTACAGTTCCCCCAATGGTGTATTAGTGTGCCTATCTTTCCACAAACCCTCTAACATTGACTCTTGTCATTTTTTTGGTCATTTTTGCCAATTTGTAAGGTGTGAGGTGAAACAAAGTTGTTTTGATTTGAATTTCTCTTATTGTTAGTGATATGGAGCATTTTTTCATGTGGTTGTAGATACTTTGCAGATTTCTTCGAGTGTCATTTTTCAAATCTTTTAGCTATTTATCTATTTAGTGGCTATTTAGTCATATATATATGCATATATATGTACATATTTATTAATCATTTACATATCTTGGATACCAAAGCCTTATCAGAAATTTCATACAAAGTTTTCCCCCCATTTGAACACTTTCCTTCTTATCCTAGATGCGTTAATGTCTGAGCAGAAGCTTTTCAGTTTCAAGTAACCAGTTAACTACTCTTTCTTTTGTAATGGCTTCTAACTCTTATTTAGTTAAGAATACATCTCTTCTCCGTAATTGTGAGAGGTATACAACCACTTTATTTTCTGATTTATTTTTTATACTATGCTCTTTAATATTAAGGTCACATATCCAATTAGACTGTATCGTGGAATGTGATCGAAAGTGTTAATCTAAGCCTAATTTCTGCCAGACCGTTTTCCAGTTTTCCCAGCAATTTTTATCAAATAGGGAATTTTTCCCTAGGTAATTTATGTTTTCCACTTTATAAAACACTAGGCTATTGTGTTCTGTTGTTTCTGAATATCGTCTATTTTGTTCCTTTGATCTATCTCTGTTTAACTAGTACCATATGGATTTGATAACTACTGATGTATAATGTAGTTTGAATTCTGTAATTTACACTTGAACCTTACTTTTAATCATTTCTCTTAACGTTTAGATCTTTTGTTTTTCCAAATAAATTTTGCTGTTATCAAGTTCTGTAAAATATTTCCTTAGCAATTTTATTGCTTTAGCATTAAAAGTGTAAATTAATTTTTGTGGTATTTTGATTTTTATTATATTGGCATGGCCTAACCATGAACAGTATTTCTTCATTTTTTTTTTTAAAGGAGCGCTTTGTAATTGAATCTATTCATGCCTTTTGTGAGCTTTGGAAGGATGATCCCCAGATATTTTATAGTTAATTTCAAATGGAATTTATTCAGTTTTTTACTTCTTATATTTTCTTTTATAGAAATACAGTCAATTTTTGAGGAGTTATTTTGTAATCTGCAGCTTTTAATTTTCTCAATTAGTATCTTTGCTGGTTCCCTAGGGTTTTCAAAGTAGACCATCATATTATTGGCAAACAGGGATATTTTTCTCTCTCCTTTAACCGTCTTTATTCCTTTGATTTCTTTTCTTTTGTCTTATTGGTATTGCTGTCATTTCAAGAACTATACAGATAATAATAGGAAGACTGGACATCCTTGCTTTATTCTTGAATTTGTTGGAAAAAGTTCTGGTGTATCCCCATTGCAGATGATGCTTACTTTTAGTTTTAGATAGATGCTTTTTATGGTATTAAAAAAGATCCCTCTGTACCTAAACTTTCTAGGATTTCTAGCATAAGAGAGTGTTGTACTTTTTCAAATGCTTTTTTTATATCAATTGATATAATCAATCGATAGTTCTTGATGTTGATTGTTTTGCTAATGTTTAACCATCCTTGTATCCCTGTTATAAATCTCACTTGATCATAATGAATGATTTTTTGAATAAATCACTGTAGTCTGTTTTATAGGATTTTGTTTAAAATTTTTGAATCAATGTTTCTTAGAGATGTTGGCCTGTGTTTAATCTTTCTCTGGTTTAGGTATTAGGATTATGTGAGTCTCATAAAAGAATTCTGGTAGGGTGTTATCTTTCTCACTTTTTGAGAGTGATTTATGAAGTATGTGTACTAATTGTCCTTTAAAAATTTGATAGAATTCTCCTGTGAATCCATCAATTCAAGTAGTTTTTTCCCTTTGGTAATTCTGTTATAGTTAGATCTATTTTCTTTTTGGAGATTGAGTTAAGAACTCTTTCTGGTCTTCTGATAGCTTGGGCATTTTATATTTTTGAAGTTATTCATCTATTTCATGTTCTTGGTTTTGTTAGCATATAGCTATGCATAGTATATTCTAGTTTTTCTTTTTCTTTCATCTAGTTTTGCTGTGATTTCACTGCTGTTCTATTTTATTGATTTGATTTCTTGCTTTTTTCTTAATCAGATTGGTGTGTTAACAGTTTTATTAATCTTTTCAAAGAACCAGTTTTTAGTTTTATTTGTTATTTCTGTGGGAGTTTTTATTTGTAGTTTATGTATTTCTCCTCTAGTCCTTAATATCTGTTCTTTTGTGCTTATTTTGATTTATTTTTTATTTTCCAATTTAAACATGCATATTCAGTTCATTAAACCTTTCTTTTTCTATTTTGTTTATATATCACTATAAGAATATGATTTTCTCCCTGATGACTGCTTTAGTTGTATTACAGAAATTTTTTATGTCCTTTCATCGTTATTATTTTCTTTTATATAGTTATTAAATGTTTCTATGATTTTTTTCTTTGACCCACTCATTATTTAAAATTTTATTGCTAAGTCTCCATTTTGGTCTGTTTCTCTTGTTTGTGGTCCCTAAACCAATTTATATTTTTATCGCGGTAAGGTCTATTAAAGATACTTGAACTATCTCCACATTTTACATTTTTCCCCCTATCTCTGTGCCCTAGAATGTGGTCAGTTTTTGTAAAATGTTACATATGGTACAGTATAATATGTATATTCTTTTTCCTTTTACATTTAGAAAACACCAAAGTCTTTTAAGTCTAGTTTTCCCAGAAATTTATTCAGTTTTATATTTTCTCTTTTTATAGTAGGATATTTAAGTCTCCTTTCATTATTGCATTACTGTATGTGTCTTCTTGAAGCTCAGATAATGCTTCCTTGTTAATTTATATACCAAGACATTTGGAATATAGTTTTATTACCAATATTGCTTTGTCATCAGTGATTACTTTGAACATAATACTCTATTTCCTTGTTTATTCCTTTTTATTTTTGAATATTTTTGATTTGTCTCATAGTATAATGGGAATTCCTACTTTCTTGGACTCATTTGATGCATTAAAAAATTTTTTTTTTATCATCCCCTTAGTTTTATTTTGTGTCTTTGTTTTTTTAAATGTGTTTCTTGTAAGCAACAGATTGTAGGATTTTGTTTTCATATCCAATTTGGCACTCTTTTTTATTTTATTGGATTGTTTAATCCATTTACATTTAAGGTTGCAAGAATTAGGTTTATACTTCCATCTGTCTCTACATTTTTAATGTTATGAATTTTTTTTCCTCTTCTGCTATGAATATGGTATTATATTCCTTTAGTTACTTTAATCTGTTCTTTAAGGTGGGATGAAATCAGTGGGCCCTTCAGTCTTTTTGATTTCCTTATTTTCCTTATCACTCCCTTCCTCACTTCACTTCCTTTGGATTATGATTTCCTTGGGGGCTGAATCTCTGAGTTTCTCAGTTTCTTCCACCATGGGCAATTCTAGGTTGATCAGCCTAGGTCTCTGTCCTAAGTGATTTTGGGTGGTCATAACTGGCTGCAGCTGGATGTGTGCTCTTTCTTTCAGACTTGGCAGAATTCTACATAGGCCCCCTCCCCTACCCTCACCCCTCTTACAATTTGTCCTGTCCTGATGATCTTGTCCACCTCACTCTGTTCTTCAGTTCTCTCTGGCTTGGCACCTGCAGTTTTGAGCCTGTTTTCCCCAGAATCAGCATTTCAGAGTTTTACAGCATTGATGCATCTGGATTTTAGCCCCTAGCAGCTTTTGCTCCTGAAGGCTGTGGTCTTGCTGGGTATGAAGTTTTTTACAGCTTGCAGACAGGATCTTCATGGCACTGGAAAGAAGGAGATGAGACCATGGTGTGGGTTTTGATGTAAGTCAAAATCATGTCAATGGATCTACTAATGCAGCTTTGCTGTCAGTAGTGTGGATGGTGGGGGAAGGGTACAGAGTGAACTCAGGGTCAGTGAGCTTGAGTTCATAGGTTTTTCTTTCTTTTTCTTTGGATTCTGGGTATCTTAGACCATGGAGACAGCTGAAGTTGCTATATCTTTGGCACATAATTTCTGTTTTGGGGGAGGTTTGAGAGATTGTGGGGATAGGTGAAAATGTCTGATGCTTGTTGCTTTGTATAACTCAAAATAAACCATTTTCTATTCTTCTATTGAGAGAAATATGAAACATTTTAATGGAAAATGAAAATAGTGAAAATGAATGTAGAAATAAAGCCTTTTTGTCATTAAATATCAAAGTTCTTTTCTAGAGAAGTTTTAAGACAATACCTCATTATATTGTGCAGGGATCCAGAAAGATATGACACCAGAGTAAAAACTCTTGACAGGCTCTATTGAGCCAGAAAACCTTCTGGTAACAGTAACTAGTGATGCAATGGATAGGGCATTTGGCCTGGAGTCAGGGAGACCCAAGTTCAAATCCCACCACAGCCACTTAATAGTGACTTTGCCCAAGACATTTAACCTTTGTTTACCTTAATTTCCTCATCTTTAAAATGGGGATAATGAAAGTGCCTACCTCCCAGGGTTGTTTTGAAGATCAGTTACTTTAATATTTGTAAAGTGCTTAGGACAATGCCTGACACATAATAGATGCTATGTAAATGCTAGCTGTAATGACTGTCATTATTTAAACTTTTTTTAGGTATAGGATCAGATCGTATTTACTGTCTGTGAACTGTTCTGGCTAAATGTAAGGAAGCTCATTGCTTTATGGATGGCAACTAAGCAGACATTTTTTGTGTCTTCATAGCCTATGAAATAGCTAAAAGTATAAACTGGTACAAACCCATTCATATATGTACCAAATGCTTACTTTTTTGTGTACTCATTAGCAGCTTCAAAAAGAAATGATACTGTTTATAAAGTCTCTGGATTTTAATTTTCAGTCTTTATAAATTAGATCTGTGTCCCTAAAGTAACCAGAAACATGATTTTATGGTATACTTGACTATTTTATCTCTGTCAGCATTCATAAAGATCAAATAGAACATGGGGAAAATAGTGTGCCAACATCTGCTCTAAAGGAAGTAGAAAAATCTATGAAAAACTCAACAGTATTTTGCAAATCAAGTATTTGGTGACTAGAATGTGAAAGGGGACAAAAAGGAAGATGACCAAAAAGATGTTGGAAAATGTGGATTTGCTTCAAGAAATGAGAGGCCAAAGACCGGCACATGACTTAGAAACCTTGACTTATGCATCATCTGTAATTTAAGAAGAGAATTAGGTACTGAATGGAACAAATATCAAACAATCTCACAAAAATGAAGTTGTCTCTAACGTGTAGAAAGTAAAATAAATGACTTGTACTGATGTGGGAGTCATTTTAGAATCCTATTTGTATGTAGTCAGATTTGTGGCTGGTTGAAACAAAGGTCAAAATCAATACTAAATTAGAAAAAAAGGATATATAAAGCCATCTGGAGACACATAGCTCTGGTTATCTATATCTATAGATAGAGAGAAAGATACATTTAGAAATATATTTCTCCTATCTCATTCTCACTCTGATTCATCTGGGAAAATCACCCCTATGGAGATGGGGCCAGGCCATGCACAGGGCAGCAGTCTAACCTAGCTGAAATAATAGGGCTTTCTGAGGAAGAGATAGAGGCAGTAGGTGCTATGCAAGTCAAATCACCACCACCATTCCTCTCAGATCCTGGTGGGGATTATGAGCCCAATAGCCTTGGGAATAGCAGTGCCCCCTCATTGAGGGGAAACATTATTGTGGAGAGAGGGCTCACTGTCTTCATCACTGTCATTGACAACTGCTCACCAATTGCCACCAACAATTAGATGGGCATGCAGGTCTTGGTAGTGCTTGGCAGCACTTCCCAGAGCACTGGTCCTGTTTCTAGCCATCATCTGGGGAAGCAACTCCTTTAGAGAAGGGGCCAGCCATCTGCCACAGACATGGTCAGTGGGCTAACCTAGTTGAAGCAGCAAGACACACTTAGGAAAAGACAGGAGACAGAATGTTCCAGGCAAGTCAGACTACCTTGACCATTGTCTCTTCTCACAATCTGATGGAGATAACTCAGTACAAGAGCCTTGGGAATAGCAGTTCTTCCAGTGCAGCTCCTAGGAAGGGCTCCTGTGGTGAGGAAACTTGACAAGTGCTCCTGCAGAAGCCATGGCCACAGCAATCCAAGAACAGAAAGGAAAGCTCTTGTCCCAAAATTCTTGGCTCTGTCAAATGGTTCACTGTCAGAAACTCATATCATTTTATTAATAGAAATGACATTTAAAAAAAAGAGGCAATATAATTGTCCTGAGGGACTTCTCTATCTGACTTGTAAATGGAACCTTCCATATATGTTGTCCCTCCATGAGAATGTGATCTTCTTGAGAGCCAGAACTGTCCTTTTCTATGCCACAGGGCTTTGCATACTGTAAGTACTTAATAAATGCTTCATTCTCTGTTTTACTCTGCCTCTGTTTCTCTCTCTGGCTCTCTGTGTGTCTCTGTACACTCTCTCTCTGTGCCCCCTCCCCAATCTGAACTTCAGCTACCTATCAAATTATCTTTTGGGCACTTTAAACTGGATGTCCAGGACACATCTCAAACTCAGCATATTCAAAACTAAACTCTTATTTTTCTCACAAATCTTCTTCTCTTCCATATTTCTGATTTTTGTTGAAGACACTACCATCTTTCTAGTCTCTTAGGTTTATAACCTTGCCATTATCCTTGACTTTTCTCTCTATTTTGCCACACACCTTTAATTAGTTGCTAAATTGTGTTATTTCTACCTCCATAGTATCTCATCTTTGTGTGTCTTGATATTTTAAAAATCTTAAATGACTTGTAGGAGAGCAGATATCCTAATACCTGTTAGAAATTGCATGGATAGAAATTGTCATTTCCTTATTGGTCTGTTCATTGCCTTTAGATAATAGTATTTTCATAAAATAATTTGAAAATTGCTAATGTTGTTTTTTCAAAATATATAGTGAATTTGATAGTTTGTATTATTTTACTAGAGTGATTTACAGTATAGTAATATATATACACACACAATGTATGTATGTATCTAAATATATATGTTCATATACACAAATAACTAGGTGTCTTTTTATGGAAATTCTTGTAAATTTATCCTTCAAATCTCACTTAGGAAACAAAATGAATTGGTTGTATTGCTTCTGGTAAAAGGAATATGCTGTTGGCAGTTAATACTTGTTAGAAGGGTTGCCTCGAGTGGTAAGATTTATGGGACTAGAAAAACATGTAAACCAGTCTTAAACCTTTTTTCTTCCTTTTTCAGTTTCTTACAAATAGCTTTCTATTTAATTACTCTCTGTAGTTTTTTGACTTATCCTTTTTTGATAACTAGGGTTATAGCTGTCATTTGAGGAGCTTTTAATTTAAATGAATTGTTGAATGCCCAGTTGTTTAGCCTGGAGTTGTGGGAAAACTGGAGAAAATGGCAGTAGAACACGTACTCCACCCTTTTCTATTTCAGAGGTGAACAGAATTCAGTTTTGTTTTGTTTAGAATTATACTTATGTTAAAATATCTTGAAAATTTTAATGTGAAGAGGTTTGTTTTAGGTATTTGAAGGTACTGTATGTTATGGTTAAGTGTGTCTTTCCTGGAGAAAAGAGAGTATACTAGAGGAATGAACTACAAACAGGCAGTGCAATAGTACTTTGAGCCTCCTAAGGAATATTTACATAGCATCAAGCAGGATACATCATTCTGCTTGGTTGTGATTTCTGTAGAGAATAAGTTTCCTACTGAAATAAGAAAGCTAGCTACTAAGGTTGTCAGTATCCTTTGAACTTCTTTTGTTTAATCTGAATACAGATATGGTTATATTAGCATCATAAATAACTACAGAAAGTATCTCTAAATTAGTTTATTCCATGTTTGAAAGTAGGTTCTCTGGTTTCCCCTATCCAGTGTTCATCAGTTTCACAATAATACCAGCTGGGTTAACAAATGATCGGGTAGTTGAAATTTATTGAGTAATAAATTGTGTCACTTTGGTGATCTTTTCTATAATGTAAGTCAAATTATGATAATTAATTTTTTAAATGGAAAATTTGTGCTGATGATGTCTACTTGAAACCACTTTAAGTACTATTAAGTACTATTATTTATGTAAATTTTTTTTTCTAAATTTCTACAGCATATAGGTCTTCTCATAAGGTCTGATGTAAGATTGTATTGGGCTTTCATATTTTTCATGTTATTAGGAACATAAATACTTTCAGTTAAATACTGATCTTGAAATATTTTGTGTTATGATTTTAATAGTAATGTGACTAATATGGGAATAAGAGAAATGCAATGCAGTTATGAGCTAATTTTGTTTTATATTGAAATATTTAAAAGAAAAAAGCAAGTGAAAAATTTCTTAAACTGCATAAAATATTTTTAGTTACAAAATTTTTATACAACAAAATGTAGTTTTGAACTGGAAAAAACTTGAAGAGATCTTATTCAAGCTCCTTCTTTTGCACATGAGGAAACAAGCATAGAAAAGTTGGGTTATTTACATAGACATGAAGATGTTGAGTAGATCTGAGAGTGAACTTAGGTCTCCTAAGTTCTAGTCAAGTCCCTTGTAACTTCTTTGAATAAGAGGCAGCATGGTATAGAGTACAGAGAGCTGGCCTCAGCCAGGAAAATCTGACTTGGAGTCCTGCCTCTGAGACATACTGGCTGTGTGACCCTGGATGGGCAATTTACTTCTATCCTCAGGGAGCTCTACAGGGCTGGAAGTTGTAGATAAGATGTCAGCTTGTGTAGGTGTGGGTATTTCCTCATCTAGGACTTACCTATGCCAATGAAATCACAGGTCCAGTCACTTTACTATCCTTATGCTTACATATGGTATGTAATCCTTTACCTTTTGCTTTCCAGATTGTGGTTTGTTCAAAGATTTTTGTTCCCCTAATAAGAGCATAGGCTAACTTCCCACCACCTTGTTTTGACTAATACAGCCATGCAGTGAGGTTGAATAATGCTCAGTTTTGCTATTGATCTGCATCTTCATCAATGTGGGTGATTTGGTAATAGTCTACCTGGCCATACTTTTAAACTTCTTGCCTGTGTCTTCCTACAAGTTCTCAAGGGGTGCACCCAAGGACACCAGTGGAATACATGGATTGTCTGTTAGTCATATACCTTATCATATGATGCAGACTTAGAAAATGGTGGAGTAAAAACAGGGATTTGCTTGAGCTCTCCCTAAACCCCTCCAAATAGCTGCAAAAAATTAAACAAATTCTAGAGCTGCAGAACCCACGAAATGATGTAGTGAAACAAATCTCCAGCCCAAGATGGCCTGGAAACTCAACAGGAAGGGTCTACTGCACTGGGCTGGGAATAGAGCACAGCCTAACATGGGCTATGCTGGCATACATGGGGCCTGGGTAGGCCTGAGGGGATTGAATTGCTGGTAGTTGTGGCAGTTTCCATACTTTTCAACTCAGAAACATCAAAGACTAAAGGTCAGTGGGAAAACTCTGTGGGACCTGAGTGAAAGAGGAGCATAGTCTGGCCCCAGCCCTAGGGTGGCACATATGGTGGCAGTAGTAGTGGTAGCAGCAGCAGCAGTGGCTGGTTACAGAGCTCTGGGCCCATAGATGGTGGGAGATCAAGTGGCTGATAAAAATCCCCTGAAGCCTGGGACAGTATACCCACTTCCACCCTCGCCCCCACTGGAAACAGAGTCCTACCTTGACAGAGAGTTAGAAAGTCAGGTATTTGGCTGGGAAGATGAGCAAACAGCATAAAAAAAACCTCAGACTATAGAATCTTACTTCGGTGAAAAAGAAGATTGAAAAATATAACCAGAAGAAGACAATAAAGTCAAAACTCCTTCATCCAAAGACTCCAAGAAAAAATATAAATTGGTCTCAGGCTATGGAGGAGCTCAAAAAGGATTTTGAAAATCAAATAAGAGAAGTAGAGGAAAAAGTTGGGAAGAGACATGGGAATGATGCAAGAAAATAATGAAAAACAAGTCAACAGCTTGCTAAAGGAGACCCCTAAAATACTGAAGAAAATAACACCTTAAAAAATAGACTAACCCAAAGGACAGAAGAGGTCCAAAAAGCCAATGAAGAGAAGAATGCCTTAAAAAGAGAAATTGGCCAAATGGAAAAAGAGATCCAAAAGCTCACTGAAGAAAATAATACCTTAAAAATTAGAATGGACCAAATGGAAGCTGATGACTCTATGAGGAATCAAGAAATTATAAAACAGAACTGAAAGAATGAAAAAAATGAAGACAATGTGAAGTATCTTATTGGAAAAACACCTGACCTAGAAAATAGATTCAGGAGAGATAATTTAAAAATTATTGGACTACCTGAAAGCCATAATCAAAAAAAGAGCCTAAACATCATCTTTCAAGAAATTATTAAGGAAAAATGCCGTGATATTACAGAACCAACAGGTAAAATAGAAATTGAAAGACTCCAGAAATCACCTCTTGAAAGAAAACTCCTAGGAATATTATAGTCAAATTCCAGAGTTCCCAGGTCAAGGAGGAAATACTGCAAGCAGCCAGAAAGAAATAATTTGAGTATTGTGGAAATACAATCAGGATAACACAAGAGCGAGTAGCTTCTACCTTAAGGGACCAAAGGGCCTGGAATATGATATTCCAGAGGTCAGAGGAGCTAGGACTAAAACCAAGAATCACCTACCCAGCAAAATTGAGTATAATGCTTCAGGGGGGAAATGGATATTCAATGAAATAGAGGACTTTCAAGCATTCTTGATGAAAGGACTAGAGCCGAATAGGAAATTTGACTTTCCAATACAAGAATCAAGAGAAGCATGAGAAGACAGCTGGGAGGAACATCAGGCCTGGAGGTAGGAGAACCTGAATTTAGATCTCATCTCAGTCACCTGCTGTC
The DNA here is from genome assembly GCA_028646515.1 of Pseudochirops corinnae. Classification (NCBI taxonomy): domain Eukaryota; kingdom Metazoa; phylum Chordata; class Mammalia; order Diprotodontia; family Pseudocheiridae; genus Pseudochirops; species Pseudochirops corinnae. Next base: position 172,068,446 of record CM053589.1, on the reverse strand, counting down.
TGTGAGACCCTGGGCTACTCATATAACCACTGTTTACCTCAGTTTCCTCAGTTGTGAAATGAGGATAATAAGAGCACCCACCTGACAGGAGGGTTATGAAAATCAAGTTGGATCATGTTTGTACTGCACTTAGCAGAGCACCTGGCACAGAGTGGATGCCATATGGATGTTCTTATTTCCTTTCCCTTCCCTGTTTTTTTATGTCATCAGGACAGGCCTAGTAATGGGATGGGCTGCAGTATAACTTTTTATACACAGTTCCAAATTGCTTTTCAGAATGTATGGAGAAATTTCTGTCTCCACTGTTAGAGTGTCCTGAAGCTATCCTGGTATTTGTCATTTTCTTGTTTCTGTCTTTTTTTTTTTTTTGTCTTTGACAATCTGATGGATTTGTAGTACTATTAGTTTCTCTAATTATTAATGATTTAGAGAGAATTTTCATGTGGTTGTTGAGAGCTTAGATTTCTTCCTTTAAAACTGCCGTTTGATATCCTTTGAACATTTGTCTCTTGAGCAATGACTCAGTCTTATAAATTCAATTTAATTATTTATATATCTGAGATACGAGACTTTTATCAAATAATTTTTTTTTTTTTTTTTTTTGCTCTTTGGAGGGGGGAAGGCAGGGCAATTGGGGTTAACTGACTTGCCAAAGTCACACATTAAATGTTAAGTGTCTGAGGCTGGATTTGAACTCAGGTCCTCCTGACTTTAGGGCTGGTGCTCTATTCACTGCACCATCTAGCTGCCCCTATCAAATAATCTTTTTTTTCTCTTCTTTTTTTTTTTTTAACTTTTATTTATTTTAGTTTACAGCATTCATTTCCACGAGATTTTGAGTTACAAATTTTCTCCCCATCTTTCCCCTGCACACCACCCCAACACAGCCATCCCATTGTATAACCCCTCCCCCAATCTGTGCTCTCCCATGTCCTTCCCTTTCACCCCTCTGACTTCCTGGTACGGCAGGATGGATTTTCCTACCACAGTGCCTGTGTATCTTAAGTCCCAGTTGGATGTAGTTAATAATAAAAATCATAATAATAATAATAATAGTGTATATATATATGTATATTTTTTAACATTTGATTATAGAACTTTAAATTCTAGATTCTTTCTCTTCCTCCCTCGTCACCCACCTCCATTGGAAGAACAAGCAATTAAATACAGGCTGTACATGTGTAATTACACTGAACCTCTCCACAGTGGGCATATTATGAGAGACTGATTATATGTCTCTCCTTCCTATCCTGCCCCTCCGCCCCCCATTCTATTCTCTACCCTGTCCCTGTCTCTTAATCGAAGTGTGTACTTCCATCAACCCTCCTCCCCACTTTGTCCTCCCCTCCATCATCCCACCTCTCATCCCCATCCCCCCTACTCTCCTGTGTGGCAAGATACCCAGTTTAGAGTTTATGTCATTCCTTCCCTAAGTCAAGTTCAATGAGAGTAAGGTTGACTCTTTCCCTTTTGCCTTCTTGTTCTTCCCCTCCATTGTAACAATTATCCTTTGCCTCTTCTATGAGATCATTAACCCCATTCTGTCTCTCCCTGTCTCCTCTCATTCCAGTCCTCTCCCACCTCAGGATTTCACCCTTTAGAGTATTGTCCCTTCCTATTCAATTGATCTTATATCCTCTATGGATTCATATATACACATACTCAGGTGTGTTGTTTGTATGCATATATAAGCCCTCCTATATAGACATATGTGTATGTATATGTACATTTGTATTCCCTTCACCTATCCTCATACTGAGAAAAGTTTCATCAGTTACAATTGTCACTTTTCCATGTTGACATCTAAATAGTTCAACTTTGATAAGTTCCTTATGATTTCTTTTCCCTGTTTATCTTCTCATGCTTCTTGTGTTGGAGAGTCAAACTTTCTTTTCAGTTCTGGTTTTTTTAGTAAGAATGTTTGAAAGTCCTCCACCTCACTGAATGACCATATTTTCCCCTGGAACGCTATACTCAATTTTGCTGGGTAGGTGGTTCTTGGTTTTAATCCTAGCTCCCTTGATCTCCAGAATATCATATTCCAG
>CM053589.1:172014716-172065901 GCA_028646515.1 Pseudochirops corinnae | reverse complement strand
TGCTGGGTTTACTTTGCTTCCTTTGCCTGCTCATGTTGCCAGTCAATTACTTGACTTTTAGGTTCAGTAGAACTCTGCCTTCAGAAGGGAGAGCTCTGTCCCAAATTGCTGGGGGTTTTGCAGCTGCCAGAGCTATTAGGAGGTCACCGTTTCTGCAGCCCCCACCAGCTTTGGCTCACTGAAAACGCATCTTACTACCACCACCCAAGACCACAGTCCCTATTCAGGAAGCTCAAGGCAAAAGCACTTAGCTCTGAATGATGGCTTGGCCCCCTTTCAATCTACAGGCCGGGAGCTTCTGAAGCAGCCACGTGGAGGTGGCTGCCAGACTGCTTCAAGCCCTGGGGCAGTCAGCCAGACCCTCTCCCCTGAATTTATCCAAGTTCCACTGACCTTTCACTTAGTCCTTGTTTCTTATGGGTTGTTAATTCTGGAAAATGCCACAGCTGCCCGTGATTCCCACTCCAGCCGTGGTTTGTTCTGGCGGTCCTAGGGCTCCAGCCGTGGGATCATGCGGTGCTCGTCCGCGCTCCCAGCCCACTGTGGTGAACCCGTTTGCATCTGCCTGCTGGGCTGCCTTCACTGGGGATGTGTTACTCTGTCATTTTGTGAGTTCTGGAGCTTTAAAATTTGTTTAGAGTCATATTTTATAGGTATTTGAGGTGGTTATGGAGAGAGCTGTGGAGTTTTGCTGCTTCTACCCTATCATCTTGACTCCGCTCCCCTCTTCTCTATTTCTTAATTCTCCCCTTCCCCTATCCAGACAAGTAGTAGCATTTTTCTTGAGGCAATATTTCTCCTGCTCTTTCTCCTTCCTGTCTACTTAGCACCTAGTTGAGATTGGAATTTTCATTACCTCTCCCCTCAACAATTCTAATAAATAACCTATTAAAATGATTAAAGTCATTAAAGTGATCTTCCCACTGTAGAGGTGGCTGAATCTCAGAGTTTGCAAATATGTATAGTGTGTAACAACTGTTGACCTCCATAAAGGGATAGATTGGGAGTGCCTGCTCATATCTGAATCCCACTTGATCTTTACAGTTTTGTTACATTTACTTTTGATTTTCTTTTTCGTGTCATTCTTTCAATTTATGTTATTGTATTTCTTGTATATGTTGTTTTCTTGGTTCTGTTTACTTTGCTCTGCATCATTTCATACAGATCTTTTCTTCTCTGTATTCCTTATATGTCATTTCTTACAGGTCAGCAATAATCCATTACATTCATATACCACAATTTGTTTGGCCATTCCCCAATTGATGGATGTCTACTTTGTTTAGTGATCACAAAAAGTGCTGTTTGTTTGACCTTCATTTTCAAAGGGGACCAGTGACATCATGGGATGATGTCTTGACTCATGTGTGAATTGGATTTAAGTGAGGCAGAGTTGCACAAAGTCATCATCAAAGTTCTGAGGCCAGACAAAAGTCAGGACAACTGGCCATGGCTTAGGATGCGGTAGATTACCATGGTGTCTTTGATGTCTGACTAAGTTCTAAGCAATCCACAGAGTCGGCTTCAGTCTCCTTCTTCACTGTTGGAACAGATTGTTCTCATCCACACATTCTGCTGGGGGAAGTCTTCACATGCTTGGGGTAGATAAACTCCTCAATGCCTTTGAGGCCCATTCGTTACCTCAACCTGGTTTAGTCCATCTGCCAAGTGCTGCTGTAAATATTTTGGAGTATATGGGGACTTTTTTCCCATCATTGGCAGTAATGGAATGTTTGGTTCAAAGGGAATGGACGTTTTGTAGTCACTTTATTTACATAGTTCAAAATTGCTTTCCAAAATGGTTCTACCATTTCGTAGCTCCACCAACAATGTATTGATGTGCCTTTCTACAACCCCTTCAATATTGACTGTTGCCATTTTTTGTTGTTCTTCTCATTTATTGAGATTATTTTTATTTGCATTTAAATTAGATTTTTTTCATGTAATTGTGAATACTTTGCAGTTCTTTTGAGAACCACTTGTTCATATCTCTGATTATCTATTGGTGAACGACTATTAGGTAGGTGTGTGTGTGTGTGTGTGTGTGTATGTGTATGTATACATATTGTTCATAATACTTATATATTAAACCCTTATCAGAGAAATTTGATACAAAATCTTTTCTTGTTTGACCACTTCCCTTCTTATTCTAGGTTCATTAATGTCATCTGTACAGAAACTTTTCAGTTTCAAGTTCCCTTTTCTGCTATAAACATAATCTTATTATGTTCCTTCAGTTACTTTTTTTTTTTACATTCATTCTTCTCATTTAATGATTCCCCTTCCCTTCTTCCCCTTCAGGCTAGTCCTGTTCCTTAATTTTTACATTTCACTTTTTTTTTTTGCCCACTCTATTCATTATTATCTTTTCTTTCTATTTTCTCTAGACCCTCTTGCTTTGATTCATGACCTCTGTAATTATCTGGTGTCTTAACCTTCTGTATTCTTCATGAAATCAAAACTCCCACTTTAGACTCTTCCCTCTTGGAGTTTTCTGCCACTGCTTTGGAGCCTTTGTCCCATGGATCCCCTTTTCCATTATGCCTTAATTCCAGAACAATGGCAGTTCTTGTAGGTGAGACAAAGGACAGTGCCCTTTCCTCTTTACACATTCATGATTATGCAGTGCACCACTGATCTACACATACTCTCTTGTTGACCTTTTCCCCCCTACATTTGCTTGGAAATCTCCTTCCTGGGTTCATGCTTTCCTACTTCTCCACATGCCAGTTATCCCTGGGGGAGTTCCAACTCCTTTACCCCCAAGACAAGTATACTTTCCAAGCACCAAATCCCAAAGGCTTCAGCCAGTGTAAGTCCTCATTACCTTCTTGTATTTTATCCCCCTCCAGTTATTCTGTGATCCAGCAACATTGGTTTTCTTGTTACTTGAACACCACACTTCATCTCCTGACTTCTTGCGTTTTTATTGGCTGTCCCCTACCTGGGTGCTCACCTTCCTTATCTCCATATCCTGGCTTCCCTGCTACTTCCTTCAAGACTTAACTCAGAATCCAGTATCTACAAGAGGCCTTCCTGGTCATTCTCTATCCCCTTCCATTCCCCCCAGTGCCTTTCTCTCTGAGATTACCTTATATTTATATCATATGTATCTTTTACATACATAGTTGTTTGCAGTTTTTTCTCCTTTAGAATGTGAGCTTGAGGACAAGGAATGTGTTGTTGCCTTTCTTTTTTTATCCCTAGTGCTTACCTCAATACCTGGAAGTTAGTAAATACTTAATAAATGCTGACTGATTGGTTTACCTCTTTCCCATTTGCCCCACTTCAGAATTTCTGTTTTCGTTGAGAGGATTACCATTTTTCTGGTCTCCCAGGTCTCTAACCTAGGTATTCTCCTCTCTTCCACCTTCTTACTCACCCCGTGTATCCAGTTAGTGGCTAAATCTTGCTGTTTCTGCCTCTTACCACATCTCTCAAATCCAGCTATCATCACTAATCATACAACCATCTCCTTGGTTTACACCCTCATCCCCACCCTATTAAAATAGCCTTTTTCCTTTTTCAAGTCTCTCCTCCATTGCCTTCTTCTTTTTACAAGTGTCTCCTCCATTATATACTCCATAGTTGCTGAAGTAATTTTTCCTTATGCACAGAGCTGACTTAGTTACTCTCCTAAATTCAGTCGAGCCCTCGAATAAATTCTAGGATCTCCATATTGCATCATATAACTTTTAAATCCCTGCCAATCAGACTCTAATTCATCTTTCCACCTACATTATTAATTATTTTCCTTCCCACACTCTGTGTTCATGCCAATTTCGTCTTCTCTCTATTCCTCATACATGAAGTGCTATCTCCCTTACCTGTGTCTTTGTTCTGACTGGCCCCCGGAATGTACTTCTTCATCTCCATCTCGTAAATCCCTCACTTGCTTTGTGATTCAGTTTAAGCATCACCTTCTACGTGAGAGCCTTTCCTGACCCCCCCACCCCTACCTAATTTGTAGTCCTCTCCCACTCTGACTACCTTGTATTTATTTTGCAAATATTTACATGTTGTCCCCGATAGAATTTAAGTTTCTTGAGAGCAGAAGACTGCTTTCATTTTTGTCTTTGTATCTCTAGCACCTAAAATAGTGTCTGGCTTATTAGTCGGTTCTTAAAAAATGCTTGTTTCATCATTTGATACATCCAATAAAATTCTATGACTAACTCCAACAGTGATCAGTAGCTAAGAGTAGTATACGAGAAAGTAGATAGTGGGAATACCAGGATTGGTATTTGGAAAAGGATGATCAGTAGTAGAGCAAGGGATAGTGGAAAGTAGAGAATAATTACAGCATCAAGATTTCGAGGGGAGGAAAAATCATGGGTGATGGACTGGAGAAAACAGGGAAGGCTGCAGTAACGAGTTTTTTGGGAAGGCTTTAGGAGGGATAAGGCGCAGGGAGAGATGGAAGGAGGCAAAGTTACGGTCAGAGAAATTTCCTAGTTCTCTATTGTCAAGATGAAACATATATGGGCAATGATGAGATCCCAAGGTATAAAAGTCTTTGTGTTGCTGAAGTAGAGGATAGTTCATGGAAATTTAGTCATGGAAATTTAGAAGATTGATGAACTTGGAAGATAAGGTCTTCGAAGGGAACATTTCCACATATATTGAAGTACCCAAATATAAGGAGAGCAGTTGGGCTGGTGAGGAAGACTATGCCACTATTAAACTCTGATAAAGGAGGTTGAGTGACTTGGAATCAGCAGATAACTTTATTTGTTTTCTGGTTTTTTTTGCTTTTTGGAGGGCAATTGGGGTTAAGTGACTTGCCCAAAGTCACACGGCTACTAAGTGTGTCAAGTGTCTGAGGCCAGATTTGAACAGAGGTCTACCTGACTCTAGGGCTAGTGCTCTATTCACTATGCCACCTAGCCGCCCCTAGCAGATAACTTTAACCAGGACCTGGGTAGGTTGATTGATGGGGATGGAATGAACTTCAGAGAAGTTGCTGAATTATGGCAAAAAGGAGAGAGTGTGCAAGTGGCACCAAGAGGATCAAGGAGTACCTTTGCTAGCCATAGAACATTCTGTTCTAGAATGCCTATGTGTTCATGGGACATGAGAAAAGAAATGCTCAGTACTGGAAAGGGTGGCTGGGGTGGTCGTGTTTCAGGCTGCGGGAGAGCATTAGGCTCCTTTGATTGCAGGGAGATTAATTCATTCATTGGGCATTTGTTAAGTATCTACTATATGCTAGACACTATGTAGGGTGCTAGAGATACAAAGACAGAAATGACAGTCAAGAGCTTAATTTCTGTTGGAAATAATATAACCTGAAAAATTCAATACAGAATATGTAGGAAGAAGTCTCATATGAAGGGCACTTTGTGCATTCTTGAACCCCTAGTTGTATTAATAATATAAAGGGAGAGTGGAGTAGGATATAGGGCAAAGCAAGTGTGGGGGCCAAGGTGAATAGGAACAGGGGAGCCAGGAGAGGTAGCAGAAGAGAAATTTCACCTTGGAAATTTCACCTCTTAATTTGGAGAGAAGTAGAATTGCTCATCACAGGGCAATAGACTGTGACTGAATGTAGCTCTCTCTTCCTCGGTGCCTTTGCATCAAATTGCCTTTCAAGATGGTGAAAACAGAGAGTGTATCTTTTAAGTACATCTTTTTTCTTTTTTAGGATCAAAAGCAGTAGGGAGCCAAAGAATTTGAATTTAATTAATTCGAATGTTGTGTGTTGGCTTATGTAAATATATGTATTTTAATGATGATGATTCCTGAATAAAGGAAATTGATGTGTGGTTCTTTCTATCATTGTGGTGTGCCCATTGACACACTGACTTGTATAGAATCTGCACCTCTACTTTAACAATCAGAAAAAGGAGCTTAGCTTTCATCTGTAAATGAAAATAAAATTTTTGTAGGTAGAGACATTTTTAAGATAAAGATTAAGCTTGTGACATTGAGTACTAATTGCCTTCCATGTTACTGTAAATGTACAACTCTTCTCCTTTCTCTCATAAATGGAATGGTGGCTTTCAATAGATTGCTCTGGTTCTAAGGGAGACTGAAGGGTGCTTTACAAATCTATTCCAGGCCATTTAAGTAATAACTGTAATTTAGAACAGTAACAACAACAACAAAATTGAAATCTAATTTTGTAATGACTGTATTTACTGATATAGGACTAATATAATTTTGTAGATGGAGGACAAATTGTTCAGTCATGTCTGACACTTTGTGACTCCATTTTGGGGTTCTCTTGGCAAAGATATTAGAGTGGTTTGCCATTCCCTCACTTCATTTTACAGATGAGGAACTGAGGCAAACAGGGTTAAGTGACTTGCTCAGGGTCACACAGCAAGTAAGTATACAAGTTTGGGTATAAACTCACCAAGATATCTTCTTGACTCTAGTCCCTGCATTCTATTCACTGCATCACCTAGCTACCCAGAGGACAAGTTTACATATGCCTTTCTCCTTAGACCATTTTATTTTAATGCACAGATATTTTTTTTTACTTTGCAAATAATGATTTTGTGATACTTTGCTAATTTTATGATTTTATAAGTTATCTGTTAACAAATTTTAAATATACTTATGCTTCATATATCAATGGATTTGAGTATTCTCCTGTATATCCTCTATAGAAGATTTTCCTAATATATCAGAGTCTGTCTTTCAAGTCTTTTTCCATATTGTGACCATCAGTGCAGCAATTCAGTTGTCCATTTTTTAACCTTCACTTTCATTATATGACTTCCCCCTATCCTTCTCCTATCATGCACTGTATTTCTGGATATATAACAGGACTAGTATGGGTAAGGGGGATAGAGATGCCTTCCTCCTCTCCTGCAGGTTTCTCTTTTTCACTTAACTCCCTGGCTTTCCATCTTTCTCCTTCTCTCAGTTGCAGCTGTCCAGGGCTTTTTAGCTATCTAAAATCCTCAAAGAACTGACTAATTTGTTTATTCAGCCAGTTGGGTTGTCTCTTTTTTGAATTGGACAGGGGGGTGTTGATACCTTGTTCATATCCAAAATCCTAGAAAAATGTGTATATACTCATTGCCTACATTTTTCTTACTTCAGATACCCTTCTCCATGCTTTGCAATCTAACTTATGTCCTTATTGGCCAATCAAAACATCTTTCTCCAAATTAACAGTGATATTCTATTTTATTTTATTTCAGTTTCTAAGTTTTGTTTAATTTTCAGGACTGCATTCTCCCACACACACCTGTGAAAGTGAGAAAAACAAAATAGTTTAAAATATGCATAGTCAAGCAAAACATATTCCTGCATTAGCCATGTCAAAAAAAAAAATTATGTCTTAATCTGCAGTCTGAGTCCATAACCTCTCAATCTGGAGGTGGTTAGTATTTTTTGTCATGAATCCTATGGAATTGTGGTTTTGTCATTGTGTTAAAGTTCCTAAGTCTTTAGAAATTGTCAAATATTATTATTATTGCATACATGTTTTTCCTGGTTCTGCTCATTGTATATTATATCAGTTCATACAAGTTCCCAGGTTTCTCTGAAACCGCTATTCATCATTTCTAACGATAGTGTTCCGTTACATTGATAAGCCATAATTTGTTCAGTCATACTTCAATTGTAGAGCACTCCTTCGGTTTCAAATTCATGCTACCACAAAAAGAATTGCTATAATTATTTTGCACATAGGGGTTCTTTCCTTCTCTTTGATCTCTTTGGGGTATAGAACTAGTAGCAGTATCACTGCATCAGATGGTATCACTGCGTCAAATTGAGCTTAGTTCCAAGTTATTTTACAGAATGTCCAGAATAGTTCATAGTTCTACCAACAGTGCATTAATGTAACTATTTTCCCACATCCCTTCCAACATTTTTCATTTTCCTTTTTTGTCAACTTTGTCAATCTGATGGGTTTGTAGTGATACTTCATTGTTTTTAAATTTGCATTTCTCTATTAGTGGTGTAGAGTATTTTATATGGTTATTATTAAGTTAGATTTCATCCTCTGAAACTACATATTCATATTCTTTGACCATTTATCAATTTGGGAATGACTCTTAATCTTTTAAGTTTGAATCAGGTTTCCTATCAAAAAAATAAGACCTTTATAAAAGAGAAACTTGCTGCCATGACTTTTTACTCATTTTCCTATTTCTCTTATAATTTTGGCTGAATGAGTTTGTTTGTGCCAAACCTTTTTGGTTTTGTTGTTGTTTTTGGGAGGTGGGAAGGCAGGGCAGTTGGGGTTAAGTGACTTGCTCAAGGTCACACGGATAGTAAGTGTTATGAGGCCCGGTTTGAATTCAGGTCCTCTTGACTCCAGGGCCAGTGCCCTGTTCACTGCGCCACCTAGCCGCCCCCCCCCCCAATCTTTTTAATTTATGTGTAATCAAATTGTCCATTTTTATTCCTTGGAAGCTCTCTAGTGCTTGTTTGGTCACGAACTCTTCCCTATCCATAGATCTGACTATTAATTTCTTCCTTGCTTCTCTAATTTGTTTACTGATGTCATTATGTCTAAATCGTGTATCCATTCAGAGCTTGTCTTGATAAGTAGTATGAGGATATGAGTAGTATTGAGGTATACAAGTGTTCAAAGAATACTGGTGCCTCTGGACTACTGAGCCCTTTTCAAGGCAGCTTTCCACCTTTGGTGTCCACCTGCCACCCAGCTCTCACCTGTGGCTCCAAGAAGCTATAGCATGTGCAGAGGCCACACCCTGATAAACTGTTTTGACAGATGGGCTAAAAACCAAGTTGAGCGTAACTGACGGGCCTCACACCCTGTGGTGAGTTAGAGGGACGTCCGCCCCAAGTGGAATGAGCGGATGAGGACAATTTGTTCTAGCAATCATGAAGGTGGTGGAAGCAAACACGGTGCCCAGGTGATCCTTTGCGTCTGGAGCCATTGCCAGTCATTTTTTACTTTTGCCCTGCCACTGAACTATGACAACTCTGGCCAAGAGAGTGAGGCCAACAAGTTTGTGCACCTCTTCCTCACTTAAATTCAGTTTCTGCATGAAGCAAAAGCCATCACCCGTACCATTTTACATTTTTACCTACCTCAGAACCCTGTGGTGAAGGGCAAGTGATGAAGCAGCAGGTTTGTGTACATTGGGAGCTGTAGTTACAACCCTGCATAGAGGTGGCCCAGGCCACAGGGTTGTCTTCTTACTGGAATGAAGCTGCAGTGGGATTCAGCATCCCACTGGGTGTCTGAGCAGCCGTTTTTAAGGACTAAACTGCTTACCTCCTGGCATGAGCGAGTGTATTACTGTGCACCAAAGCTCGGAAAGCTGCTTGCTCCTTTTCTGCTCGGCTGTTGCCAACTGTGTGTTGGCTCAGCTTGCGCTCCAAGGTGGCAAGTAGCTGTTTACACTTAGAGAAGCATCATATTCCCATGACATTACGTCTTCTGGTAGTCATCTTGCATTTGGACTCCTGCTTTTGCTGAATGAAAAAGTTTAGCTTGGAGAAGATAAGTTTATGATCGGTCCGGCACTCAGCATCATATATTATCTTTGTCACTCTTACATCCTGTCTGTCTTTTCTCCTTATAATGACATAGTCTATTAAATACCAATGTTTGCTGCTAGGATGAATCCAGGAAGTTTTGCTGTATTTAGGTAAATGGAAGATGGTGTTGGTGATTAACCTCATGAAGTAAAGTCACAAAGTAAGGAAGTAAGTGATTGTTGCTGTTTCCAACCCTCTTCCTCCAAAGGACTCCCTGCTGCTATGTCTGATAAGTCTTTGCCTGCTCTGGCCTCAGAGTCACCCAGAATTACAAGCTTGACCTTCTCCAGGTCTTCATAAAACTTTTATTTGACATCAGGTTTTTTTTCATGGTGGGAGCATACACACTGATGATGATGGTGTGGGACTTTCCTACAAGGGGTAATTGCATTGTCATGCTCATTCCTTTTGGGGAGGCATACAAGCTCATTGAAATAATAGGTTTTTTGTTTTATTTTGTTTAACTTATTGGGGTTAAGTGACTTGCTAGTAAGTGTTAAGTGTCTGAGGTCGGATTTGAACTCAGGTCCTCCTGACTCCAGGGCTGGTGTCATATTCACTGTGCCACCTAGCCGCCCCAATAATAGTTTTAATAGCGAAACCTAAGTCAGCTTCACGTTGGTCCCCATCACTCCAGCCACCCCAGAGAAATGTATAGCCAGCTCTGACTTCTGTAAGCTGGCCTTTATTTGCCAGCCGCCTTTCTCTCAGGGCAGCTATTTGGATGCAGTACCTGCTGAGTTTTCTCACAATAAGAGCAGTTTGTCAAAAAGTCCTGAGGACACATCCAGCCTCTTGACTCTTATTAGCTATGTGACCCTGGGCAAGTCACCCAACCTTTGCTCACTTTGCTTTGGTTGTCCTTACCAGCAAGATGGGGATAATAATCACCTGCCTCACAGGGTTGTTATGAGGATCAAATGAGTTAATATTTGTTAAAATGCTCCGTGTAGTGCCTGGCACACAATAAACACTATATAAATGTTTATTCCCTCTCCCTCCCCTGTAAGTTTGATTGGTATGGCCTTGAATAAGTAAATTAATTTAGGTAGTGTTTTCATTTTTATTATATTGGATAAGTTGGCCCAAGAAGAACTAATGTTTCTCCAGTTATTTAGAAGTTTTATTTTGTGTAAAGACTGTTTTGTAATAGTGTTTATATAGTTCCCGTGTGTGTTTTGGCAAGTAGACTCCCAATCTTTTTATGCTGTCTATAATTATTTTAAATGGATTTCTCTTTCTGTCTCCCCCTGGTGGAGTTTTTAGTAATATGTTGAAGTACTAATGATTTATGTGGGTTTATTTTTATATCTTTTAACTTTGTTGAAGTTGTTAGTTGTTTTAGATAGTTTTTTTAGTTTACTTTAGAGTTCTCTAAGTAAATTATATATATCATTTGCAAGAATAATTTGTTTCCTCTTTGTCTATACCTCTTCCCTAATTTATTTTTCTTGTTTTATTGCTATAGCTAGCATTTCTAGCACTGTATTGAATAGTCATGATGATGATGAACATCCTTGGTTTACCTGATCTTATTGGAAAGGCCTCTAGTTTATCCCCATTACACATAATAGTGACTCTTGGTTTTAGATAGATAAACTACTTATATTAAGGAAAACTCATGTTCTTATGCTTTTAGTTTTTTTTTTTTTTTTTACTAAAATGAATGTTATATGTTATCAAAAGCTTTTTTGCATCTGTGATATAATCATATAATTTCTGTTGTTTTTATAATTCATGGTCAATTATGTTTATAGTTTTTCTAAAATTGGACCAGCCTCACATTCCTGATAGAAATCCAACCTAATTATAGTGTATGTCTTTGTGATGGGCTACTGTAGTCTCCTTGCTAGTATTTTGTTTAAAATTTTTGCATTACCATGCATTAGGGATATTGCTCTACAGTTTTCTTTCTGTTTTGGATCTCATTGCTGTAAGAATCAAAACCATATTTATGGTCAGGAGATTAGAACAGTATCTTGTGATTCAGTTCTGGAGCTAGCTCAGTTCCCCTTTCCTTTCAGTTGTGGCTTTAGTCCAATTTTTGTCTTGTGAGTAAACTTTACTCAATTGTGGGAATTGTGAGAGGACCTTATTATTACTTTGTTTGAACCTAGCTCTAAATGGCTGGGAAGCTAGACTACCTCCCACCTCCACCTGCTGCTTAAGGATCCTTAAGTAAGAATGTAGTTTATGCTGACTAGAAACCTAGTCAGATCTGAAGATTGATACAAGTTTTCTTACAATTATACATCTCAAGTAATCTATGTGTTTTATCTGAAAACTGGCCCCACACCAATCAATCAGTTGTTTCCATGTTCTTTTGATTGTATATAGACATTTGGGAGTGGAACATCTCTTTTTCCAACTTCAGAGAATTGTACCTGTTCACTCTCCCCATCCCAACCTGGAAAGTCCTTATTCTTTCCTCTATTTAGAAATTGGATTACAAAATTGGATTTTGTATCCTAGTTAATTGTTTTCTTTTAATTATTTGGTCTTTTTATTTTTTATTTTTTGGCTTTTTGGAGGGGGAAGGCAGGGCAATTGGAGTTAAATGACTTGTCCAAGGTCACACAGCTAGTAGTGTTGTGTCTGAGGCCAGATTTGAACTCAGGTCCTCCTGACTCCAGGGCCAGTGCTCTAGTCACTGTGCCACCTAGCTGCCTCCTATTTGTTTTTAGTGTATAAAAATCTGTCTCCTTTACTCAGAGTGCAATGCCATAGCTGAGGGGGTCTGGTCCTGATTTGTTGAGCAATTGGCATGCATTGTTTAGCAAATCATATATACTCAGAACCTTGAGCCTTTGTTTTCTCATTAATTTCATCTTTCATCTGCCACAGAGGCACTGAAGAAATTTGTCTGGACTCCTTTTTTTTACCTCTTTTTTATTTTTAACAGTTTATGTAGTATTGGAATTTTTTTTAAATTTTAATAGAATCTGTGATCACAATTGTCCATTTTTACTCCTATGAACCTCTCTAGTGCTTATTGGGTCATGAACTCTTCCCCTTCTGGTCTTGTTAATCCATATGATTTTTGTTTTGTTTTGGTTTTTTCCTTTGAAAACTCATTTATACCTTGATCCATTTCTTTTCTAGGATAGGGTCTTATCCTATTTTTAAGTCCTCTATTTCCTATCCTGTTAATTTGGAGATTTTATATTTTTGTGAATAGTAATCCATTAAATTTATATTTTGGGGGGGGCATGTAATTGAGCAAAATAGTACCTGGTAATTTCTTTTATTTTTTTTCTTCATTGATTTTGAATGCACCATTTAAAAAATACTGACAATTTGACTTTCTTTTAAAAATGTCAATAATTTGTTTCATTAAAAAAACTTCTAATTCAGTGGTTTTAAAAATATTTGGTTTCGCTTTCAGTTAGTATTTTCTTTGATTTTTCAGGATTTCCATATAGCTGTTTAATTAAGGAGACTTAATTTGTTAGTTTTCTAGTTTGGAATTTTGTTGTTGTTGTTGCAATCCCAATTCATTGATCTGTTCTTTCTCTTTTTGGATGTACTGCTTGGGATATATATAAAATGTGATGTTTTGTCTCTTTGTTTTCCTTTAATAAAAATTGTTATTGTTTTTATGATGTATTCGTTCACCCACCTGTATGTTACCATTAAGTTATCAGTTAATTTTTACTCTTTGCTTAAAAGCCTATTAGATGTAATTTTTATGGCAGTATAGTCAACAAAGATGCATTTAATATTTCTGCTTTTTGCCATTTTTTGTAAGATTTTCATACTCTAGTACATCATGATTTTTTGTGAAAGTGCCATGCACACATGAGAAATAGGTATATTAATTTCTATTCCTCTTCATCATTCTCAGATATCTATCTTATCTAGATTTTCTAATTTCTATTCAGGTCATTCAATATTCTCATTTTTTTTTGGTTACATTTATCTAAGTCTGAGAGGGATACAGTGAGGCTCTCCACTATTATAGTTTTGCTATCTATTTCTCCCTGTGACCTGATTAGATCTTTTTCCTTAAGAATTTTGATAGTGTGTCATTTGGCTCATATTTGTTTATAAAATATATTCGTTGTCTATGCTACCTTTCAGTAACATTTAGTTTTCTTGTTTATCTCTCTTAATTAGGCCTGTTTTTACTGTTGCTTTTTTTTTCGCAAGATCATGATTACTCTCTCTCCCTTTTTTTTTACTGTACCTGAAACATAATAGAGTCTGCTCCAGTCCTTTCTTCTAAATGTTGTGTGTTTCTTTCTCTTTCAAGTATATTTCTTACAGAAAACATTTTATTGGATTCTGGTTTCTAATCCATTCTCTTTTGTTTTATGAGTCAGTTTACCTCATTTACATTCATGTGTGATCGTTAATTGTACATTTCCTTCCACACTATTTTGTTGTGCTGTTCCTTCTCTTTGTTTCCACTTCTTTAAGAGTTTCTTCAGATCATGACTAATCCCTCCTTTAATCTATTTTCTCATTTATTCCACTTATTCTTTCCTTTCCTCCCTGTTTCTCTGTTGGGTGAAATGTACCCAGCTCGTGTGTGTGTGTGGGGGGGGGGGGGGTCATGTGTGTGCACTTATGTGTCCTTCTGCCTTTGGCTAGTTAGTATGAGGTGGTTTAAATATTACCTACTTCTCCCCACCCCTCCTTGTATGGAATTCTACTTGGACACACCAATTATAAGATAATTTTCTGCCTTCTTCCTTTCTGTTCTCCTCCCCCAACCCAGTGTATTTCTCCTCTCCCTTCCCATTCTTATTTTAAGATAATCAAAAACTTAACACAACTGATTCTCAAACTTTCTATGTAATTATACTTTGTTTATAATCTCTTATGATCAATTTTGAGAGTATTATCATCTCCCTATATTAAAATGTCAGTAGTTTGTCCTTGTTTATTACGTTAGGATTGCTCATTCATGTTTACCTTTTTATGCTTTTCTTGACTCTTGTGTTTTACTTCAGAGTTTTTATGTAGCTTTAGTATTTTTCATCAGGAATGTATGGAAGTTTCCCATTTCATTTATTCCTTTGCAAGCATTTTACTAATTTTGGCTGGATAGGTTATTGATTGTAAACCTATATCCTTTCCATTTTTTGAATATGATATTCCAAATTCTCCACTCCTTTTTTGTGGAGGCTCCTAAAACTTATATGATCCTGCCCCTGCCTCCTTAGTGTTTGAATTCTTCCTCTGTATTTGCTTGTAGTACTTTTTCTTAGACCCGAAAGTTCTGGGTTTTGGTGATAACTTTCCTGGGAGTTTTTATATGGATATTTCTTTTAGGTGACTGGTTGATTATTTCTATTTCTACTTTGTCCTTTGGTTCTAAGAGTCCTGCGAAATGTCCTTTTGTAATTTCTTGAAATAGGATGTCTAGATTATTTTTTTGGTTGTGGTTTTTAGATAGTCTAGTGATTCTTAAATTTTCTCTCTGTTTTTTAGGTCAGTTTTGCTATGGGATACCTTACATTTTCTTTTTCTTTTTTGTCTTTTCACTTTGTTTTAAGATTTCTTGATGTCTTATGGACTCACTAGCTTCTATTTGAACAATTTTAATTTTCAGGAAATTATTTTCCTGAGTAAAGTTTTGTACCTCTTGTTCTAAGCTATTCTCTTTCTGTGTCTTTCATAACACTCATTTCTTTTCTCATTCTCCACCCCTACCCCTCACCCCCAATTTGATTTTAAAATCATTTTATCTCTTTTTTTAAAAAAAATCACACAAAATCTCAGGAATACTGGGTGTCCTTTAGCCCAAGTTGCAGATTTCTTTGAAACATCACTTATAAGTAGTTTTTAGTTATTCCCTACTTCTGGATTTGTGTCTTGAGCTTCTAATTCACCATAAAAGCTTTTTATGGTAGAATTATTATTTTGGATTCATGATTCCAGTTTACTTCCTGACTTTTGATTTTATATTAGAGCCTTCCTCTCTATACTTCTGGGAGGACAGTCTGAGCTAAAGATTTTGTCTTCTTGGGACCTTGTGCTGTTTCTTTGGGTTTTAAATGCATTATATCTTTTCAGGATATACAAAATATCTCTGACTGGAGACCTGTAATGCTTTGGTGCTCCCAAGATTTTGTGATTCATGGCAAAGTCTCATCACTGCCCTTCTGTGTTCAGCAAGTTCCTGAGCTGGGTTGACTTTGAGCACAGATATATACATACTAGATGAAAGTAACCCTAGAGGGAAAGACACTAGTAACAGACTGGACTGGAAGAGTTATCTGAAAGAAGGTATAAGTCTTCAAGGAAACCAAGGGTCCCAAAAGGTTGTGAGGAGACAGAGCATGCCAGGCACAAGAGACAGTTAGTGCTTAGGCACAGAGATGGCAGGCCATGTGTGCATGCTCACAGCAAGTAGACTTAAATAGCTGAGCCATAGAACCCATGGAGCAGAGTATGTGTAAACAGACTTGAAAGAAGGTGTGTGTGTGTGTGTGTGTGTGTGTGTGTGTGTGTGTGTGTGTGTGTGTGTGTGTGTGTGTGTAATTAACTTATTTTTAGTTTCCAACATTCACTTCCATAAAATTTTGAATGTTAAATTTTCTCTCCTTCCTTTTACAACCCCTCTCCCCAAGATAGTGTGCAATGTGATATAGACTTTACTTATACTTTCATATTAAACATATTTTCACATTAGTCATGATGTAAAGAAGAATTAGAACTAATGGAAGGAACCACAAGAAAGAAGAAACAAAACAACAAAAGAAAAGAAAAGAAGAGCAAATAGTATGCTTTCATCTGCATTCAGACTCCATACTTCTTTCTCTGGATATGAATAGCATTTTCCATCATTAGTCTTTTGGAGTTATCTTAGATCCTTGCATTGCTGAGAAGAATAAGTCTAACAAAGTCAGTCATCACACAATGTGGTGGGGAATATGTACAGTGTTCTCCTGGTTCTGCTCATTTCACTTTGCATCAGTTCATATGAGTCTTTCCAAGTTTTTCCAAAGTCTACTTACTACTCATTTCTTACAGCACAACAGTATTCCATCACACTCACACACCCCAATTTGTTCAGCCCTTCCCCAGATGATGGAAATCACCTCAACCTCTACTTCTTTGCTACCACAAAAAGAGCTGCTATAAATATTTTTGTATATGTGGGTCCTTTTCCTGTTTTTATGATCTCTTTGGGATATAGACCTAGATGTGGTGTTGCTGGGTCAAAAGGTATGCACAGTTTTATAGCCCTTTGGGTATAGTTCCAAATTACTCTCCAGAATAGTTGGATCAATTCACAACTCCACCAAAAATGCATTAATTTGTTCCAATTTCCCCACATTTCCAGCATTTATCATTTTCCTCTTTCGTCATGTTAGCCAATCTGGCAGGTGAGGTGTGGTACCTCAGAGTTCTTTTGATTTGTATTTCTCTAATCAATGGTGATTCAGAGCACTTTTTCATATGAATATAGATGGCTTTAATTTCTTCTCTGAAAACTGCTTGTTTCATATCCTTTGACCATTCGTCAGTTTGGAAATGACTTGTATTCTTATAAATTTGACTCAGTTCTTTATGTATTTTAGAAATGAGGTCTTTATCAGAGATACTGGCTGTTAAAATAGTTTCCCAACTTATTGCTTCCTTCAAATCTTGGTTGCATTGGCTTTGTGAAAAAACTTTTCACTTTAATGTAATCAAAATCATCCATTTTGCATTGCACAATGTTCTCTATCCCTTGTTTGGTCATAAATTCTTCCCTTCTCCATAGATCTGACAGGTAAACTATTCCTTCCTCTCCTAGTTTACTTATAGTATCAGTCTTTATATCTAAATCATGTGCCCATTTGGACTTTATCTTGGTATAGGGTGTAAGATGTTGGTCTATGCCTAGTTTCTGCCAGACTGTTTTCTAGTTTTTCCAGCAGTTTTTGTTAAATAGTAAGTTCTTATCCCAGAAGCTTTAGTCTTTGGATTTGTCAAATAGTACATTACTATAGTCATTGACTGTTATATCTTGCTTACCGGACCTATTTTACTAATGCGCCAATCTATTTCATAGCCAATACTGTGAAAGAATTTTAAATGACAGCCATAGTAGTTTATATTTGATCCAAATTCTTGATCCTAGGGGAACTATGTGCTTTTCTATATTGCATGTTTTAAGTGACTTTTAAATGTTTTTTAGACTAGTAGAAAAAAATGCTAAAGTATATAATTAACTTTAAAAAAACCTAAAGAACTTAAATGAAAATTTCTTAACTTTTTTCTCTCTCCCCATTTCTGTTTATACAGGGGCCAATGTGAGAACGTTTACTCCATTTTATTTTGTTGTGGAACCGGTGGATACCCTTTCATTACGAGGATCTTCTGTTATTCTTAACTGTTCAGCATATTCAGAACCTTCCCCCAAAATTGAATGGAAAAAAGATGGAACTTTTTTGAACTTGGTGTCAGATGATCGGCGTCAGCTGCTGTCAGATGGATCTTTGTTAATTAACAGTGTGGTGCATTCCAAACACAATAAGCCTGATGAAGGATATTATCAATGTGTAGCCACTGTGGAAAGCCTTGGAACCATTGTAAGCAGAACAGCCAAGCTCACAGTTGCAGGTAAATTCCCTTAAGTGATTTATGGGACATTTTTCTACTTTTAGCAAAAAGGAAGAACTCCTGGAGTTCCCTGGCATTTAATTAATTCATTCAGAAATATGTTGTGTGCCTACTATGTTTAATGTGCAGTTTTAGGTATTATGGAGGGTTGAAGTGTTAAGGAATACAAAGAAATATAATGAATAAACGAATGAAAGGTAGTGGGTCCTCCCCATGTGCCAAGCACAGTTGCCATCTCTCTGGAAATATACAGTTTTTAATTTTTGAAGTGGATGAGAGAATATTTGTGGAGGAATAATAATTTTGTATATTACCTCTGACCCTAGTTAGTCAATAAAATTTGATATGTCATGAATCCATTTGCTACCAATACTCTTTCTTTCCGTATTGACCAAGGGAATGACATTTATCATAAATAATTTTTCAGACATTAAAAATTATTAGAGGAATGTTTTAAGATGGAGAATAAAACTGTACACAGATAGCCCTAAACTTAACTCATAAATAAAAAGTCTCAGTGGGAGATAATTCTTTTTATAACTTCAGTGTTTGAAGAGTAGCAAAGAATATATGATATTGAGAATTTGAAGATGATGTATTGTCTAAAACTGTTTTCAATTTGCTTTCCTCAATAGTGGCAGGATTTGTCACTTTTTAAAGAATAATACTGATCTTTGCAAACAGTGTGTTCTATTTGAGGGAGGAAGATAATACTTTGCAGTGATGAGCAACTCTTCAAAACAAAGAAAATGCTGAAACAATTCTAAGTGGGGAAAATGGAACCATGCCGCAATTTTCTTTTACCTTTTTAACAATCTGTTCACCAGGCAGTCTGACAAAATTTACGTGCTTAATAAATAAGTTACTATGATGAATTTCCCCTGAATGTTGCTTTTTCTGTTCTGTTAAAAATACATAATATGAGAATAATCAGTGATGTTAAAATGGGTACTTGATTTTTTTTTTTTCTGTCATGCCATAACAACCTCTAAAAACCTGTAGGGATTAAAGGAAGCATCGTTCTCTCACTAGTTATTGGAATTTCTGCCTCTATTTTCTTTGTAATAATAATGCTTCATTTTTGTCAGATACAGTAGTGATATGTAGTCAGAATAATGCTTGCTTTCTAACTTTCTAACTTTCCAGACGTTCCTCATACTACCGTTACCTAGCAGTCTCTCCTCCTTCGTGGATTCATTATTGATGTCTGTTACCCAGTCTAGATACATCCTCGTTGGGCCATTGGCTACTGACTTCCAAGGATATTTTCCTTCTTTCTTCAGTTTTGCCTACCTCACATTCTTTCTCTTCTTCCCAACACCTGCCATCATACTAAGGGACTTCAAGATGACATATTTGTGTTCCACAAATACCTAAACTTTCCATTCTTCAATCTGCTCACTACACATAGAAATGGTCATATGTTTGATGTTCTGTTCCTCATGCTGCTTCTAAATTTGCCATCATCTTCTACTTCCTTCATTCCTATTTACTACCCGAGGGACCGAGGTAGAAGAAATCATGATCTGATTGTGTCCACTACAAATTTATGTTATTTAATCTCAACTAGACCTTCACTATGGCAAGGCCATCACTCTTTGCCTCTCTAAACTCAATTTGCTCTTCTGCTTTCTGAAAAAGCTATTCCTAATCTTGTGTCTCTTCAAGCCTCCCATGTCACTCTCTTCCGTGATAAGTGAAATCTGAAATAACTGAGGAAACGAAAGTACAAGCTTCCTAACGTATTGATTTATTAAGCAGTACGTGCCAATTGCATAACAAACTGGGACCAGACCTCTTCAGCTTGGCATTGGACTCCGAATACAGATAGATGGGGGAGATAGATGATTATGCATTAAAAGAAAATAATTAACAGGATACAAGGTTGTTAAGTATTCTGATTTCTAATGGAAGGAAAGATGAGGGACTTCCCAAGTTGGGAGAGGGAGAGCAAACAGGTGCAATTCCCTGAAACTGGAAAATGAGTTGTCCTACTTCTCCACCAAATATCTGTATTTAATCAAAGGAACATGGAAGAGGAGTCCAGATGGCGGATTAGGAGCAGCGGAATTCTCCCAGCTTTCCCCTCCAAACAACTTTAAAGTAACACCTCAAATCAAATTTTGGAGTGGTAGAGCTGAGAAAAGGTCTGTGTGAGACATTTTTTGGGCCCGAGGATTTAAGAGATCAGTAAGAGAAGTCCATGACATAGAGTTGGAGTTGCTTTTTCTGTTCCGACAATAGTGGTCACTGCAGCAGCAGCTTTGGCAGCCCTCAGCCCAAAGATGTTAAAGGGATCAGACAACTGATTAGGAAGAGATCATAGGGGACCTTTTGCTGATATTGGATATAGCTGATGCTGATTAGCAATTCTGGGTCACAGTTTCAGGGCAGAGAGGAGCTGTGGTAGTTGGTCACAAGGGAACAGGGGCTCTGATCACAATTCTGACACAAAGAGGAGTTCTTGTGGCTGCAGGGGAACAGAAACCCTTCCTGGGTAAAGACCAGAGCATGAACCAGGAGAGCAGTGATGATACTTCCCCTAGAATCATACTATTCCACATCTATCAGAAATGACAAATGTTGGAGGGGGTGGATGAAGGAAAAATAGGTACACTAATGAACTGTTGGTGGAATAGTGAACTGGTCTAACCATTCTGGAGAACAATTTGGAGCTATGGCCAAAGGGCTATAAAACTGTGGTTGCCCAGCAATACTATTGCTAGATGTATATCCCAAAGAGATAAAAGGAAAAGGACCTATATGTACATAAATATTTATAGCAGGTCTTTTTGTGGTGGCAAAGAGTAGGAAATCTAGGGAATGCCCATCAGCTGGGAATGGCTACACAAGTTATGTGGCATATGAGATGATGGAATACTATTGTGGTATAAGAAATGATGAGGGGGGGTGGTTTCAGAAAAATATGGCGAGACCTACATGAACTGTTACAAAGTAAAGTGAGAAAAATTGGGAGTCATTTTGTACAGACCCGTGTTGTAATGATGATCAATTGTAAAAGATTTGACTACTCTGATTGATACAATGATCCAAGATAATTCCAAAAGACTCATGATAAAAAACACTCTCCATCTCCAGAGAGAGAACTGATGAACTCAGAGTGCAAATTGAAGTATAATTTTCTTGCTTTTTTTAAAAAATGGCAATACAGAAATGAGTTTGGATGATTTCACATGTATAATTGATATCATATTGCTTCCCTTCTCAGTGGTTCTGGGACGGAGGGGGAGAATTTGGAACTCAAATTAAAAAGGAAAGAATGTGGAAAACAAATAAATAATAAATTAGAATATTTAAGGAAAAAAGGAATATAGAAACAGTAACTAATTGACCAGCACAAGACCAGCTTTTCACATAAGACATAATGTTTCACATAAGGTTGCTTGAGATGTATAATTGTGAGAAAATGCCCTGCACTAATGTTCAAATCAGACTGGAAAGGGAAGTGAGCTCCAGAATTGTCACGAGATGGAATCAGTGTGGTTCACTCAAAATGGGAAGATAATTTCACTTTCTTGACAAGTATCAATGCAATTTTATATTGTTGTTCAGTTGTTTTAGTTGCGTCCAACTCTTTATGACCCAATTTGGGGTTTTCTTGGCAAAGATACTGGAGTAGTTTGCCATTTCTTTCTTCAGCTCATTTTACACATGAGAAAACTGAGGCAAACCAGGTTAAGTGCCTTACTCAAGGTTACACAGTTGGTAAGTGTCTGAGACCAGATTTCTTCCTGACTTCTGGTCTGGTGCCACATAGGTGCCCTGCAGTTTTATATGTAAAATCCTTAATCCAGTTTTGATAATTTATTACTAAACCATCAACAATAACAAAGTCAGAATTTCTATATTAGATACATTTGGAAGTCAGTTATATACATATTTCTATATCTTAGCTTTTACAGAAAACAGTCTAATCCTATTACTTTATCAAAATGTATTATTCCACTTAATTAGGAAACTTTCACATTACATCTTTGTCTTTTTACTTTGTCTAATTCCTTCCTTAGGAGATTATTATAATTTGACCACAAATAAAGATCAAAATTTGGAGATTGCTCATACTTACATTATATTATAGTAACTCAAAGATGTTCCAATATCAATCTATTAATTGATTTAGTATTGTACTTGCAAAACTTCTAGTGCTCACCTGCCCTGTTTTTAGAAATTTAATCTGAAAGGAAAAGAGAGAGACATAATTATAAAAATATCAAGACTTGTCCCCTTAAAGGACACAGACTGACCTGACATAATACTATAACGGGAAAAACTCCCTTAGCTGTATTTAATTCCAGGCCTGTGTCGCATATGATAGCCATGTAGTAAAGCTCCACATTATTCACAGGGTATTAAAAGTCAGGCTTAGTATTAACCAGATGGCAAAATTACCTGTTCAGAAAAGAAATAACACAATGGGGAAACCCAATCAAGACAGTCCTATCTTAGGCCATGGCAAGGTCATCCTCTCAACTTTTCCAAGGAATAGACATCCATCTGTAGCTGTTTTCAGACCGTAGCACATGCCATATTCTTCTTGCCTGGTACACTGTTGGCCCAATGACAATTCAGACTATCATTCGTGTAATCAAAACTCAAAACAAAATCAAATTTTATTCACAAGAGTTTTTACCTTAAATAGCAAAATTTCACTGACCATGACTTAAGAATTGAATATTATTAGTTTTCTCATGTTTCTCTTAACAGTTACATTTCATTTATCCTTTATTTATAAATTAAAACTAACCACATTCTGAGGTTTCAGACATACAATGAAGGTTGACTCATAATAATGTATTGAAGTTGTGTCTTTAAACCACCCAATACGTTTTTGTAATTTTTATAAGTGATAGCCAAAAAATTTTCAAATGAAAGTCACTATTATAGCAAACTTACAAATACACCTCCCTCCTTCCCCCAGCCCCCCCAATGAGGAGTCTCTTACTGTGCTCTCTGCTGTTACCTTGCTTGTTGCATTCATTCACCTCTCTCGCATGTCTGTTATCTGGGGTGTTAAGCAGATAATCTCTTCAGGTCTGGTTTTCTTTCTAAGAATGCTCCAGATTTCTTTTTTATTAGTAAATGTTCATCTCTTTTTCATTTATGGTTAAGTTCAGATTTTCAGAGTAAGTCACCTTGGGCTGCATCCTGAACCCCACTGGTCTTTGGAACATACTCTTCCACACCCTCGGATGTTATGTGCTGGGTGCGTAATAGCCTGGTGTTACTTGAATTTCCTTTCCTGTCTCTTTGAAGGGTTTTCTCCTGATGGCTTGCAGAACTTATTCCTGAATTGAGTGATTAAATTAAACCGCTATGTGTCTTGGATTTTGCAGCCTTGGTTTTTTTTTGTTTGCTTTTTGTTATTGTTGTTTTATTTTTTCTGCAGGTGACCTAGAAATTCTTTCTTTTAGTATTTAATTTCCTGTTTTCAGGAGTTGTGGGCAGTTCTCTCTTTCTATTTCCTGCATCGTGGTATAACGGGATTTTTTGTCCTTTTGTGTTAAACATAAGGACCGTATGTGATCCTTAGTTTGTCTTTGCATACACTGACTTTGAGATCAATATGTTTTGCTTACGCAGTGAGCGTTCTCAGTCTGTTGTTCTCTGCTTTGTTTCTTTGGTGAGACTTGCTATTACGTATTTTAGTTTGTTTGCCCCTTATTTTTTGCCTTATAGACCATAGAATCTACCGTCATGATCTTCATTTCTCTTTCGATTCCCTACAGTTTTTAGGTCATGTGAAAAACAAGATGACAGACTAGATATTTTCTCCAATCCCCACAACTTCTCAAACCTTTAAATTTCTTCAAAACAGAAATTATATGCTAAAAATAAAGCAACTTCTGCTATCTCTATGGTCAAGAAATCCAAAAGAAATTTTAAAAATTGAAAAAAAAAAAAAAACAACCAAAACCTAAGAACTAATGCTCATTGACCCTGAGCTCACTTAGCACCATTCTTTCACCTCCCACAGTAGTGGACCCGAGGTCATGCAATATATTTACATCAAAGGCCACCTCTGCACCCCACTGTGGACATTTGCTAGGATCCTGATAGACAGCTTGGCCACAGTTCTTCAGGAACAAAAGTCTGCCTGGGGTGTCAACCCAGAAGCACCAGGGTTGCAAAGCTCTGAACTGTTGATGCCAGTGCTGAGTCAGAGACTTGAGGAACAGAGGGAGTGGGGTAGGCCACCAAGACACAGCAGTGTACGTGTGGGGGCACGCAGAACTCCACCAAACCTGAGGGGAAGAGTCCAGCATGTGGCTAGAGCCAGTTGTGACCATCCAGAGTCACAGACTGGTCAATCATGAATTTCCCAGAGCGGAAAGAGACCGTGAGACACTTTGAGATCCAGCCCCTGAGAAAACCACAGTCTGAGTGGTGGTAAAGGGAGAAAGAAAGCGAGCAGTAAGGAACATGATTTGGGAAAAAATTGAAAGGACTCATAATTTTAAGAAGAAAATTCAAAGACCTTGAACATGAACAGAAAAATCAACAGGAGCAATGATAGCAGCAGAAGGACGCGTACGTGCCAGATCTCTTGTGAGCCACAGTATGGCAGGTTGCGGTTCCAAGTTCTCAGATTCTCCTGGGTCCTTTGTCACATTAAGTGTTGGATCGTTTTCCTTCATTTTATAGTATTTTTTCATAGATGCCTGAACTTGGCTACTAGATCTGGAGGCCGTTTTTCTTTCTTCTGTTAATGCTGGTAATTTCAGGCGGCTTTTCCCCTTATTTTTCCCCTGTTGTTCACTGTCTGAGTCTCCCATCTGATAATGATTTTCTTGGGGGCTGGATCTCAGATTGTCTCAGCCTCCTCCCTTGCTGGACAATTTATGGTTGACAGCCTAGATCTCTGCATCAAATGACTTTTGGCGGTGGGGTGGAGACAAAACGCCCCAGTTGGATGCTGAGCTCTTTTTCTCAGGCTTACAGGAGTGCTTACACAGCCTCTCACCTCCTACCTGCTTCATGCACACACATTGTGTCCTGTCCTGGCGTCCTGTCCTTCCTCCTCGCTTTCTTAGTTCTCTGGCCCGGCACCAACAATTAAGAGAGCTGGAGTATTGGTCCTGTGACACTGATTCTGAAATTTGAGTCTCCAGGGCCCTGGCAGGATGACATGGTAGTGTGAGGGGTTGAGCTCTTTTTCAAGGCCAGATGCGTCCTTTCTATTTCCCTCTGTTCCTGTCCTGCTTCCCAATTCCTGATTATAGCAAGTTTCTGCCCCTGCAGTATTACTGTAATGCTGTCCTTCTGTTGATCTATCAAAGAGAGAGCACATTTCTGCAGCCTGGAGGTGACTTCTTGTTAGAACTGGGGAAATGGGAAGAGGGTAGGAGAACCAGAGTGTGGTGATGGGTTTTGTTGTGAGTTGGGGGGAGGGTGTGTGTCAGGTGGTGGGGTTGAATTCTTGAGTTGGCTAAGTGCACCCTTGCTTGGGAAGTGGGATGGGATTTTGAGTGAGCTTAGTACAAAAGTCAGTTCATGTTTTTGTTTTTTTTTTTTCCAACCTTCTTTTGGATCCTGTATGTCCTAAATCAGGGGTGGGGAACCTGTGGTCTCAAGGCCACATGTAGCCTTCTACTTCCTTGAGTATAGCCTTTTGACTTGAGTCCAGGTTTTACGGAACAAATCCTTTTCCTAAGGGGATTTGTTCTGTGAAATTTGACTTTAATCAAAAGGCCACACTTGAGGACCTAGAGGGTCACATGTGGCCTTGAGGCCACCAGTTCCCTACTCCTGTCCTAAATCATCAAATGTCTAGTCCTCCATCTTGATCACATGACCTGAAAGTCCCCTGTTTACTGTTGTTCATTCTTTTCAGTCATGTGCAATGTGACTAGATATACTGAAGTCCTTGCCCACAAAACTGAAAGACTTCTTTGTGCAGCTACTTAGAAACAGGTTTGGCTTTCATAATTTTGTCACCTTGTTATCTGACAATTCTAGTTACACAGACTCCTTCGGTCCAACTGTTGGTGACCCCATTTTGGTTCTTGACAAAGATACTATTTGCTATTTCCTTTTCTAGCTGAGTCTATAGATGAGGC
This sequence comes from Pseudochirops corinnae, assembly GCA_028646515.1. Classification (NCBI taxonomy): domain Eukaryota; kingdom Metazoa; phylum Chordata; class Mammalia; order Diprotodontia; family Pseudocheiridae; genus Pseudochirops; species Pseudochirops corinnae. The sequence continues at coordinate 172,039,793 of CM053589.1, read as the reverse complement.
AAACAGGGTTAAATTACTTGCCCAGGGTTACACAGCTAGGAGGTGTCTGAGGCAGGATTTGAATTCAGGAAGATGAGTCTTCCTGACTCTAGGCCCAGCACTCTACGCACTGCAGAGTCATGTAGCTGCCTATTTATTATGCTTCACAGTGACTCCATCTCCCATCTCAGCCTTTTCACTGGCTCTCCCTTAGTCCTGGAATGCAATGTCCTGCATATCTGCTTCTTTGCTTTCCTAATTCAGTTCAAATTCTACCTTTTATATGAAGTTTTTCCCAGTTACCACCTCTGCTAGTGCTTCCCCTCCAAGATTATCTTTCACTCACTCTGTATAGATCCTGATTATACTTATTTACATGTTCCATTGCCCTCCTCTCTTTAGAATCTAAGTCCCTTGAAGACAGGAGCTGGATGGCTTTCTTTGTTTTCCCAGTGCCCTGGTACATAGTAAGCACCTCATAAATGATCAGTGATTGACTGGTTGGCATTTTGAAAAAGAGTTACTCTCTGTAGCATTAAAAACCTTTTGTTTTCAAACCCAGATCTTGAGTTTTTTATTTCACCAGGATTGGAAATTAAGAGGATAAATTCACCTTGTAAATGAAGACCAGGCACTTGTTTTCCATGAGAGAATAGTAGCTCTTACATTTTCTTTGACCTAAGGTGTCCTTGTATAGCTAGAATTGTTGGATAACAAGGTGACAATGTTATGAAAGCCAAATGTGTTTCTGAGTAGCTGTGTAAAGAAGTCTTTCAGTTTTGTGGGTAAGCGCTATCTAGTCACCACTTAAAAGATATCATTACGCAAACTTAATCATTGTTTTGTGAGGGCAAAGGAGTGTCCAGTGTATGTGAAAAAGACTTTTGGAAAGGTAGTTTTATATGAAGGGGGAGCATTTATATTTATATTAGTTCCCTTTATTTTAGGCTGTTAAAAATTTAATCTCAAACATGTCACATAGCACTTGATATTTAGAGAGAGAAGGGTCTTGCTCAAGGCCTGTATTTCAGTAGGGGAGATATGGGAGGGATGTGTCATAATAGTTTTCATTTTTTGTAAATTTTTATTTTTAGTAATTAGTAATATGAAGGGCCTGTTTTTCATGGCAGAGCAGCAAATACTTTGATAGATCTGTAGCCTTGCATCCCCACATTCTTACTTGGTGTAACTCTAATCTGTATAATAGTTGATCCATACAACATGTGGGAACCTCCCTCTCCACCAGCTGTTCTCAACCTGTGGGTCGCAACCCCTTTGGGGGTTGAATAACCCTTTCACAGGCATCACAGGGATCTCCTAAGACCATCGGAAAACATATTTCCGATGGTCTTAGGAACCGAGACACCAGGCTCCTCTATCAGTCTCCAGGCGGGTCCGCCCACATGCAGACACACCCACATACGAATATTAAAGGATCACAGCATTAGGAAGGTTGAGAACCGCTGCTCTAGACCCTTTGACATTGCATGGAGGCCTGTGAGTCCATAAGGTGTTGATTGGTTATCTTTTGCTCTAGCCATGTGACTTAACGATTTTTTTTCTCATTATATATCTGATGACATTTCTTTGTTACTTCTCATATTTTTTCTTTGGTAATATATTGTAGTGAATCATACCCATCAGGATCCTCCCCACATTTTTTTTTGGGGGGGGCAGGGGCAATTGGGGTTAAGTGACTTGCCCAAGGTTACCCAGCTAATAAGTGTTACGTGTCTAAGGCTGGATTTGAACTCAGGTCCTCCTGACTCCAGAGTCGATGCGCTATTCACTGCGCTGCCTAGCCGTCCCCTGATGAACCCGATTGAGAAGCTTGAGATTACTTTAAACTTTTGAAATTTGCTGTGCAGTTTTCCAAACAGAGTCCAGTCTGCCCTTTTGCCCTTCCTATTCAATAACAGGTCAAGCTCATTGTCACTTGTGCTGCCCAGCACAGAGTGACTGCTGCACCAGCTCTGGGAGTTGTCTCCAACTGTATTTTGTTGTCAGAGAAGTTGGCCAAATTTTTAAACAAGCTACTTGGTATTTCTAGTGTTGCATATGTAGTCCAGTCTGTTTGAGAGGTTAAGAATTTCATTTAGGAGCCTCTGCATTGTTCTAGTTCTTGATTCAATCAGCATGAGGCTTTCTGGAAACAAGAGAATCTAGAAAACTGTACCATTTATCTGAAACCTGTCTTCTGTTTGGATTCTGTCCTGGACATTCTCCATGATGGTAGCAAGATCCATTCCTCTTTTATGCCTTTCTCTGTGTTAATAATCAGAGGATTGTGGAATAAATCTTGCTCTTCTATCTTAAAAGTGGTCATATCATATTGGCATATGGGTGGTCCATACTTTGTTGGAGGAGAGCTTTCAAGTAGTGCTTTGCTGATGTAAACCATGCTTTCATTTTTCTTAAATAATAACAATGCTGGGGCCAATTATTTGATTTTAAAGGTGTAGACTGCTTAAGACTTTTATTTATGAAGATCTGCTTTTTCTTTCTTCCTTGCTTCATCAAGGAGGCTTGTTTAAGTTGTATGTAATGGTTGTTTTTTAAACTGGACTCGTCTAAAGAAATCCCTTTTTAGGAAACTATATTGATACAAATTGGCATATCATCCATAATTTATTGTTGTAAAGAGTTGCTTGGGGCACTGCATGGCTTTCTTTAATCATAGAGGTGTAGAGATTAGAGCACAAATTAAGGTCTCAGATTTAAAGCTGGAAGGAACCTTAGTCATTTTGTAAATAAGGAAACTTAGATCCAGAAAAGCAAAATTATTTGTTCCAGATCATAGGTAGCAGGTGGCAGGGCTAATATTTGGACCTAAGTGTCTAGCTCCACATCCAAAGCTCTTTTCCCCGTGCTTTGCTTATCCTAACTTCATTGCCAGCCTTCTATCTGGGATTTCATGTTTCCTTTTGAATAAATTATTCTTATAAAATTTTTGTAGAAATGGGATAATAGACATGTGGGTTGGCACATATTTGGTCACTTTTTTCCCTGGAAGATCTGAGATTTTTCCCCCTAAGCCTTTGGTATCCTTCTCTTGCTTGATGAATTAAAATATAACCCTAGGGGCACCTAGGTGGCACAGTGAATAGGGCATGGGCCCTGGAGTCAGGAGGACCTGAGTTCAAATTCAGCCTCCGACACTTACCACTTACTAACGTGTGACCTTGGGCAAGTCAACTCCAATTGCCCTGCCTTCCCCCCCTCCAAAAAGAGCCCCCAAAAAGTAAAAAGAAAATCTAACCCTCATTGCACCCCAAATAGTGTTCCCTTGAGTGAGGACATCTAGTCCAATAGCTCTTCTCATTTTTGTTTTCTTTAATGTGGTGTTCCACTTACTCAAGAAGTCCCCTGGAGACTGTGATGTTATTATCTTGATAAGGATGGCCCCATTTTCTTTGCAGAAGAGCTGGTTATAAAACTCTTTGTCTTTTTGCCCTTTTTCTAGTATTATCCTTAAGTGCCCTTAAGATAGTTTTGCCTGAGTGAGTCTCCTGTTCTCTCTCTCCATTGCCTTATAAAATGATATTATCAATAATCTTTCACCATTGCCCTCTATAAGATTCTACGAATAAGTTTATTTTCTAAACCGTTGTTTTTCTTCACTGCTAAATCTCTTTTAGTTAGAACACTTAGTACTTAAGTGACTTGTTTCCTTTTAGTTTTGTTTCATTTGTGTGTGTTCAATGTCCTCAGTTAAATGAACCAGGTTTTAATTGCCACTGGTGGTCAGGGACTTTTTAAAATACTTCTTTTATACTGGCTGAGCATTGCCAAGAATGCTTTTCCTCAGGTTCTTCCCTAAAGACTTTCACTTCAGAATCAGAAGCTGTGCCTCCTGATGCATTCCTTTGTATCTAATTAGATGTATCACAGGATTTCCTTTGGCATTTTCCTGCCACCTTCCTCATAGTCTTATCAGTAGCCTTGTTCTGAAGGGACTTCTGCCCTGGACCCTACGCTTCTGATTAGTGACTGCCTCTTTGGGACCACTGTTGTCCTTTTCACGAAGAGTCTTAGCTATGCTTCGTTTTATTCATGATTGACCATTTCCTCCATAGCTGCTCTAATAGCTTTGATACCTGGTCTCTGAGGACCCTTTCCTTCTCCCTCTATTTTCCCTTCCTAGTTCTAGAACTGTGAATAATAGGCAGATTAACTCATTGTTCCTGGATGGCATGTATCCACCTATTATTCTCATATGACCGCATTCTGAGGCAGCTAAGTGACTCAGAAAAGAGAGTCCCAGGCCCAGAGTCAGGAAGACCTGAGTTCAGATTCAGTCTCAGACACTTACTAGCTGTGTGACCATGGGTAAGTCACTTAACCTCTGTTTGCCTTTGTCCATTGGAGAAGGAAATAGCAGACCACTCCAGTATCTTTGCCAAGAAAACCCCACGGACAGTATGGTCCACAGGATCACACAACTGAACAAAGCAGTAGTGGCCCACTCATAGTACAAATAACTTTCTGGACCAAAGTGCCATCCTCTGGCCGAGACTCTCCCCTCCACCATAAGAACGTGAGCTCCTTAAAGGCAGAGTCTATCTTTGCTTTTTTCGGTAGGGTATCCCCAACTCTTAGCAAAATTTTTGGTACATTTAAATATTTATTGATTTATTCATTCTGATTTTATTGTAGTTGTTCTACATCGTTCAATTTATTTCAGTCAAGCTTCTTTAGAAAATGATACTAGATATATGTACTTTTATTGGTTTTTCTGATTATTCTCATTAATCTCAACTGTTAGATGAGGAAATGCTGCAGGCATATTTTACTTGGATTTTTAGTAGTGCTTTTGATAAAGTATCTCTATTATTTTTGTAGTGATTTTGATGAAATACTGATTATACAATAATATAATTGGATTCAGAACCAGTTGAATAGTTGATTCAAAGTAGATTTCAATGATTTCAGAGCTAACATATCAGGAGGTCCAGTGGAATGCCCCAAGGATTTGTGACTGGTCCTGTGCTGTTCAACATCTTTATTAATGATTTAGATATATAGATGACATATTCGTTAGATTTTCAGATGACACAAAGCAGAAAGGAGTAACTACCCCGAGAAAGGATCTGAAAGGCCAAAGCACTGGGTTAAAACTGATAAAATGAATTTCAATTAATTGGATACAAAAAATACTAACTTCACAAATATAAGATGGGGAGTCATAGATAGACAACATAGATAGAAAAAGATCTGGGGGTTTTAATGGACAGCAAGCTTAATGTGAGACAGCAGTTTGGTGTAACACCAAAAAAGCTCATGCAGTCTGGGGCTGTATTGAGTGGCAGATCTTTCAGGAAGAAGGAGTTGATAGTTCCACTGTTCTCTGACCATATCAGACCTCACCTGGAGTATTGTGTTTAGCTCTGGGCACTCTTAAGGACATTGATCATCTGAAGAGTGTCCAAAGGAGGGAAGAGATTGTGAAGGGCCTTGAGTCCATATATCATGTTAAGATTGTCAGGAAATAGAAGAAACTTCAAATAGTGTTCCTCTTTTTGTCTCTCTTTTAGAAAGCATAGTGCTTAGCAGCTGTTATTTCAGATCTCACACCTGTGTGCTTCCCGCTGGGATTTAAGCAAATCTACTAGCATCTGATGAATGTTAATGGGTATTTCAGGGAATAGGGAAATAAAGGGGAAAGCCTTTTTTATCTCTCAACCTCCCAAGTGACACCTTGACATTCAGATATTTATTTAATGATGATTCTGACTGAAGTTCCCCCCCGCCCCCATCCCCACATTATTAAATTCTCTGAATTACTCTCTACTGTTCAAATCTCTGTCTGATGAGAACTGGATGTGAAGGGGTTTTCCCTCATTCTTTTTTTATATAGGTTTACCTAGGTTACATTGCCTGGATTTTCACCTGTATTCCCCCCCTTCTCACTATCTCTTATTACAAAGAATTTTTTTTTTAAAAAAGACAAAAGGAAAAGAGGAAGATGAGATAACAATTCAGGAAAGCCTATCCTACTTTGAAAAAATCTGAAATTATATTTTTTGTTTCATATTTGTAGACTACCTTTACAAAGGAATGGGTTAGGTTTTTTTCTCATATCTTTGCTTTGGACTAAAGCTTGCTCTATGCACTTTTGCAATGTTCATTTTTATTTGTTTTATGGTTGTTATTTTTCCATTTTTTGTTGTCATTGTATATCTTGTTTTCTTGGCTCTGTCTACTTAAATTTGCATTTGCTCATGCTCCTCTGTATTCACCATGTATGTTGCTTCTTACAGCACATTAAGTTTTTATTACATTCGTGTGCCACTGTATATTTAGCCATTCCCTGGCTGATTAACCTCTACTTTGTTTCTGGTTCACAAAATGCAGCTATTCTTATTTTAGTCACTGACATAGCTGGCATCTCTCTCTAGGATTAGAATCTCGACCTTGGTGTGGATGGACATTTTAGCTATTTATTTGTTGAATTCCAAATTGCTCTCTGGAATGTTTGTGCTAATTTATAACTCCACCAACAATGCATCATCGTGCCTATCTTTTAAACTCCATCCTCCATTTTAATTTATGAGTTTTTTTGTCTGGTATGAGTTTTCTGGTTTGTACAATATTTAATATTTATATAACTTCATGATTTACAAAGCACTTTATATACATTATGTGCATTATATTCTGTGGCAACTTCTGACTAAACTGATGCAGTTCATATGATGCTTCTAAAATGCTCTTTACACCTCTCCTGACTCTGCTTTTGACTCTCCAGACGTCACCCCCTGATTTGAGGGTAGAGAGTGGAGGGTGGAGAAATTAACTCCTCCTTTTGAAGCATCTTTACTGGTCGCTGCATTTTCTATCGGTTGCTGTGCTTAGTTTCCACTCCAAGGAACATCTTCCTCTCCTTCCTGGGGGAGTGCTGTCCCCCCCCCTCCATTTTTACTTCCTTTTGTGTTGACATCTCCCATTTGATTGTAAGCTCCTTGAGCACAGAAACTGCCCCCTTTTTCTTATTTATATCTCTAACACAACATCGTGCCTGGCACATAGAGGTGACTAATAAATGCTTATTGAATTCATCGTGTTCTAGTGGCCATTTCACTCTTTGCCCCATGACGCTCTTCTAATTGATGAGTTTTTCTCAGAATTTCCACTTTTGAGGTACCCATGCCAACCGTGTCCACTCCTTCACTGCTCTCCCAGCTCAGTTCTTGACTCTGGACTTCTCCCTCCTTTGTGATCTCCACCCTTTGCTGAACTCCCTTTTAGGTGTTGTCTTCCCTCTTCCCCATTGTAACGGAAGCTCCTTGGAGACAGGGACTTTGTTTCTATCCTCAGTACTTTGTGTGCCAGTATCTGGCACAGAGTCAGCCCTTAATAGATGTTTGTAGACTTGTAGACCTTAAAGCATTCTAAAATGTCAGTTGTTATATATGTTCAGTTTGTTGTTTTTCTGTCCAAATACGAAGTATTTATTGCTACCAAAGTCCTCTTGCAGTGCCTCAGAATGAAATGAAGGTGACTTTGTATGCTTAAAGGAGTCCACACCAACGGAGCACCAGCAAAGCTTGAACCTTTTGAATGTGATCTGACCGTGGACTGTGTTTGCCATTTGGCACCAGCCTTACTAAGTTCCAAAAAGCTCATCATTAGAAGGTGTGGCCCCCGAGCGAAGAATTAATTTTGGCCGCAGTGCATGTAAAGCAGATGTCAGAGTCCTTCCTCCCAACCCCCCAAGCACTGTACCTTTTTTTCTCCTTACCAGTTTTGTTCTCATATATCTCATATTTTCCTGCCCCTGGGTAGGAAGGCTGTAATATTCTTCCACCATGATGTTTCTTCTGTTTTTACCTCCATTGAAAGTCCAGCTAGGTGGTATAGTGGGTAGGACAGGGTACTTGGAGGGAGGAAGATCTGGTTTCAAATTCTGCCTCAGATACTTAGCAGCAAGGTGACCACAGACAAGTCACTGTATCACCTCTGTACCTGGCTGGGTTCCTTCCTCAGTAAAATGCAGTGGTTGGACTTGATTTTGAAGGTACTTCTCGCTCTAGGCGGGTGATCATAAGATTCTCATGTGATTGTTCTCCACTGTGCTTACTTGCATTTTTCAAGCATTGTCTCCATTTGGTAGATTTTCATAGGCTATTGTAGCTTTGATTTTGCAGAATTAGGATAACTGCACTCATCAGATCTTTTTGTATACCTCTCAGTTATGCCTATGAGGCTGTGTTTAAACACTTTTTCCATTGAGATGTTTAGCTCATTTTGTTTGTTACCCACACTTGGCACATGAGTGTGATTGTTGATTGACCCTGTTCTTGGTGCTTTTGTCTGTAGTATATGATTTCGTGGTTCTTTTGGGGAAGTTTTCCTTTTGTAGATTCATTTTAATTTTAAATCCCTCTTGAGTAGATTACCCATGCTTCAGGTTCATTACAGGTGATTAACTTGGAGAAGAGAAGACCTAGGACGGGTTGGATAGTACTCTCTTCTTACACACCTTTTTACTTCTCATGTTCTTCATTTTGTCCTCCCATATTCTTCTTTTTTATATTCTTCTTAGTGTCTTGAGTACTGTAGTTTCTTGTCCAGGATTGGGCTGAGTGAGCCAGGGATGGCACTGGTAATTTATCTGAGCTTCAAAGAAAAGGAGGCTAAGGCAGGTGGGAAAGTAAGCTCTAGCTACAAATAAGCATGCAGAAGGGACTCCTCCACCATTACTGATTGGCACCTGCCGCTTAGAGTCTGCTAAGCTGCTGAGAAGGGTAAGTGACTGACTGGGGGTCACATGGCCAACAGGAGACAGAGATAGGGCTTAAGCCTGGTTCTTCATCTCCTGAGGCCAGCACTCTTTGTACTCGGCCATGCCGTTTATTTGCCATAACAGCAATTCTGGTTTATATTTCATATGAATTTTAACATCTTCCGGATATTTTGATAAATTCTTTTTGGGGTATAAGCACTCAAGGAATGAGAGTCTTTACATTTCTGAGCAATGAATGACTGATTTCATCTTTCCCTTCTCATCCCTTTTAGGTCTTCCAAGGTTTGCCAGTCAGCCAGAATCCTCATCAGTCTATGCTGGAAACAGTGCAGTACTCAACTGTGAAGTCAATGCTGATTTGGTCCCATTTGTGAGGTGGGAGCAGGATCGACAGCCACTTGTTTTGGATGGCAGAGTCATCAAACTCCCCAATGGAGCTCTGGTTATCAGCAATATTACAGAAGGAGATGGAGGGCTTTATCGCTGCATAATTGAAAGTGGTGGACCTCCTAAGTACAGTGAGGAGGCTGAGCTGAAAGTTCTTCCAGGTATGAAGTTGTCATATACATTTCTGCTTCTTGTTTTTAAAGAGAGTTCCATGTGTTCATTAGAAGTTGGTGTTTGGCCCACCCATGGAAAAACACATTTTGTTATCATTGTAACAAGTCTTGGTTGACAACGCTTTTGAAAGGCACCTCTGTACAGTGCATCCTTAAGTAAGACTAACAGTAATGAGTAGTGAAGTTCAGTGAGCATCTTCCTCTGTGCTTGGGCTGCTCTAATGCCTGCTCCTCTCCCAGTGCATTCCCACAACAGTGCTCCCACTGAGGGAGTCTGCATTTCAGGACCCAGGGACCTGGAGAGCTGAGATGGTCTCTGTGGAGGATCCTCATTTGTAGACTTCCCCACTTTCCTGCTTTCATAGATCTTAAAAGGTTTTTATGTCATCGGCGCTTTCTGCAGTAACGGAATAGAGGGAGCTTATTAACTAGATGCTCATTGGATAAATGAGAGTAGGTGAATGACAATAAAACTGCACAGGTGATCTCGTGATTTTTTTAAAAATATAATAAAAGTTTTTTCAGTTATAAACACCCCTGTTCTGTTCATAACATGGGTATTAGTGACTGAGCTCCCATGATTCACTGGGTGATACATAGAACACACCAGTAATATGGTAATGTTGTCTTGTCCTCTTGGCAGTTGGTGAATGTGACTGCAGTGCTTTGGCTCGACGTGTGAATTTAGTAAAGTTCTCCTGACCTTCTACCAGCACTTACTGTGAAACCTTTGAAATGACCGTCTTTTGTTTTCCCTCCCCTTTGCCTTCCCTCCCCTAATCCTTCTGCCCCCCACTTACATTGTTGCCTGGAAGCATACTTTTAAGCTCATTATCAGCATCAGGAATGATTGCATGTAGCATTTAACTTAAATGAACAAAGGCCATGAACAAGAATCACTATTGACACACAGATCATCCATCGAACTTGCCTAGTGCTGGGCCCACTGGGCAGAAGCACTGACCGCTAAAAGGTACTGTGGCCAAAAGATGTTAGTATGATAGATCATTTATAATGATTTTCTCAAAGGTGAAAACTTTTTCACTTATTTTTAATATTTAATATGGCCTTATTAAGCACTTAAAAATTTCCTGCATTTTTTACCTTGATTGTGGCATATTTTGTTTCTGAGTTTAAAAAGTTGTCTCTGAATGAAAAATCTCACCTGTGCTTAATCTTGAATCTGCCCCTGTGCAGAAGGACCAGATCCCATGACAAACTGTCCTGTTCAAGGGTTAGTTACAAAGCTTGAAAAATCTTTTGTTGTGTTCTTGGACGTTTCCTAAGACGTTTAACTCTGATGATAGAGCTTTCTCATTTACTCTCCTTGCTCTTTCTCTCTCTATTTAGAAGGTTCTGTGACATGTAAGTATCCCTACAGAGTACAAAGATGCACTATGATTTCTTGGCTCATCTCCTACATTTTCTTTCTGCCAAAATAGGTAAAGAAACATTGTGGTTTGGGAGGGGATGTACTTGCATTGTTTTTGAATGGCTGACTGTTCAACAAAAAGAGATCCAAACTCAGGACATTAGTAACAAGAACGTATCTAATATGAAATTTGAAATAACTTACTCGTTTTGTTGCCTTGAAAAGACATTTCTTAAACCTTTAGATTAAGAATTGTTAAAATAAATTCACTTGTTAACCAATTGCAGAAAGGTTAGTGACGTAGAAATCTGTTCAATATACAGATTTTATTTTTTTATTTAGAAGTCACAAATCATAGAATCATAAAATTTTGTAGCTGGAAGGAATCTTAGAGATCACCCAGGATAACCAAATCTTTTGTTTAATGAAACAAAACTCACAAATGACCATTTACATTATACTTGTCAGGAATATTACTTTAGTCCCACTGGAAAGAAATATTTGGTGGTTATTGGGTTTTGGTTTTTTTTGCTTTTTAGAGAGGGGAAGGTAGGGCAATTGGGGTTAAGTGACTTGCCCAAGGTCACATGGCTAGTGTCTGAGACCATATTTGAACTCAGATCCTTCTGTCTGCAGGGCCAGTGCTCTATTCACTGCACCACCAAGCCACCTTTTATTTGGTGGTTTTATAAATGATAAGTTAATTATTCTAGAATATTTTGACTTCCTTTAGTGGTAATACTGTTTTTATAGGACCTTTCTTATCTTTTTCTTATTCCACAAATGATGTTTAGAGTGAAATTTATTTGACGTTATTTATTGCTTTATTGCAAGTATAAATGGTTAATGATAAAACTTTTCAGTACTGTTTTACACATTTAAAATTATATCCCAGGTTCAAATCTAGATGAAATTAATATAATTAATTAGAACATATATTTGATTTCTAACTAAAAGTTCTGATTTAAGCAATTTAATTGTCATTTTTTTTTACTCAAGCTATCAAGAATTAAATTTTCTGATTCCTCTATCATTAACAATTACATTTAAAATTTAGATTTTCTATTTTGGTGTTCAGAATTAGTGATGGTAAGGGGTAATTGTTTTCCTAAGAATCTTTTTGTTTTTTTCTTCTAAAAAGTTGTGGAGATGGTGTGTGTGTGTGTGTGTGTGTGTGTGTGTGTGTGTGTGTGTGTGTGTGTGTAAGGTAGGAAGTTTTAAAATTTTTTTCAGTTTTTTCCTTGGGCCCTTATTATCTCCAATATGCCAAATGTGATGTGTATAGAAAACCAACTGAAACCTATATTTCAAATATACTTTTATATTACTAAATTAGCCAAGTGACTAGGTTTATAGAAAATACTAAAAAAAAAAAAAAAGTATTACATATATTTCATTGTCCTTCAGTAACAACAGGCACCCTAGCATACCCAGGATGGCTGCTAGCACAGGTTCTTTGATCTGGTTTTCTGAAGGAAAGCAACTCAAAAAGTGTTAATAGTCATACTTTAATCAGTCAGACATATATCATTTACCTAGTTCAGGGGAAAAAGTCAACACTCTGAACTTCAGAGAGTACAAACAGAAGTACAAGCGGACAAAAATACAGACAGAGAAAATAACACAATTCAGCGGACCAACAGACAGGGCTTCCAGCCGTCTGACCATTACACACATACAGTTCATTACCAGAGAGGGAAACACCAACATCTGGGTTTTCAAAGCCAGGAGGCTCAAGGGCTGCCCAGAGTCTAATCTGACCAAATCACATAACTCTTCCCAAAGTGAGCCCCAAAGCAGAACCTCGCTTCAGAGGTATATACAGCCTTCTCCAGGGTCAGAAAACATCACAACTCTGGTTACCCACTTGACTACAAAGTAACAAAAGTTGTGCCTTCCTGAAAAACAGGCCTCACACCACAGGCTCGAGGTGAGTACATGCAGCCTGTTAGGGGGCAGAGTCTGTTTTCAAATCAGGGAAGGTCCTCAAGTTCAACTTAGGCTTATTAAGGGTCAAGGAAGATCTTCAAATTCCTATTAATATTACACCTTCCTGGCTTCAAAATTTGTATAAGTAAATAAATTTACATCCCTAATTCCAATTAGTGAAGCACTTACCTTATTTTGATCTCTTATTGCTCCTACTTGTATTGTTGCAGTAGCTTGCTACTGTTCTCTTTGTCTTTTGAAATCTGATGCCAAGCTTACCTTATAACAGCCTTATCTCTCATTACTTCCTTATAAGATCCCTATACTCCAAGTCACGTTGGCCTTTTTGCTAGTCTAAATAGTCTATAAGAGGCAACTAGGTGGGACAGTGAATAGATTGCTGGATGTAGAGTCTGGAAGATCTGAGTTCAAATCCAGCCTTAGATACTTACTAATTGTGTGACCCTAGGTGAGTCATTTAATCTGTATATGCTTCAGTTTCCTGATATGCAAAATGGAGTACCTACTGTGCATGATTGTTCTAAGGGTAATATGAGGTAGTATTTGTAAAGTGCTTTATAAACCTTTATATTATTATTAATCCATTTATTCATCCATCCATTTCTTCCTTCCTTTCTTTTTGCCTACCATTTTCCGAACACATTTTGTATGCGCTGTACCTTTGGTGTTGCTATTTTACTTCTGCCTGAATTGTCACCTCTAACTTCCTACTCCCAAGCTCAGAGACATAGTAAGATGCTGGTTCATGTCCTGCCTCTGAAGATATACTACTGTACTGTGTGATTGCTGCAGCCTGTTAGAGCTTCCAACAGTTCTCCAAGACTGTTTGCAGTGTTGGTGGGATTTCCTCTGTCAACAAAATTATAAATCTAACATCACATTCCCACCTACCTTCCCCTCAGAATTCCACCTGTCTTTTAAGGTTCAGTTCAAATGTTTTCCTTCCTGAAGGCCTTACTATTTACCTTAGCCCTGAGCTATCCTTTCTCTGACTTCCTTTGACACTTTGTTTATTACCACTCAACACTTTTAAAGTTGTATTTTAGTTTTATATACACCTTTCTCATTAGATTGTCTACTTCTTGAAGTACAGGGCTTTATGTTAAACATCTTTATGTCTCTGTGACTCACATAGTGTTTTTCATATAGTAGACAATATTTTTTAATTAATTTGTTGAAGTAGATTTTTATATGTAGTCTCTTTGTCTAATGTGATAATGCCCATAATTTAAAGACATGAACTGGTTTCAGTAATTAGCCGTTAATGAGGTGGCTCAAATTGTTCATTGTTAATCATTGTCCATTATTTTGGAAACTTTTTTAGATCCTGAGATGCCATCCAACTTGGTATTTTTGAGCCAGCCTTCACCACTAATCAAAGTTGTTGGGCAAAGTGCAGTCTTGCCATGTGTTGCTTCAGGAGTTCCTACACCTGTCATCAGATGGACAAGAAATGAGGAGGCTCTTAGCCCAGAAAGGTAAATGGTAACTGATTAAAAACCCTTTCTACAATTAAATTATACTAAGATTCACTTTGATCTCATTAGAGACTACTGTTACGCAACATTTTAAGAATCATTATGTATGCCCAGTCTGATTAGAATTGTATGGGTGGGGGAAGGAGTACTCTTAAAATGTGAAGAAATGACTTTGGAGGGGGTAAGGCAAGGAAGTTGGAGTTAAGTGACTTGCCCAAGGTCACACAGCTAGTAAATATGTCGAGTGTCTGGGGCTGGATTTGAACTCAGGTCCTCCTGACTCCAGGGCCTGTGCTCTATTCACTGCACCACCTAGCTGCCCCGAATCTTGTCCTCTTGCTTTAATATTCTTCCTGCTTTAGCACTCATTCACAGTCCCACCTTCTTGAGGTATTATGACCAAACTGCTCTGTCTCTCCTCTTCTTGAATTCTTAGCCTCCTTTAACATGGATTCTTCAGGTTTTTACTATGGTCAGTTTAATGGTCTAAAGAATCCTGTGAACCTCTTCTCACAATACTGACTGTGAATGTATAAAATAACACATTGGACTGCAAAGAAAGTTAATTATATTGAAATACAGTTATAATTTTTTTAAAAGTTGTGTACCCTAGAAAATAGCACTAGAGTTTATTGAGAGTTATTGAGGGTGTGTGACATGTTGAGACCTGTGTTTAGAGAGATCAGTTTGACAATGAAGTGGAGGCTGGACTGGAAAGGGGAGAGACTCTGACCAACCCACATGCTATTGAAATAGTCCAGGCTAGAGGTGGTGAAGGTGATGAAGGCCTGCACTAGAGTAGTGTCAATGTCAGAGAAGAGAAAGGGTCTGATACAAGAGGTAGATTCAACAGGATTTGGCAACAGATTGGACATGGGAGTCTACGCTAATATCTGGGTGGTGAGCCTGGGAGTATAGCAGAATAAAAAAACTTGAGTTCATGTTTGTGAGTTTTTTCAAAGAACCAAAAGGAGAACAAATGCATTGAGAATAAAAGTGAACTTAAGTGAAGAACAGTGTAGAAAAAAGGAAACTAAAAGCAGTAATGTTTAAAAAAAAACACACAATCTCTATACAAGTAAAGCACATTGACCTTGAAGACAGCATGTGGACGGACAACTTAGTGATTATTGGTCTCCCTGAAAAACCTGATAAATAAAAAAACCTAAACACCACAGTGCAAGAAATGATCAAAGAAAACCAGAAATTTTGAGTAAAGGGAAATGGTTCCTCAGTTCAAAAACTCAGATTGTTTCCAAGGGGCAAGGCTAGGGTCAAGGGACCAAGACAAAGACCTTTAAATATAAAGGAAAGGAAATTTGAAGACACAGAAGATTATTCTTTACCCATTAGAAACCATAGAAGGGAATGGAGTAATTTATTTTGAAAAGCAAAGGAGCTCATGATGCATCTGTAAATCTAAGCCTAATTATCTATGAAAATAATGTATGTTCAATAAAAAAAAGAGGCACTTGAAGCATTTCCACACGTGAAATCAAGAAATGAGCAGATTATACAATTTAGAAATAAAGGCATATTTGGGGATATTGCAGATTTGGTTCCAGACTACTACAATAAAGCAAATATTGCAATAAGGTGAGTCATATAAATTTTTTGGTTTCCCATGGCCTATGAAAGTTATGTTTACACTATTCTGTAGTCTTTTAAGTATGTAATAGTATTATATCTAAAAAAAATACATACATTAATTAAAAATACTCTATTGCTAAAAACCATCATCTGAGCCTTCAGTGAGTTGTAATCTTTTTGCTGGTAATGGGTCTTGCCTAGATGTTGATGACTGATGACTGATGAGGATGGTGGTGTTGATGACTACAGTTTGGGATGGCTGTGTATTGCAGTTTCTTAAAATAAGACAGTGATGAAGTTTGCCACATGGATTGACCTTTCCTTTCACTTGAATATTTAGAGGCCATTGTAGAGTTATAAATTGGCCTAATTTCTATATTGTTGTGTCTCAGGGAGTAGAAGGAAACAAGGAATGGCTGTTTGGTGGAGCATTCCGAACACACACAACATTTATTAAGGGCACTGTCTTATATAGGTGCAATTCATGGTGCCCCAAAACAATTACAATAATATGTCAGAGGTCACTGATTACAGATCAGTGAAATAATGATACTGAAATAATTATGAAAAAATTTGAAATTTTGCAAGAATTATCAAAATGTAACAGACACAATGTGAGCAGATGCTGTGGGGAAGATGGTGCTGATAGACCTCAAAATAAGGTTGCCACAAACCTCCAGTCTATAAAAACCACAATATCTGCAAAGCACAAAAAGTGAAGCACAATAAAACGAGGTGTGCCTGTACCTCAGACAACATCAACCCAAGAAAGGTTGATAAATACAACTACCAATGAAAGTACACATAGCAAAAAATTTCCCCTTCTCTAGAAACTCTTAAATCAGGGAGGTACAGTTCCTCATGTTGTGGTGACCCCCAACCATAAAATTATTTTCATTGCTACTTCGTAACTATAATTTTGCTGCTGTTATGAATCGTAATGTAAATATATGATATGCAGGATGTATTTTCATTGTTACAAATTGAACATACCCCACAGGTTGAGAACTGCTGATCTAAAGGGTTAAAAATAATGATAAGTTTCCATTAAGAGATTTTCTTCTTCAAGTTCATAAAAAGATAAAGATGAAAATGTAACTTAACAAAATAGAAAATGTGGGGAGGAGAAACAGACTTGAAACACCATGAGCTGAACTTCAAATCTTCTCCTCTTCTAGACCCTACAAGAGAATCAGTATATTTTGTGAGACTGAACTCCAGAATGGGAGAGTGCATCAATGGAGGAGGGAAGGTAGAAAATAGGGAGGATTGTGTGATGTATGCAGATCAAGTTGGTGTAAGGTTAAAAGGAAATAGCTTCTGTTCTCTCAGCAAACAGAAAGGCTACAGGATAATCTGTGAGGTACCAAAAAGGGGGATTTAAATAGGGAGAAATAAAGGGAGATAACTTGACTTGGTGATGGTCACTGAAGAATATTTTTTATTACTATTATTATTTTTTTATTTTTAGAATTTTTTTCTCTCTTTGTATTTTTCTCCATTTAGTAGTATTTTATTTTTTCCAATTAAATGTGAAGATTATTTTTAATATTTATTTTTGTCAAATTTTGAATTCCAAATTTTTTTCTCCCTTACTCCCTCACCTTCCCCCTCCCCAAGACGGCAAGCAATATGATATAGGCTATATATATATGTATATATAATCATATTAAACATATTTCCACCTTATTCATGTTGTGAAAAAGTAATCAGAAGAAAAGGGAGAAACTATGAGAAAGGAAAAAAAAAGAGAGAAAATAATATCCTTCAATCTGCATTCAAAATCCATAGTTTTTTTTCCTGGATATGGATAGCATTTTCCATCGTAAGTCTTTTGGAATTTGTCTAATTGTCTTAGTATGGCTGAGAAGAGCTAAGGCTACTCATTGCACATTGTTGCTGTTACTTTATACATGGTCTCCTGATTCTGCTCACTTCACTCAGCATCAGTTCATGTAAGTCTTTCCAGGTTTTTCTGAAATCTGCCCACTCATCATTTCTTATAGAACAAAAGTATTCCATTACATGCATATACCCCAACTTGTCTAGCCATTCCCCAATTGATGGGCATCCCTTCAATTTCCAAATTCTTGCCACCACAAAAAGAACTCTTATAAATATTTTTGTCTGTGTGGATCCTTTTCCCTTTTTTATGATCTTTTTGGGATACAGACCTAGAAGTGGCATTGCTGGGTAAAAGGGTATGCAACGTTTTATAGCCCTTTGAGCACAGTTCCAAATTGCTCTCCAGTGTGGTTGGATCATACTGAAGAATATTTTTATGGTGAGGGAGACATATTCTTTAATAGGAAATAGGGACCTTACATTGTTCTTATCTTCAGAAATTTAGTGCACAGAAGTGCCTCAATGGGCAGTATCCTGCTTCAATGGAAAGGAAATCAGGGCTTTTGTGGGTAACCAGCAATTACAAAGTGGGAGTGCATAGATCTAGAGAGAGAGAGAGAGAGAGACAGAGACAGAGAGAGAGAGAGAGAGAGAGAGAGCAATATTGAAATGATGATCACCTGTGAAAGTCTTCACTATTTTGATCAAGACAGTGATCAAGACAATTCCAAAGGACCCATGATGAAAAATGCTATCCTCCTCTAGAGAGAAAATTGATCAACTCTAAGTTCAGATTGAAGCATACTTTCTTTTTCTTGGTTTTTTTTTTTTTGGGGGGGGGGGTTGTTTGTGTATGTTTTCTTTTGCAATATGGCTAATATGTAAATTGTTTTACATGACTTCACATGTACAACCTATACTATATTGCTTGCCTCCTCAATGGGTAGGAAAGTGGTAGAAGGGAAGGAGAGAATTTTGAGCTTAAATTTTTTTAAAATGAATACTAAAAACAATTTCATAAGTAATTGGGAAATACTTAATGAAATAAAAATATATTTAAAAAATAGAATGCCCTCTTTTAAAAAATTGCAATGTTACTGCCTTGTAGATCTCATCCCTGTTCCTTTTCCTCATTTTTCTGTTATGACTCACTCTTAGGACTATCAATTTCCATAGGAAGTAGTGGGTCAAAAAGCAGCCAACAATAAATAAGCATTTATTAGGCTTATTAAGTTTATTAAGTGCCAGGCACCGTGTAAATGCTGGGGTGAGGACAGAAACAATGCTTCATGGTAGAAATTTATCTGTGTCTTTTTGATTTTGTGGTCCACTACTATGTGCCCTCTCCCTGATAAAGATTTTCTTTTCCCATTTGTAATAGAATCTTTTCTCTCTCTCTCTGTCTCTCTGTCTCTGTCTCTCTCTCTCTGTCTCTCTTTGTCTCTCTCTCTGTCTCTGTGTGTGTGTCTCTCTCTCTGTCTCTGTCTCTCCCTCTCTCTGTCTCTCTCTCTGTCTCTGTCTCTCTCTCTGTCTCTGTCTCTGTCTCTCTGTCTCTCTCTCTCTCTCTCTGTCTCTCTGTCTCTCTCTCTCTCTCTCTGTCTCTCTCTTTCTCTCTGTCTCTGTCTCCCTCTTTTCCTCTCTCCCTCTTTTTGAATGAGAAAGCTAACAAGCCCAAAATAAGCAGAAAAGAAGAAGTGTTGAAATTTAGAGGAACTAAATAAACTGAAAACCAAAAAAGACTATAGTAATGATTTTGAAAAAACCTTATTCTTTGAAGAAACTTATGCAATAGATATACCTAAAATATGATTATTATTTCTTTCAAGAAAATGAGTTATTGTCTAGAAAAGAATTTTCCAGTAGAATTAATGAATTAGCGATCTAAAAAGGTGCTTACTATTCATCTTTATCTTATTGTAAAAATCTTTTAAAAAATACTTTCTAGGAAAAACTTCATAAGAAATTAACTTAATACCTATTGATTTAGTTGTAGTAGGGAAGGAAAAAAATGAAGACTATTCTAATAGTTCCACTTTAGGGAAGCTATAAGTATTCCTTGGGTCTTTGTCTGCTACTGTTAGAGACATCCTAATTCCAAATATGAAGATGCTTAAAATATCTGAGGACTCAAAGAATTTCCAACAATCCGTACAGCAGAGGAACATCCCTGAGTGCTAGATGAAAATCAAAAATCTGGGATAGAATTAATCCCTTAAAGATAATTTATGATTAAGACTTTTTGTAAAAGAAATGATTTTAAGATGTGGTCCATGCTTTGCATGTTTCTAAGATAACAAATTAATCTCAATTGCATTTGGATTGGTTAAAGGGATACCTGCTTTTGCCATTACAATATTCAAATTTGCCTGTAATCTCATTAATTGAGAAGTTCCCTCTGATGATGTAGATTGTAAGCCATCCATACGTGCCCAATCCCAATGTAGCTCTAGTCTATGTCTTCCCATTTGTTCTTCACTGGGGATCCATGCAACATTCTGGAGAATTTCTTTGCTTTGTCTTGACATTGTGTGGTATGATGTCCTCCTTTGTTCTTTCCACATGACCAGCCTACCTTTTCTTCTTATGCAATTCTTAGATGCTGTCTCTTATTTTTGTTCTTTGGAGTTCTTTGTTATCTGTTGCAGTCTGTTCATGCCCACCTCTCCAGTACCCTTTGTGTCATTACTCATTTTTAATTCTTCAGAGGGAATTGTACTGTATCCCTTGGCTGCCACAGAGCAACACTATTAGAATATTAGTATTTTTTTAAAATGGACTACTGAATCTTGACTAAGGAATACACTTAAAATCAAACACCAAATATTTATTGAGCAATTAGTATTTTAAAGGAACTTCACTAAATGCTGTTGGTGAGATATGCTCAACCAAACATAATATATATTAAGTAACTAATTATATAATATACCACATAATTATGCATTATGTATAAGTATAATGTAAATGTTACATAAACATAGATATAATAATAATTGTTATATATAATATTTTATATAAACAACACAGCCTACTGTCAGAAAATCATTCGGGGAGATAAGATACACTGAAAACAGTTAAGTATGCATATGGCAATACTAATGGATATTATAGATGAGAGCATTGTGGGCCAGGAGAGTGAGGGAAGCTGCCTCAGCTATCATTTGTGAGCTATAAGTGAAAACTGGAGATGGTTTTGAAAAAAATTCAGAGTGAGAATTGAAGAACTTTGGTGAACAGGTAGAAATTTAGCTGGGATTTCAAGATTATATAGGGTTTTTATTGGAAGAATAGGAATAAGGAAGGGAATAAAGAAACAAAAAGATAGGAGTATGTATGGCAGGTTTGAGGAGAATAAAGAGATGGCCAGACCATTCTAGGAAACAATTTGGTACTACACATCAAAAGTCATTAAACTATACAAACCTTTAATTCCCCCAAATTCTACAACTAGGCATTCCCTTTTCAAGGGGAAAGGCAAAGAAAAATAATACTTATGTACATTTATGGGAGCAACTTTTGTTGTAGCAAAGAACTGGAAACAGTAGATGTCCCTTAATTGGGGTATAGCTGCTGAACCGTTATGGTAAATGAAGTGATGGCATTGCAGTGTAAGAGTGACGAATGCGCAGAATTCAGAGAAGCTTGCTGAGACTTGTGTGAAATGGGCAGATCCGGGACAGTTCATATGATGACCACAGTGACATAAATGAAAATAACTTTGAAATCCTTCAAAATTCTGCTAACACAGTGAACAGCTGTGGACTCCAGAAGACGATGATAAAGCAGGCCTCTTATTTCTTGAAAGAAAAGTAAGCATGTAGAGGTACAGAATGAGACACACATTTCTAGACATGGTTAATGTATTGATTTGTTTTCTTTGATCATGTTTCCTAGTTAGTAGTAGAGGCAGCTAGGTGGCACTGTATATAGAGTACTGGACTTGGAGTCAGGAAGACCAGTATTCAAATCCTACCTCTTAGTATGGTGACTGTTTTCCATCATTTCCAACTGGATGTCCTGCAGCCTTATCAAAGTCAGCATGTGTACCAAACTTATTTGTTTATGTTGTGAAGAACTTGAAACCAAGGAATGATTGGAGATTCAGATATTTAACTTGTAAAAGAGAACAATTTTGAACCACTTTTACCAGTTTTGAAACACTGACACCAGATGCAGAACTAGATTTTATTTTTTTATTTGTTTATGTATTTATATATTAATTTATGTGTATTTATTGTGTATAACTTCAGATTACGAAAAATAGGACTAGTGGATAGAAGTTAAAAGGAGGTATATTTTGATGGGAAATGTTTCTGGTAATTGGGGCTGTTCAGGAGTGAAACGTGTTGCCCTTTTAGATATTTAATTCCCTGTCTCTAGAAGTGTTTAAACAGACCATTATTGAATAATAGTGGCTTATGCTTCATCCATTAATTTAACTTCATTTCTCAGCATTTATTATTTCACCCTATAACAAGGCTCCTCCAGCAGTTTGTCCAACCAGACGTTCCTACCACTTGAAGGAACTTAATGGAAAGTTGAATCTGATACTATGACTTAATTTCATGATGATTTTGTTATTTTTAAGACCATCTGGATTTTGGCTGGCCAAACTTGTATTTTATGTTATGTAGGGTACCTGCTTTCAGCAAAGATTTCAGTTAAATCTGTATATATTTTTTCACTTTAAATTTAATTTATTCTATCAGTTCAACTTTCCCCACCAGAGGGTGTTCTGTATGTATAGATTGATAGGAGGCACAGGTACAGTAAAGTTTCTCCACAAGACCAATTTGCTTGAATTTTCTTTAGAAAAGTTTCATAGGCCATAAGAATGTCTTTAAAAAATAAACAATTTAAAAATAAACAGAAATGGATCATTTTTAGCAGGGTCAGTTTTCATACTGACTACATTTTATTTCTGTGAGTAAATAAAATAATTAAGGAAAGGCTTAAGGAATATGTGATAAAATTAAATTACTGAAGTAAAACTGAACATTTCCTGTTGCTTCATGCTTTCCTTCCTTAGCTTCTTCTGTGATCCAGGTCTTCCTTCAAGATTCATCACAAGCAGAATTTTCTTTCTAGGTCTTTCCTTGCCCTAAGGTACATGTTTCTGCATTCCAGTGTAAGCTCTTTGAGAGCATAGGTGATTTTGGTTTTACCTCACAATTAATACTTTGTGGAATGAATGAATATTTAATGTAGAATGCTTTAACTCTGAAGTGTTACTGTAATGTCAGCTCTTAGAAGAAGGAGATCAGCATGGAATGGAGTAGTAAGAGAAAGCTTTGTGTAGAAGGGAATCGCAAGTGAGATTTGACATTTCTAGCTCTGTGTGTGTTGGGCCCTGTGTTCAGCATTTGAAATACCAAGATAAGAATGAAATAGCCCCTGCCGTTCAGAAGATTACATTCTGATGGGAGAGAAAAATGTTAATATTTAAGAATATAGAGTATACATACCAGGAAGGAAGGACCTAAAAACTGTGCAAGTGATGATGTAGAAGATAGGCTTCAGGTAGGGTGTGATGCCAAGGAAACCTAGGATTCTGAGAGTCATACATCAGTAGAGAGTCCCTATGCCTGGGTAGCAGCCAGTACAGAGTTGTAAGACTAGAGACAGAGTGTCAGATGTGGGAGACAGCAATGGTAAACAGGTCATTGTGTCTGGACTGTATGGTGCGTGAAGGAGGAGTAATACTGTGTAAGAAGATAGGAGAGGTAAAAAGGGCCCAGCTGTAAAGAGCTTTAAAGGTCAAATCATGCCATTTATATATGATGCCAGAGATAATAGGAAGCTCCTGGAGTTTATTTTGTTAAGGAAAAATCCCTTAGATTTTATGTTATGGGTTGTATAGCAGATAGTTTATAGTGGGGTGAGTCTTGAGTTAATGAGACCAAATAGGAGCATATATAACTTGTCAGAGAGGGTGAATGCCATAGTGAGGTCTAGAAGGATGAAACTTGGGAAAAGATCATTGGATTTGACAATTAAAGAGATCTTTGGTAGCGGTAGCTTTAAAGAGAGCAGTATCGGTTGAGTGATGAGATTGGAAGCCAAGATGTGAGAAGGTTTAGAAGACAGTGAGAGGAGAGGAAGGAGAAACACCAAGTATAGATAATTTTTTTTTTTCAAGAACTTTGGGTGAGATATGGATGGCAGATTTGGAATTTTAGATGGTAAAGATGATGACTTCCTAGTGAGGATTTTTTGTGTTTTGTGGTTGTTTTTTTTTTAGGACAGGGGAGACATGGGCATGTTTGTAGGCAGCAGAGAATGGAACTACTTAATAGGGAGAGATTGAAGTTTTTAGAGAGAAGAGATAATAGTAGGGGCAGTCTTCTGGATATGAAGGGAAATGATAGGATCATGAGTACGTGGAGATTTGATGCCCGTGGCAAGGAGAGTTTACTAAAGATGAGAATAATCTCTTAATCAGAGAACAGACTAAAGTTAGAAATAGTAGGGGATGATGTCGCAGAGTTTTGAGATTGTCTTGCTGTACCAAAGGCCCAGTTGCATTTAGATCAATTTATAGTGTAGCCAATATTCTAAGTTGTATTTTTCCCCAGCTCCATTAAGCAGCACTTAAGTACAGATGGTGAGAATAATCCATGTTTGAAATTTGGCAAGAAATGGGTGGGATAGGACAAAGGGTTGAAAGGTCCAAGACTAAAGGGGAGTGTGGAATTGAACT
Organism: Pseudochirops corinnae; assembly: GCA_028646515.1. Classification (NCBI taxonomy): domain Eukaryota; kingdom Metazoa; phylum Chordata; class Mammalia; order Diprotodontia; family Pseudocheiridae; genus Pseudochirops; species Pseudochirops corinnae. The sequence continues at coordinate 172,015,579 of CM053589.1, read as the reverse complement.
AGTTCACTAACAGGTCAACATTGGGAAGAAAAGAAAGTGAAATTAAAGAGTAGGGGTGATAATCTGAGAGAGACTGATGAATTGTGGAAGTGGAGGCAGCAGTGATGGAAAGAATAGCTTTAGAATGGGAAGGCATAGGAAAAATTGGAATGACAGATTGTGATCAGATAGAGAGCTATCTTGAGTTTTTATTCAGGAAATGAAAAACATGGGTAATAGTGAGAAGGAGGATGTGCCCTTCCCAGTGCATGGCATAGTAGGTGAGAGATCATGAGTAGAAGAGATCAAGGAACTAGGAGGTTAGGGCATTTGAGAATATATCAACATTAAGGAAGTCCACTAGTATAAGGCCAGGCATTGGGTGGGAGAGGAAGATGTTGAGCCAGAAGCTGAACACTTTGAGAAAGGAGGTAGCCTGAAGACTGATAGACAATAGCTATAGTAATATGTGTGAACTTCAAAGGAGGGAGGGCTGAGTAGAGGCAAAGGGAGAGTCTTGAAGTGGGGATCAAGAAGTATTCTTACTCTCTCTAAAACTAATATGTTAAAGGGTGTGAGAGAAAGTACAGCCATTGCTAGAGAGGATAGTGAAAGACAAAGTATTGTCTTGCAGCAGAGCCAGAGCTCCTTGAGAGAAAGTAGATGGGAGAATTATCCAAGGAAAAGCTCCAGAAAGAAAAGAAGTTTGTTCAGAATGGATCTGAAATTGCGGGAAGAGGATGACAAAATGGGAGGTGGAGATTAGTGTTAGTTTTCCCAGGTAGCTAGTGATTAATGTAATGAGTGCTATGTTGAATAACCAAGTGGTGAGAGGAGGTAGTGAGTGGCAGACAAATGAATCATTATTTTTAGGTTTTAGGGGG
>CM053589.1:171987185-172014216 GCA_028646515.1 Pseudochirops corinnae | reverse complement strand
CTGTTCTTACTTTGCTTCCTATGCTTATTCATGGTTGCCATTCAATGGTTTTTTTTTTTTGGTTTTTTTGTTTTTTAGTTCTGTGGAACTCTGCTTCCAGAGGGAACAGCTCTGTCCCAAATCACTGGGGTTTTCCCTGCTGCTAGGGCTTTTAGGAGGCTGCTGGGTGCCTCCCCAGCTCCAGCTCACTGAAAAAAAAACCTCAGGACCACCACCCAAGACCGCGATCTAGATCCAGGCCACTCAACGTGAGAGCACTTGGCCTCTGAATGATCGCTTGGCCCCCTTGCTGTCTGCAGGCCGGGAGCTCTGAAGCGGCAATGTGGAGGCAGGTGCAGAACCTCTACTTTCCGCTTCTTTGCCCTGGGAGCAGCTTGGCCAGACCTGCTTTTCTTCCCCTGGTTTTTAGCCAAGTTCCACTAACCTGAGTCCTTTTTTCTTATGGCTGGATAATTCTGGATCCTGCCACAGCTGTCGCAGATCTGCTGTCCTGAAGCTCCAGTGGCAGTGGGGCTTAGCTCGTCCAGCTGTCCCCAGGGCAAAAACCGCAGTTTCAGGCTGGGCTGGTTTCTGCTTTCAGAGTTGAAATGGTTGCTTTGAGCCGAGCTGCTTTCAGCAGGAAATACATCTGTGTGCATTTTAGAGCCCTAGAATTTGTTTAGAGTCATATTTTTTTGGTATTTGATGTGGCTGTGTCAGAGCTGCGATTTCTTGCTGCTCCTATGCCACCATCTTGGCTCCGCCTATCCTTGACTGTTTGAGATGTTATTTAGGATTAGGGAGTGCCCTCCTGTAAACAAAAAAAGGTAAGTTACTGATGAAAAACAAATTTTTTTTTACACTGTATAGTAAATTCATGTTATTCAGCATAACCAAATGTAATTCTCTTACAATGTGTGATTTCATTGTTTGGACCATTTCCTCCACTGATGCAGGTGACAGCTTAGCCAGTAGTCTTCAGAAGTTCCTTAGACTAAAATCCAGACTACTGTCTGAGCAACAGAAATGGAGCCCAGTCTGTTTACACAGACACGTGAGCTACTATGAGTAAGAGTGAGAAGTATGAAACACATCTTAAGCATAACTTGTCATAATTATGTCCAAAACACTTTTAAAAATTCAAGATGTTTTATCCCTACACTCATCCAGTTCATATTTGCTAGTAAGTCACTCTTAGAGAATTTTCTAAGAGTGTTCCATGTAGTGGGAAGAACGGTTCACTTCTTGAATTATGTACAGTTTTTCTATGGAAATTGTAATAAGAGAATGGCTTTCCTTGGCATGATTGTTTTAATTACACTATTAGCAATCAGTTAACTTAGTTCTTTACAAAAACAATAATTTATATTCTGATTGCATCATAAAGTTGTGTACCAGAGTTGTTTACCTTTTACTTTTCAATATCTTCTTTGCAATTTTTGGAAATCTCAGTCTCCCACAATAGATGTAGGAAAGACCACAGACATCATTTAGTGACTTCTCCCTGTCTCCTTCCTCATTATCCCTAATCATACAGATAAGTAACTCTAGGCTTAGATCAGCAAAGTGACTTCTATAAAGCACCTGATGCTAGAATTATTACCTACCGTCCAATGATCTTTTCACTCCACTGACTGATATTTTCCTACTCCTAGTGGTAACTGTTTGTTAATGAATATTTCAGTAGCAGCATGCTAATTGCCAAATATGTCTAAGAAAAACTTTTTCATCTCCAGAATTAAGGCAATCAGTTTGGTAGCTTAAAGAAAACCAGTTAATGATAAATCATCACTCTTAGCTGAATCCCTACACAACCATAATTACACACTGAATGTAGCTCTTTTGATAAGTAACAAATCAATTCTCCAAGCTACAAGTCAATAATTCATTTGAAATTTTTCTTTTTTTATATATTCTTTCTCCCTCTCCCCTCCCAAAAATATCCTTTTTGGGAACTTATAAAATGTGAAATGTAATCATGCAAATACACATTGGAATGTTTCCATATTCTCCCTACCTTCATTTTTAAAACAAAGTTACATTTACCAAAGAAGAAAAATTAAGATACTATTAAATGGTTTTGTGGCAAATAGGCACATTTGAATTTGAGCTAGGATAGGATCCATTAAATGACACCAACAAGAACAGATGTATTTATAAAAGCACTCTCTGGTTTCAGAATCTCCTCTATTTTCTGTCCTCCCTTTGGAAATGTCATGAATTATCTGTCATCATTGGGATTTTAATTTATTCTTCAACTTAAATTTGCATATTAATTTTAAATCAAAGCTAAAATCAGTATATGCATTAATGTACATCTGTTCAAAATAGGGGAAAATTATATGAGGGATTTAGCTACATTTCTGTAACTGGTATTTAACTTAGATTTTCAATTTGCTGAGAATAGGCTGCTTTAATATTCAAAGGATAATTGTACTTAATCATCTTATTAATATGTAAAGGTACACTAAGAATCCCCCAAATAAAAAAAAGACCAAAAATTTCAGTCCCAGTCCTTCACTGATGATACCGAATGGATTTGAAGAGGGTATCCAGTATGGTAATATATAGTATTTATTCACAATTTAGTATTGATGTTCACTTTAAGGGTGTTCTTCCCATTCCTCTTCTGTAAACAGACTGTAATTTACTTTCTCAGTTGAAACACTTAAAAAAAAGATTAATAGATACAAATTTTGAGAAATTGATCTTCAAGAAATATTCACTTTAATAGATTGTTGTATCAAGCAAGGTTACCTTCTGTATTTCAGTAGGGCTGGTCTGTGTGATTGGAAGTAAAATCACCTGAACTGAGTATCTGGGGAAAGATTGTTATTTGATGCCCTATAAAGGAGATTAATATAGTTGTTAGTCCTAAGAAGAGAGCACCTGTGGTGATCAACATGTATTACTCTATTACAGTGGTTCTCAACCTTCCTATTGCTGTGACCCTTTAATACTCCTATGTGAGCCTATCTGCATGTGGGCAGACCCACCTGGAGACATATAGAGGAGTGGTGTCTCGGTTCCTAAGACCATCGGAAATAAGTGTTTTCTGGTGGTCTTAGGCGACCCTTGTAACCCCTGTGAAAGGATCATTTGACCCCCAGGGGGTTATGACCCACAGGTTGAGAACTGCTGCTCTATTACTTGACAGGCATGTGTGCATAGGAGCAAAATCTACCAGGATCTCCCCTCCATGATTTTCTCCCCTTCTGCCATCCTTCTCCTTCCCTGCCCCCATGTAAATTAAATGGCTAGTTTTTTACCTTAAAAGGCAAGGGAACTGCCCCAATACTTCATTGGTTTAGGAGGCTAGGGCTTCAGCCTTTGACATAGCTGCCTGGTTGCCTAAGAACATAAAAGAGGCCAGTCTACGAGTAGCCAGTGACCCTCAAATTTGATAAATGGCCCAGGACTTTGTATGTCATTGTATGCTGCCTACTTACCCGATGTAGTTCTGTATGGCAAGGAAGGGAGTCGTGTCTACCTGAACCAGTGTTTTATCCTTACTCAATATGCTTTCTATAAGCAATTTTTGTTAATTCTTAGAGTCACTCTATCCCATTTCAGGCCAAATTCACACCTCAACTACCATATAGTAAGGCTTGGTTTTCTGATAGCAGAATTGGCATTGTTTGCCTGCTGAGGTGATTTCTGGAATCTTTTAGCTTCCTCCTTTTAGTAATTTATTTGTTCAACTTCCATTGGAAATTGTTATGAGAGTCACTGTTCCTTCTTTAACCATTTACAGTGTTATAAAATCAGTAACTTTTTTGACTCTGTAATTGTGTGAAGTATTTCCCTATTTCATTTTTCTAAACTATCCAAACTTCTAAACCGGTGTTAATCTTTCCTCTAAATAGTCAGTTGATTTGACCATACACAAAATTTCTTATTTAAAAATTAATCTGATGATGATAACAGGTTGTTTCATGCCAAGTAGAATGTTATAAAGAGAGAGCACTGGACTTAGAACACCTAGGTTTGAAACCTTCCTTAGATATTTACTAGCTGAGTGACCTTGGGCAAATGACTTAATGTCTCTGAATGAACCCCTGCTTTCTCTTCTGTAACATGGGGATGATAATAATAATGGCATCTGACCTCACTCGGTTGCCTTCTGACACTGTCTCGTTCTTCATCCTGATCTCACATAAAGAGATGACCCTTCTTGCCCAGGCTAACCCGTCTATACTTAGATGTGATCCCATTCTATTTCGTCTTGTCTGACTTATTTCTCTCTCTGTCATTCCTACTCTTTCAGTAATCTTCAATCTCTCCATCTACTAGCTTCTGCCCTATGACCTACAAACATGTTCAGGAGGGTGATATCTGTTTTTGTTTTTTTGGGTTTTTTTTGGTATACTGTAGTTTGCCATAGTTTTGCTATAATTTTCCATCCAAGTATCTTTTCATTTCACGACTACAGTCACCATCTGCAGTGGTCTTTGAGCCCAAGAATATAAAGTCTGACTTTGTTTCCATTTCTTCTCCCACTGTGTGCCAGGAAGTGATGGAACCAATATAAGATCTTAGGTTTTTTTTTTTATGTTAAGCTTCAAGCCAAATTTTGCATTCTCTTCTTTCACTATCATCAAAAAGCTTCTTAATTCTTTTTCAGTTTCTGTCATCAGAGTGGTATCATCGACATATCTGAGATTGTTGATATTTCTCCCAGCAACTTAATTCTGGCTTTTGAATAGTTCAGCCTGGCATTTCGCCTGATATACTCTGTGTATAAGTTAAATGAATAAGGTGACAATATATAGCCTTGTCATATTCCTTTTCCAATCCTAAACCAATCAGTTATTCCACATTCCATTCTAACTGTTGCTTCTTGACCTACATACAGGTTCCTTCAGAGACAAGTGAGATAATCTGTTTCTCCTATCTCTTCGAAGACTTACCACATTTTGTTGTGATCCACACAGTAAAAGGCTTTAGTGTAATCAATGAAGCAGAAGTAGATGCTTTTTTTTTTTTTCCTGGAGCTCCCTTGCTTTCTCCATAATTCAGTGAATACTGGCAATTTGGTCTTTAGTTCCTCTGCCTCTTTGAAAAACAGCCTGCTTTTTCGGTAATTCTTAGTTTATATATTTTTGAATCTTAGCTTGCAGAATCTTAAGCATAACCTTGCTGGTGTGTGAAATGAGTGCAATTATTTGGTAATCTGAACATTTTTTGGCATTACCCTTAGTATTGGGGCATAAACTGATGTTATCCAGTTCAGTGGCCACTGTTGAGTTTTCCAAATTTGTTCGCATATTAAGTGTTGCATTTAACAACATCATCTTTAAGGATTTTAAATAGCTCGGCTGGAATTCTGTCACATCCACTAGCCTTATTGATTGTTATCAGTGATTCCCTAAGGCCCACTTGACTTCATTCTCCAGGATGTGTGGCTCTAGATCAATAACCACAGCATCATGGTTATTGATGATGTTAAGGTCTTACATAGTTATTCTGTGTATTCTTGCCACTTCTTAATTTCTTCTACTTCCTTGTTAAGTCCCTGCCAATTTTGTCTTTTATCATATCCATTTTTACATGAAATGTTCCCTTGATGTCTCTAAATTTTTTTGAAGAGATCTCTTGTCTTTTCTATTGTGTTGTTTTATTTATCTTCATTGCTCATTTAAGAAAACCTTATATCTCCTTGCAATTCTCTGAAATCCTGCTTTCAATCAGGCGTATTACACACACACACACACACACACACACACACACACACACTCTCTCTCTCTCTCTCACACACTCACACACACACACACACACACACACACATGCATCCATAAGTTTAATTCTGAACCTTTTTTGGCTACCACATTATACTGTGATCAGATGAGATTTTCATGTGAGATCACTTCTAGTGTGGCAAGGAAAAAATGTGAAAAATAATCAAAGAACTTTCAGACTACTTATTCGTGCAATATTATTCCAAAATAGAGTGTCTGATTTTTAATGATTTTGAAGTATGTTTATGATGTCATATTGTTTTTAGATACCCGAGAAAAGTTCTGATTCATAAAGAGGAAAAACTTCTTTAGGAATTCTTGGGAATGTACTTTTTTACTCCATTAGTTAAGAACAGTACAAGGAACTGGATTAAGCAGACTCTTACATGAAACTTCCTTTAAATGTCTAGAATTTGTTAAAATTGTAATTTCCTATTTTGTAGAGCCATAGTATTACAAAAGAAGTGCTTCACAATAGCCAGACAACTCTCCTTTAGTATGGTGTCCATGAGCACTTAGGAGTGTATGGCCAAAAACTTTAAAGTTTAAAATTCAAGAAATGGAAAATTCATAAAGAGTTTCCAGAGAAAGATGTCAGACATCCTTAAATCATGGCATGGGAAGGAAACAACAAATCTTCAGGGTTGAGCTATTCGTGGACACATTGGTTTCCACTGGAATTGATTGGTTGCTTTTCTGCATTTAAAGTACTTTCCAACAGTGAGAGAATTAAATGAGGTTTCTAAAAAAGGTCTATACAAGTATAATATATTCTGCATGTTAAATTCCACTTGAACATTTAGCAATTAAAATTGTCTTTGGTATGGTAATGCCATTAGAAGGGATCAGGAGGTAAGACTGAACTGCCAAGGATTCTTTGAAGTTTAATTATCTCTTTGGTAAGGAGATACATAATCTTCCATTACAAATTTTATTTTCTATGGTAATTGACTCATTTGCTCTCTGGTTATCAATTTGACTTCCCTACCACAAACATCTGTACTTATATTTATTTAATTGGTGTGAATACTAACTACTGAGGTTGTTGTTGAAATCTGAGAGAACATTTTACAGGCATTCTGTTTTAATTCTGGAAAGGGAAAAATAATTGGCAAATTTAGAAATTATTTATAATCCCCCCATAGTCTTTTAAAGCCTTTGTTTACTTAGTAGCAACTACATTATGAATTGGAAAAATTTTAAATGGATTCTGCTGCATATACCAAAATTAAGTGACATGACTACCAGCTAAAGGGTAAGGTCTATAGCAGTGAAGAAATGTTTTCATCTGTTTCTATTTGAAGTAAACTAATTTACCAAATATAGTAAGTAAAACTATATGAGTTTCTTAAAAGTAAAGGGCAGTTATTCTAAACTGGACTAATTGGAAAAAGATAGTTTAAATTTAAAATAATTTTTTAAATGTAGCTTTAATTGATAAAGAACATCATTTTAATTAGCATATCAATTACTGCTTTATAAATAGGTCATTCTAAATCAATTGAAGGAATTTGAACATTAGTTTACTTGGTAAACTTTTAAGTATACTGGAGACCTCTAAGTGACACAGTGGATTTAGTACTGGATTTGGAGGCAGGAAGATCTGAGTTCAAATCTTGCCTTAGACACTTAAGTAAAATACTTAACCTCTGTCTGCTTCTGTTTGATCCATAAAATAGGGGATAATATTAACACAAATTTTACGAGATGTTTGGAAGGTTAGAAGAAATACCATTTAAAATCTTTAGTGCCCTATATAAATGCTAGGTATTAATGTTATTTTTAAGTATTTTAGGCATTGAGGCTGTAATTTTGCTCATGACATTAGCTAGGAAGATATTTGAAAGAAAAGTCTTGCAAAGCAGAGCCCATCTCTTATCCAAAATTCCAAATTAGTATAGACTGACTTGATGAGTTTTGATAATAATGTTAGTTTCATACTATGGCATTACAAAGAAGAGTTCCAAACTTAAGATACCTCTTCTTTATAGAAACTCCTCTTATAAAGAAATGGTGCACAAATTTTTAGTCTTTGAAATTTATGTACAAACCAGTAGAGAACTGATGAATTTGTTTTTAGAAGCAGTTGACAGTAGTAAGAGTAAAGTATTATAATACATATATAATAGTTTTAAATTTTCTTTTCATTTTACTTGGTGTAGGGAAAAGTATTTTGGGAAAGTAAGTTCTTCCTTAATTACTAATGAATGTTTGTTGAATTGAACTAAATATTTAAGTACTTACAAATTGTAAGATATTGTGCTAGGGATAGAAGAATGAAGAATAATAGACCCCCATCACGTCAGTGAGCTTACCATCTGAAAAGGAGACTAGGATGGTGCTTAATACAGTGAGATGGAAACCAAGAGGAAGTTGCTTTCAACTGTGGAGATTTAGGGGATATTTCATGGAGTGGGCCCTGAAGGAGAGAGAGATTTCGGTGTTCAGAGTCAAAACCAGGCGATGCCTTCCCAGGGTTGGAGGGCAGCGGATGCGCGATCATTAAAGTAGGATGGTGCAAGAGGATCCTGGGGACCAGGAGGAGCCTAGAACTTAACAACAGAGGTGGTGCCTTCACTGATGCCTGCTTCCTTTGTGGCCTGGGTCAGCCACTTCGTTGTTCTGGGCCTCAGTTTCCTCTTCTTTAAACAAGGGTCCTTCCAGCTCTAGACTGATAGCCGTATGAGGAGTGTAAGACTGAAAAGTTATGTAGTATCCATTTTGTAAGAGGATTTAAACACCAAAATAAGGAGTTCATATTTTACCCTTTAGGTAGTGGGGTATCCATGAAGTTTTTTTTTAGCAGAAAATTGAATAATAACAATAATATTTTATATTGTCTGCAAGATGCTTTACAAATATTATCTCATCTTAACAACAGCCATGGGACGTAGGTGCTGTTTTTATCCCGATTTTACAGATAAGGAAACTGAGGCTCAGAGATTTTAAATTATTTCCCCAGGATCACTCAGATTAGTACATGTCTGAGGGCAAACTTGAGCTCAAGTCCTTCTGACTCCAGACCCAGCATTCTACACACTGCTCTAGCTAGCTGCCTATTCTTTTGGAAACTTGATTTTTGCCGTTTGGCTTCACAACCTGGTCCCCACCTGCTTTTTATACTTTCCAGTCTGATGACACATTCATCCCTCTTAGGTACATGGTGGTCTGGCCAAGGGGCCATTTCCATCTTCCTCATGCACAGCTCTCTCTCTTTACTTCCATATGCTTACACTGGCTATACCTCATGCCTCTTGCGATTCCTAAGTTTCCTTTTGTGCTCAGCTAAAGTCCTGAACTGGGAGTCAGGAAGCCTTGAGTTCAAATTGTGCCTCAGAGACTTGATAGCTATATGATTCTCAAGTAGTCACTCCTTGGTGCTCGTTTTCCTCTCCTGTAAAATAAAGAGGAGTGGGACTTGATAACTTCTCAGTTTCTTTCCAGCTCTAAATTTATGATCCTGTGATTCCTCTCCTTTGATGTTGGTAATATCAACATAAATGGAAAAGTTAGGAGAAGGAACAGGTTTAGGGGGAAAGTTGAGTTGCTAGCAGAGCATCAAGGGTGAAATGTTCAGCCAGAACCTAGGGGAGAAGTGTCAGTTGGAGTGACTTGTGAGTCTTCTGCATTAGTATGATAATGGAGGCCATGAAACGAATGAGATCACCGAGGGGAGAAGTCAGCAAGAGATGAGAAGAGGAAGTAATCACAGAGTCTCAGGGAACAGAGGAAGAAAATGACCTGGTCAAGGGGATCAAGAAGAGGCAGAGAGGAGAAGGCAGTGTCCCGGAAGCCAAGGGAAGAAAGCAGCAGCAAAGAGATGATTGGAGATGGAGAGAACAGTCAGTGTAGATAAGCTTGTGACAAGTTTTATATGTGATGAGCGCTGTGCTAAGCCCTGAGGGTAGAAAGAAAAGCTACAGGCTGTTGTTCTTGCTCTCAAAGACCTCGTCATTTAAAAGGAGAGACAATGTGGAAACAGCTGTGAATAAGCAGATATATGCTACATAAATTGGAGGAAGGTACTAGGATTAGGAGGGTCAGGAGAGAGTTTTCATAGAAGATGAAATTTTAGCTGGGACTTGAAGAAAGCCAGGAGATGGAGATAATTAATGAAGGAAGAGATTTCTGGCATGGTGCCAGCTAGCCTCTAGAGGTGGCAAGTCTTGTATGAGAAAAAGCAAAGAGATCAGTGTCACTGGATCTCAGAACCCATTTTGGAGAATAAGGTTCAAGAATACTGAAGAGGTAGCAATGACCACATTAAATGACTGGATTTTATATGTGATTCTGGCAGTGATGGGAAGCCTCTGGACTTGATTGAATAGGAGGAGTTGCATGTTCGGATGTATGCTTTTGAAAGATTAATCTGACTTCTGATTATAGGTTAGACTGGGCAGAGAGACAGGCAGGGAAACCAACCAGAAGCCTATTGTCATAGTCGAGGCATGAGGTGATGAGACCCTCACACCTGTGGAGTAGAGAGAAGGGAGTATATATTATGAAAATAAGATCAGCAGAACTTGATAGATTGGATATGGGAGGAGAGAAGAAATGAGAAGTTGAGGACAACACCTAGGTTGGGAACCTGGATGATTGGGAGAACTGTTGTACCCTTGACATTGAATAATAGGGAAGGAAGTTCAGAAGAGATGAGAATTTACATGGGAAGATAATGAGTTCAGTTTTGGACATACTGAGTTTAGAATGTCTAACAGCATCTTCAGTTTGAGATATCTAATTGGTAATTATAGATATGAGTTTGGAGTTTAGGAGAGAGGCTAGGGCTTGATAAATAAATCTGAGAGTCATCAGCAGAGAGGTAATTGAAACCATGTAAACTGATGAGATCACCAAGTGAAATAGTGAAGGTAGCAAAGAGAAGAGTTCCTCAGTAGGGAACCCTGTGAAACATCAACTGTTAGCTGGTGTGCCTTGAATGAAAATTCAACAAAGGAAACTGAAAAGACAGGCAGGTTAACTAAGTTAGAGTAGGGTCTTGGAAACTCAGGGAGAAGAGGCTGCGGAGAAGTCAAGAAGAATGACAATTGAAAAAAAAGTCATAAATTTGGCATTGAAAAGACCATTGGGAGCTTTGGAAAGAGCAGGTTTGGTTAAACAATGGCGTCAGAAGTTAGTAGAGAGTTTAGTCAAGGAAGCAGAACCCCTGCTTAGAGTTGGTCTTAATGAATTCAGCTAGAGTGGGATGAAGAGTGATAGGACCATAGCTACTGGAGAGAGACACGATCATGTTTGTAGGGAAGGAGCCAGTAGACAAAGAGAGAATGAGGATAAGTGAGTGGGCATGAAGGAAGGGTGAATCTATTTGAGAAGACAGGTTAGAATGGGATCACTTGTGAATGTCAGTTCGTTTTGGCAAGGAAATCGGTCAGCTTTCCTTGTGAGACAGTGGTGAAGGAGAAGAGAGTGACAGAAGGCATTCTTGCTGAATGACCTGATTTTTTTTTTTTTTTTTTTTTTACTGTAATATGAGTCAAGGTTCACAACTAAGAGGAGGGTTTGGGAGTTTTGGAAGAGTTGCTGTGGTGAATGGGAAAGTGAGTTGATGAGGAAAATGTAAAAGAATTGCCCTGCCATACCATAGTGAAAGCTCAGTGGAGATTATGTAGCCTAATTTTGTAGCAAACTCAGCACAGTTTCATGATTTTCTCCAGCTTCATTCAGCAGTAACCTGGTGATGAAAACTTTCTCTTCCAGGTCTTCAGCAGCTGTGGCTGCATCAGTTCATACTTGGTTTTTTTTTTTATAAAATTGTCTTTCATCATTTCTTAAAGCGCAGTAGTGTTCCATTCTCTACCCTTTAGTTTCCAGTTCTTTGCCACTACAAAAAGAGCTGTCATAGTGATTTTTGTATGTATAGGACCTTTTCCTCTCTTTTTGATTTCTTTGGGAAAAGCCTAGTAGTGGTATTGTTTGGGTCAAAGGATATGCATAATTTAGCAACTTTTGAGACGTGATTCCAAATTGCTTTCCATAATTGCTATACCAATTCACAGCTATAGGTGTATGTTTTCTTACAACCCTTCCAACATTTGTCACTTTTCTATTTTGTCAATTTTCCTGAGTTAATAGGTGGGAGGTAGAATCGCAGACTTTAATTTTTAGCGATTTCAGGTATTTTTTGTCATATAGCCCTAGATAGCTTGACTTCTTCCTTTCAGAACTGCCCATTCATATTCTTTGACCCTTTATCAGTTGGGAAGATTTTAATTTTTATCTTTGTGTCTCTAGCCCTTAGCCCAGGGCTTCACATATTGTAAGACTTCTTAAAACATACTTGCTGATTGATAAATTTTTCAAGATATTATCTTTGCCACATATCCTTTGTCATTTTTTTGAAAGTGAGAAAATGATACATCAGTTTATACTTCAGAGTTCATCAGTTCTCTATCTGTAGGTGGATAGCATTTTTTTATTGTGAGTCCTTCAGAATTGCCTTTGATCATTGTCATAATCAGAATAGCTAAGTCTTTCACAGTTGATCATGATACAATATTGCTATTGCTGTGTACAGTATTCTCCTGGTTTTGTTCACTTCACTTTGAATCAGTTCATATAGGTCCACCCACGATTTTCTGAAGCCTTCCTCCTTGTCATTTCTTATAGTATGGCAGTACTTCATCACAATTATATACCACAATTTCTTTAGCTGTTCCCCAGTTGATGGGCACTCCCTCAATTTCCAATTCTTTGCCACCATAAAACAGCTGCTTTAAATATTTTTGTCCATATAAGTTCTTTCTCTTTTTCTTTGATCTCTTTGGGATACAGATCTAGTAGTGATATTGATAAGTCAAAAGATATGCACAGTTTTATAGTCTTGTGGGCATAGTTCCAAATTCTTCTCCAGAATGGCTGGACTTGTATATAACTACCAACAGGTCATTATTGTACCAGTTTTCCCACATCCCCTCTAGCAGTTGTAATTTCCAGGAGGTGTGAAATGGTACCTCAGAGTTGTTTTAATTGACATTTCTCTTATGAGTAGTGATTTAAGTATTCTTTCATGTGAGTATAGATAGCTTTGATGTCTTCTTCTAAAAATTGCCTGTTCATATCCCTTGGCTATTTGTCAATTGGAGAATGGCTCTTATTTTTATAAATTTAACTCAGTTCCCTATATATTTGAGAAATGAGGCCTTTATCAGAGAATCTTACTGTAAACAATTTCAGTATTACTTTATTGTTTATGGTACCTTTTAGCAAAATACATTTTCTCTTATTATTTCTTTTAATTAGGTCTATTTTTGCTTTTGCATTTTTTTCTTCAAGCTTTTCCTCAAGCTCTTCTTTTATGTAAGATATTTTCCCCCATTCTTCTCTCCCTTTCTCCTCTCCATTCTTCTTTCTCACCCCTTCATTTTATTTTTTTGGACATCATTTCATCATAACCAACTCACACTCATGTCCTCCTTCTAGCTGCCCTAGTAATGATAAAATTCTTAGAAGTTACATATGTCATCTTTCCATATAGAAATGTAAATGGTTTAATCTTATTGAGTGCCTGGTTTCTTTTTTCATGTTTACCTTTTTATGCTTCTCATGAATCTTGTAGTCTTGTGTTTAGATGTTACAGTTTCTATTGAGCTCTGGTCTTTTCATCAGGAATGCTTGAAAATTCTCTGTTTCATTAAATGTCCAATTTTTACCCTGAAGAATTATTCAGTTTTGCTGGTTAGGTTATTCTTGGTTGTGATCCTACTTCCTTTGCCTTCAGAGGAGTACTATATTCCAAGCTCTCCACTTTTTTATGTGGAAGCTACTAAATCATGTGTGATCCTGACTATGGCTCCATGATATTTGAATGTATTTTTTTTCTGACTGTTTGCAATATTTTTTACTTGACCTGGGAGCTCTGGAATTTGATTAGAATATTCCTGGGAATTATCATTGTGGGATCTTTTTCAGGATGTGATTAGTAGAGATTCTTTTAATTTCTGTTTTACCCTCTGAATCTAAGATATCAGGACAGTTTTTCTTTTTAATCTCCTGAAATATGTCTAGACTCTTTTTTTGATCATTGCTTTCAGGTAATCTAATAATTCTTAAATTATTTTTCCTAAGTTTGTTTTCTAGATCAGTTGTTTTCCTGATGAGATATTTCAAATTTTATTCTATTTTTTTTTCATTCCTTTGACTTTTTTGTTTGTTTGTTTCTTGCTAGCTCATGGAGTGATTTGCTTCTACTATCCCAATTTTGATTTTTAAGGAGTTATTTTCTTCAATGAATTTTTATACTTTCTTTTCCCTTTGACTTATTCTGCTTTTAAAAGAATTCTTTTCTTCTGTGAATTTTTGTGCCTTCTTTTACCATTGGGCCAATTCTGTTTTTAAAGGTGTTATTTTTTTCAGTAACTTTTTTTGTGCATCTTTCACCAAAGCCATTAATTCTCTTTTCACAGTTTTCTTGCATCACCATTCATTTCTTTTCCCAATTTTTCCTCTATCATCCTTATCTCTTTCTTTAACTCTTCCAGTAATTCTTGTTGGACTTGAGTCCAGGTAAGCTTTTTCTTTGAGGCTTTGGTTGTAGTGGTTTCCCTGTCATTGTCTTATGAGTTTACGTCTTGGTCTTCCCTGTCACTGTAGTAGCTTTTACGGCCAAGTTCTTCCATTGTTGTTGTTTTCTCATTTTCCCAGCCTATTTCTTTACTTTGAACTTTATGTTAAAGTTGGGCTTTTTTGACCTGGGGGTTAGAAAATACTGTCCCAAGCTTCAGGCTTCTTTGCACTGCTGTTTTCCTAGCTAGTTCTGAGGGTTTGCAAGTTTTCAGTGCTTCTAAGGTGTTGTGATCTGGGTCACTGTTCTCTTGTTCTGTCATTGCTTCCATGCTATTGAACCCAAGTGCCCTGGAACTATGGCCCAGAACTGCATATGAGCAATGCAACAGGTTACTGTGCCCAGTTTCAACTCAGGATTCTGCATAATTTCTTTCTAGATCAGTTGATCAACCCCCTTACTTTCTCTGGGCTGCGGGTTCCCAAAGTTACTGCCACTGCTGTTGTAGCCATCTCCCAGGGTGACCTCTGGTGCTGATGCTGCATATGTTCTGGGCTGGCTCCTACCCTGGTGTCACAGACCTTTCCTGCTGACCTCCTAAATTATCTTGGATTAGAAAAATGTCTCACTCTGATCTTTTGTTGACTCTGTTGCTCCAAAATTTAGTTTATGGCATTATTTTAAAGTTATGTGAAGGGGAATGTTGGGAGAATTAAGCTGAGTTGCTGCCTCTCCTCCATCATCTTGACTCTGCCATCCTTAGTCATTATTGAGAGAAAACTGAGGCATTGAGGACACTAGATTTATCAGTATTTATTATGATTTCTCAATTAATTACAGAACTAGAACTATTTCCTAGATCTTCTAATAGTTTTTATTACCTAACATCCTGGGTATTATTGCATATGTGTTCATTTGGTCATGAACCCATTTCTGGTAGTTGGGTCAAACACATTTGGGTTCCTCCAAGGAAATAGATGAGTGGTAGCAAAGACTATAAGAGGGAGGAAAAGCAGTTATAGGGCCCCTTAGCTTGCAAGCTGGGGGAAACTGGAGAGCATTGAGTCCACATGCCCCTGAGGAGGAGTTATTTGATTAACTTAATGGCATTTTGTTTGAAAAGAAGCAGGAAGAATTATTGGTTTGGTCTCTAGTTTGTTGTTTTATAATTTTGGCTAATTAGAGCCACCATTGTGACATTTGATTGGGTATCTGTAAGACTGGATGTAGTTGAAACTCAGATTTTCTTGTAAGTATCTTTTAGTTGACCCTAAAATAAAAGCATATTGACATGTTTTTCAAGGTGTGACATTACAGTTTGTTTGTTGGGGGGGGGGGTTTGCATAATTTACTGTGTCTGTTTTAGGAGTTACAAATTGAGAATTAGATGGCTGAAGGTGTGAAATGATAGTGTTACGAATTAATTTTCTACCAGTAATTTCAAATTGAAAACAGAAAAAACAACTGAACCCAGCCAAGTTTACACTACCAAAAAAAAAAAAATCTATACTAGAGGATCAATTTTCAAAATACCAGAAGATACAGAGAAGTTTCTGAAAATCACAGATGGTATTACTGTTCCTCAAAAGACAATTGAGAGGACATCATTAACTAACCAAAGCAGTCATTTTCTAACTTGTTTTTATTTTTCAAATTTATTATTTACTCATCTTAACATTTTTTTTAATTTTGAAGTTCAGATTTTCTTCTTTCCTCTCATATCCTCTGACAGTCACTGAGAAAGCAAGCAATATATCAATTATACATGTGATATTGTTCAAAACATTTCTATATTTCCCCAAAAAAGCAAGTAAAATAATGGAAGAAAATTATTCTTCATTATTCATCATTCATGCTTTGGAATTGTCTTGAATCATTGTATTGATCAGAGTAGACAAGTGTTTCCCAGTTGATCATTATTACAACATTGCTGTTACTGTGCAAAATGATCTGCTTCTTTTCGCTTCACTTTACATTGGTTCATATAGGTAATTGCTATGTTTTTCTGAGGCTTTATTTTAAAGTAGATTGGAGGGGGATGTTCAGAGAGTTCAGCTGGGTTGCTGCCCCTAATCTGCCATCTTCAAAAACAGTCATTTTTAAGAGTCATTGAATTAGCCTGATAGTATTTTAGGTTGTACCCTTGTAGTTGACTACAGCCTGAAAAGAAACAGTGAATTACTATATTGGTAAAGAATAGAGTTTTTCTGAGTGTTTTTTTTTAACCCTCCATTTATCAGTATTCCTGTTGGCATTATATGAGTTTTACATGTACATGAAAGAAACTGTTTTGGAGAACTTTTAAAGCTATATTTTGCTGCAATATAAGCAAGATGAACTCATAAACCAGAGGATAATGGATAGAAATTGTCCTCTGCTATCAGTCTCAAGCAAGTCATGAAACATAAAGATATCATTTCACCAGAGGTATTCATTACTTTGATGTAGTATATCCCATGCAGAATCTACATAGAAGAATTCATTAGAGGAAATCTTTCAGATGCCCATTTGTTGAGGACATGCTGATTATATCAAACCCCAGAATACTACAAAGCCTCCTCAGTGAGATTCATGACCATTCAAAAGGTCTTCTAATCTATCATTGAAAACCAAAGAGATGAATAATGTGTATTGACCAGATAATGTTATGCAATTGATCAGTGGATTCTTTCAATAACTGCCCATTGAATTGGCTTATGAATTTGTTTATCATCAGATGAATCTCTTTTGAAGTGAAAAATTTTTGTAATAAAACTTTAAAAAATGTTTCAGACATCAATATATCTGCTACTCTTTAAATGAAAAAAGCTTAATTTGACCTAGAATCAAAGAGAAAGAAAAGACTAGGCTGCATTGCATTTGGGAAATTGTGCAGTGCTTTCAGTTATTCCAGGCTGCTTCTGCACACAAAAACTCATCTTTTTAACACCAGTATTCCTCCATTAATGCCATTTGTGTGGAAATCATAGAATACTACAATCTCTGAAGAATCAAAATTATAGATCATGCAAAGGGCAGTGAAGAGACCTATTGTAGGTTTGCATCAGTTACAGTGTATTAAAAAAGGCAATTAGCATAAAGTAGAATAAAAGAACCTAAAAGAAATATAAGATCAGAGAGGAAGATGGACTGGTCATATAGTGAGAACAAATAATAGTCCATGGACAGCTTGAGTGCTGCTTTTGTATCCATTAATAACAACTTGGGAAACATTTCTGTGGTATGTCCTCTTTGGAGCATTTATGGAAGGACTTGGACAAGAATCACAGGATGAGAAGGTGTGGCAGGCTTGAGATCAGTGCCATTCGATGGATAACTAACAGTTACTTAATCCCTGCTCCATTGAATGAAGTTTAAGAATTGGTTTATATTTCATACATGGTGGGAGGATCCGAGTAAGAAATTTGGCATGAGTTTTTTCAGACAAGCTTTCACTGGTGTCTTTGTTCTCTACGACTGGGTTAAGTGCTAACACCATTATTATGGATTCAAATTCAGAATATCCCACTTAATTTTACTCTTGTTTCAGGGCCACAGGGATGTAGCCCTGACCAAATAACATACTAACAGTATGTAACTAATGTTTTGTTTGAATTTGAAAGGCAGTGTTAGTTGGATTTCCTTCCTTTAACCAGGGCCTCAAGTTCTTTATAAGAACTTGACTTTTAAAAAAGATACACAACAGATAACAAACAGATGACCCTGGACACTCATTCAGTCTCCCTCAGCTTTCTGTTTCTCCATCTGTAAAATGGAGCTAATAAGAGCTAGCATTCACCTAGTCTTTAGGTTTGCAAGGTTCATTATGTAGGTGCTCTCATTTGATTCTCACAACAACCTAGAGGGATCCCCATTTTTACAGATGAGGAAACTGAGGCTGTACAAAGCTAAGAGACTTGCCCAGGGTCACACACCTAGAACGTAACGAGCCTGCAAAGATCTGAAGCAAGATTAGAAATAAATCCTCCAGACTCTAAATTCAGCACTTTGTTTACTGTGCACCAACCTGCCTCCAGATGATAGGCTCCAACATCATAAACCTCATAGAGGAGCAGGGAGGAGACACTTTCTGCAGCAGTTCTGACCAAACAAGGGATAGAGAGAAACATAGGCTGCAAAATGGATGTCTCTTCACTTCTAATGTACTTAGCACAGTGCCTGGTGCATAGAAAGCCTTGTCTCCATGCTAGCAATCAGGATTCTCTCCAAGCTCAACTGCTAACTCTCGAGGCTTCTTTCTTCACCGTCACCCAGGAGCCTTTTCACCTTGGAATGGTCCGAGGATATCAACAGGCATTTAACAAAAGAAGAAAATCACACTGTCAACAACCCTAAGAGGAGTGCAAATTAAAAATAGGTTCTTCCTCAGATTAGCAGAGAAGACAGAAAAGGAAAATGACAGATGTTATATCAACCTGCTGTTCTGGAACACAGTTTGGAACTCTACTCAGATTGTCATCTTCCTGTACCTGCCCTTTCATCAGTGTCACTGCTCCTCAGCATAGACCCTGAGGCGATCAAGCAAAGAGAGACTGTGGTGCAGGAAACAGAGAAGGGGATTGGCATCAGGGGACTTCCAATTTAAATCCTGCCTCTGCCAAATACCATTCTGTGACCTTGGGTAAATCACATTGTTTCTCTAGATGGTATAAAATTCTTTCCAGCTCTAAATATGGTCTTGTGATTACATTCACAAAAATATTCATAACTGTTTTTTATGGCAGCAATGATAATGATTATGGTTAGTATTTTTATGGTGCCTACTATGTGCCCTCAGGCACTGTGCCAAGCACTTTTAGGAAATGTCTCTTAATTGAGGAATAACTAAACAGATGATGGTATGTGGATATAATGGAATATTAGTATGATAAAAGGAATAACAGAAGGGAAGGGTTTAGAGAAATTTGGGAAGACTCGTATGAACTGAGTATTTCCAGAAGAGTAATTTATGCAATAGCTATTATATGGTAAAGAAAAATGACTTTGAAAGACTTAAAAGTATTGAGCTGTGCAATGACAGGCCACCGTTCCAGAGGACTGATGAGGGAGTAAGCTTTCTGCTTTTTAACAGAGAGATGATGGACTCAAGATGCAGCCTGACACATGCATTTTCAGACATGATCAGTATATGCATTTGTTTTATTTGAAGGGAAACATTTTTAATTGTCTGTGGGACAGAAGATAATTATGCCAAAAAAAGAAAGAAAAGAGAGTGAGTGAAGTCTTTTTAAACATTTGGAAGAGAGCAAAAGATAGTTCAGAAGGAAAAAAGACAAGCCTGGAAGCTTTAAAACTAGCATGGTTTTTGAAACTAACATGGTCACTTTTGAAAAAGTAAGACGTACATATTATCTCCCAAAAGGCTGTTGACTGTCAGGAGTGATCTAGAAGGGACATCCATGTGAGATGAATGAAATGGCACTAAGCTTTGTTGATGGTGTTTATCAAAGGTTTCTTGTCTACAGATCGTGTAGCCATCTTGTTTCCAAAAACATGAAATTGTTTGAGGTGAAAAAGTGAGGCTACTTTTATTTCCATTTTAGTATTACAAGCTTTGGGGAGCTAGGTGGTTATAGTGCATAGAACTAAGTTCAAATGTGGCCTCAGATACTTACTAGCTGTGTGACCCTGTTTGCCTCAGTTTCCTCATCTCTGAAATGAGCTGTAGAAGGAAATGGCACACCACTCTGTTTTCTCTGCCAAGAGAACCTCAAATAGGTCATGAAGACTTGGACATGCCTGAAATGACTGAACGACAACAACATTATAAGTTTTCCATGTTGTAATATAATTAAGAAATGCTGGCCTGTGAGGCAGAAAGACCTGAGTTCAAATGTAGCCTCAGAAACTTCCTCGCTGTGTGACTCTGGGCAAGTCCCTTAACCTCTGTCACTGGAGAAGGAAATGGCAGCCACTCCAGCATCTTTGCCAGGAAAAACCCATGTTCAGCAGTCCACAGGGTCATGGAGAATCAGAGACAACTGAGAAGACTGAACAATATCAACAATATTCCTTAAAATTGTTCAAGTGTTTCTGTTATTTTATTTTCTCAGGCTGGTGAATCTGTGAATGTGTGTAAATATCTGTGATTATGTAGAAAAGACTTGGGAAGTCAAAGTTAGTTTTCTTATTGCACTAAATAATTTATTTAGTTTGTATTATTAATTCCCAACATCTGGTCTTTGTTTTTGGTTTGTGGCCAGTTTATCATCTCATCACTTAGCTTCAGGAACCCTCCAGTGTAAAGTAAAAGAGTAGATGTGGAAATTCCTAGTTTCTAAGCAGTCAGCTGAATTCTCAACATTTTCTCTTTGGGGTTATATTAATTTCTTCATTTCCTTTTTTTTTTTTTCACAGCTTCACCAGAATTCCTGAAGAAACCTGCTAATATATATGCACACGAATCCATGGATATTGTGTTTGAATGTGAAGTGACCGGGAAGCCCATGCCAACTGTGAAATGGGTCAAAAATGGTGACATGGTTATCCCAAGTGATTACTTTAAGATTGTAGTAAGTATTTTTTCAGAGGTTATTTCCAACTCTCCAATGTATGCATGTGAAGACTATTTCTGGTTTGAGTCATTTACTTATGGTTAAAGACTTAGAAATGTTTACATAAAATCCTAGTGCCAGGCACTGAACTGGCGCTTGAGATACTAGTTAAATAAACCAGAAGATCTCAGCCCTCAGAGTGCTTACATTCTTAAGGCTAGGAGCTAACCAGGAAGTGGCCTGGAGGTCTGGGCCCCAGCAAGATAAGGCTCAAAGCCTCTGAGGCTGTGTCCAGGTGTTAGTAGCAAGGAGGACTCCAGGGGGTGGCCCAAGTAGAGTCCCCAGAGGAGCTAAGTGATTTGCTCAGAGACATGAAGCTAATCAGTGTCCAGGACATGACCAAGACTCAGCTGGCCAGTATTCTCTCTCTCTATGACACTGTACAGCCCCAGCTTCAGTAGAGCATCAAAAATTACTTGGCCTTTGATTCTCCAGTCAGAGGGTCAATGTCTGATCCCTTTCATAGCACAGTCTGGTCCTTTCTAGCCACATGTTTGAGGAGGGGCGCAGATGACAACTTTATGACCTCAGGCAAAGTATTTCACTTTTCTGAGCCTTACTGTTCTCATCTATTTAGATGATGAGGTTGGACTGCATGACCTCCAAGATCCCTTTCATCTCAACATCTGTTGGAAAGTACTTTGTGAAACAAGAATGCATTGTACAGATGTAAATGTTAGCATCTTTGTTCCATTGATGCAGAAGCCACATACTAGACACCAAAAAGAGCTCTTGGATATTAGTTGAGTACAGCATACTGCAATGGACTCAGATCCTATTTCTGCCTTTTGAAAACCACATGCCTTTTGTCAGCTTCACCTTTCTGAGCTTCAGTGTATTGATTTATGTCCTTTATCATATGCCTTTCCTGCCATTTTTATGTCTTTTCTAAACATACAGTAAATTCTTTAAGGAGAAAGGTAGGCTAACATTCTCAGGTCTATTTTAGTTTTCATCCCAAGTCTTCCAAAATGGAACATAACCTTAGAAATCTGTGTTCCTATCTCACAGTATTGTTGTGATTGATGTGCTCGGTAAAACTTGGAGCACCATGTGAGTGTATAGTGGCGTCATTAACATCATCATTATTGTGTTGCACAAATGTGTGGCCCCCAGTGGGCCCAGGTTTAGGGGAAAGAAGTTCAAAACAAAACAGAAGTGGACTTTGTTCTCACCAAGGTCATAGTTCTCAGTTTTCCCAAATAGTTTCATACCAGAATTCTTTAAGCCATAGCACTGATTAATACAGTACCTTAGTGCAGTAACAAGCATCTATATAAATACTTAGTGATAATTTGAAATCTAAATTACTCCATTAAACTTTTAATGTTTGGACATTTCTTTCCTTGTAATCACATGCCTAATTGTGCCTCCCAGGCTATATATATCCTAAACTGGTATGTGTGAACTACACAACAGAACGTATCATAGAAAGGCATCTCCCGAAAAATTAAACTAAGTGGAAATCCATCTGTCAGAGCTGAATTAGATCTCATTCTTTCATCTCTTTCTTTACTGGATGACGACAGTGACATTTTTGCCCTCTAATCACCACATGCCATAGTGTTCTGATGCGTGGGAGCTATGTTTAGTTTTAAAGTGAGTGTCTCAGAAAAGTATTTTGATTTTGCTAATAAATAATCTTGAGGTCAGATCACCCATGATGTTAAATATGGCCATATGATACTGATGCCTGTTTTGCTAGAGACAGAACAACAAACGAGTATTTGTTACATGTATCCCAGGAAGGATGCAGAGTTTAGATGCAGATCCCTGTTAGAAATATTGTGGGTGCTTTCCTTTTGGGTAAATGTGGGTTTTAAAAGACATTCCATAATATGACATTTAGATGACCTTTTGTTTGTGACTATAGTAATGTTTAGTAATTAGATCATAAAATTATGTTTATTCTTATTTCTCAGAAGGAACATAACCTTCAGGTTTTGGGTCTGGTGAAATCAGATGAAGGATTTTATCAGTGCATTGCAGAGAATGATGTTGGAAATGCCCAAGCTGGAGCCCAGCTAATAATCCTTGACCATGGTAAGAAGGGATGGGGTGATGGGATGAAGTGTGTGAGGTGCTGAAGAGCTGCTGCTTGAGGCAGTGTTAGAAAAACCCTGCGTGCTGTTAATCTCTTGGTAATGACTTGTTTCATTAAGAGCCAGGGGTGAGAGGACATAAAGAAAGTTTAAGATAAAATTTTCTTATTGAAATGTATACCTTAGAATGACCCAACAAATGGTTTTGGACTCCCACTTTTTAAATAAAAATTTCAGTTACGATCTGAATGGGAATTGTAGTTAAGAAGAGAAGAAAATGAAGATCCATGGATTCTCATACATGCTTCTAACTTTACATTGCATTAATTTAAAAATGAGAATTCTGTTCATGAAACTATAGGATTAAGAATTAGAGGGAGACTTGGGCTTAGAAAAATTGGGGTGGGGCCACGAGAGGACACCTGTGTGAACTGGGGCAAGTGACTTAATTCCTTTTTGCCTCGATTTCTTCAGTTGTAAAGTGAGGAGGAAAAGAAGAACAGCGCCCATCTCCCAGCGCTTGTAAAGCCCTGAACACCGTTCCTGACACATAGTAGGCCATTTATAAATGTGAGCTTGGTCATAATGCCGTTCTCAGAGGAGAAATCCCAGTTCAGGCCTTTCGAACTATAGTCCTGTGCTCTTACTACTGTGCAGTGCTACCTTGTTTCCTATCAAGGTTGGACTCCAAAGTATCATCAATACTTTGCAACAAATTAGATTTTTTTTCCCTATTTTTTTTTAGTGAAAGAAATAAAGCATTTAATTTTTTTTTTCAGTTATAGTAGAACTAGTGATAAATTTATGAAATTTTATTTTTGAAATTCAATGGATGTTTGGTATCTGGAATAAGTGCTATAGATAAGAAACAAACTTAGGAAGTAATCTTGGGAAGATGCTTTTTTGGTAGATGTCTAGACTTTCAAGAAAGCCCTTTATCCTGAACCTCCCACAGTTATAATATATTCCTTTTTGTAGTCATCATTTAGAATGTGATTGAGAAAACATTAAATTGGAGTAGGGGAACCTGCTTTAGTTTATGTGTTTTTTATTCATCATACTTCTCCTTCATATTGCTCTTGTTACAAAACCAAATGAGTATTCTCATACTGTCATGAAAATTTTCTCATGCTTTATTTAATAGTTTCAAAATAAATATAGGTTAAACTGAGAAGAAGTGAGAATAGATCTCTCTGGGATCACTGTTAACAGGGCTTACTTAGCATAGCAGGCACAAGTTTTCCAGACTGAAAGTATGAGTGTGTCTTCCTCTAACTTCACAAATACTTGTTTATGTTAGAAAATTCTATAGCCTAAAGTATTAATTATGTGTCTAATCCATAAATGCATACTCAGTAAAGGTGCTAAATGGACTAGGAGAGAGGACGGGCAGGGGATAGAATATTTAGGAAAGTCATAAAAACACATAATTCACTATAATTAGCATCATTTGTAATTCTGTAATCCTATGTATGTTATCCTATGCAGGTCCAGAACATAAAAAGGGTTAAGAACTCCTTTATTTGGAAGTTATGTATTATAATCCATTGTAATCCATTGTACTTAAGTTAACACTGTTCCCCCGGAGGGAACAGTGGACAGTAAATGAAGGACTCAAACTCTTGGTATTGGAAGAAGCTCCCTGGGAATCTATTCCTGTCTGTACCTGAGGGGGAATTCCCCCTATAACATGCCTTATACTTCCATTTTGAAACCTTTCTTACAAGGCTTCTTAGTCTGCTTTTGTGTAGCTCTGATTGTTGAAGCAATTTTTCCTGATATGAAACTCATCTAACCTTATTAACTTGTCTCCATTGCTCCCACTTGTGCCTTCTGGAGGCAAAGGATATCATGTTAGTCCTTCTTCCATGTGTCAGACCCTTTCAATATAGCTCTTATGCCCCTCATTAGTCTGATCTCCAGACTGAACATCCCATGTTGCTTCATTTGCTCCTCTCATCAAATCATTTTGAGTCCTGGCATCATTTTGGTCACCCTCCTCTGGACACACTCCAGCTTGTCAAGCTAGTTCCTAAAGCCAGGCATTCAGAATGGAATGTATTACTCCATATGCCATCTGACAAAGGCAGCAAACAGAGATGATTCAGTTCAACAGTAAGCATCTTTATGTGACTCTGAGGCCTGTGCTAGATGATGAGGATGTGCATACAAATAGAAAGCCAGTTTGGACCTTGAAAAGCTTACTTTCTGCTGAGGGTGCTATGGGATGGATATGGGGCTATCTGGACATTTAATAAATGCTTGGAAGAATCAAAGGTTATTTCAAGGAGAGAACTCTACCAAATTGGAGAATCTGGGAAGTCTTCATGGAGGCGGTTGTACCTGAGCCAGGCCTTGGAAGAAGGTAAAGATATCTGTAAAGGCAGAAATGGGAAGGGAGTTAAATGCAAATTCAGGAAGCAATGAGAAGAATAGGTTAACTGGAACAGAGATCCCATAGAGGGGAGTGGTGTGAATCAGGCTGAAAAGTATATAGGAAGCAGATTGTGGAGGGCCTCAAGTGATTGACTGAGAGGTTTGGTTTTTTTCTCTCAGTAGAGAGTCACTGAATATTTTGTTAATGAAGGTTTGAACCAAAGTGTAGGTGGAAAGGAAAGGGATTTGGAGACTAGTGTTGGAAGCAGGGAAAGGAGAAGTCAAAGGTGATTCTCATGTTCTAGGTCTGCAGTGACTCTGGAGAGGAGTAATGTCATTGGTAGAACCTACATGCTCCTTTTAGTAAGGTCCTGAACCAGAGTTTCCTACCTAATAATAGGATTGTTAAGATACAATTGAGGCAGAAACACTGTCCCACATGTACCTTGTGATTTTGTATTCAGATTGGTTTTGAGAGTCCTAATTGTGGTCAGCCAGATATACTTAGTACTTCCTAATGCTGCAGCCCTTTAATACAGTTCCTCCTGTTGTGGTGATCCCCAACCATAAAATTATTTTTGTTGCTACTTCATAACTGTAATTTTGCTACTGTTATGAATCTATCTGATATGCAGGATGTATTTTCATTGTTACAAATTGAAGATAACCCACAGGTTGAGAACCTTTGACTTAGTAGCTCTCTAGTAGTTCTTTTTTTTAAATTAACTTTTGTTTATTTTTAGTTTACATCATTCATTTCCACAAGATTTTGATTTACAAATTTTCTCCCCGTCTTTCCCCCTACCCACCACCCCAAAACAGCAATCCCACTGTATACCCACCTCCCCCAATTTGCTGTCTCCTATATCCCTCCCCCATCACCCCTTTGATTTTCTGGTAGGGCAAAATGGATCTCCCTACCCCAGTGCCTGAATATCTTATTTCCCAGTTGCATGTAAATAACAATAATAATAATAATATATTTTTTAAACATTTGATTTTAAAACTTTAAATTCTAGATTCTTTCCCTTCCTCCTTCATCACCCACCCCCACTGGAAAGACAAGCAATTCAATACAGGCTGTATATGTGTAGTTACACAAAACATCTCCACAATAGACATATTGTGAAAGACTATGTTTCCCTCCTTCCTATCCCACCCCCTACTTGTTCTATTCTCTACTTTGTCCCTGTCCCTTTATAAAAGTGTGTGCTTCTAACAACCCTGCCCCCCCAACCTGCCCTCCCCTCCATCATCCCCCCCCATCCCCATCCCCCTACTCTCCTGTAGGGCAAGATACCCAATTTAGAGTGTATGTCATTCCCTCCCTAAGCCAATTCAGTGAGAGTAAGGTTGACCCATCCCCTTTTGCCTTCCCGTTCTTCCCCTCCATTGTAACAATTATTTCTTGCCTCTTCTATATGAGATAATTAACCCTATTCTGTCTCTCCCTGGCTCCTCTCATTATAATCCTCTCCCACCTCTCAATTTCACCTTTTAAAATATCATCCCTTTCTATTCAGTTGATCCTGTGCCCTCTGTCTATGTATACCTGTACACATACATACATACTCACATATGTATTCATATGCATATGAATGTATAGACATATGTGTATGTGTGTGTGTGCACACACACACATTTATATTCCCTTCAAATATCCTCATACTGAGAAAAGTTTCATAAGTTACAATTATCGTTCTTCCATGTAGGCATGTAAAGAGTTCAACTTTCATAAATTCCTTATGATTTCTTTTCCCTATTTACCTTCTCATGCTTCTTCTATTTGAATGTCAAACTTTTTATTCAGCTCTGGTTTTT
>CM053589.1:171963355-171986685 GCA_028646515.1 Pseudochirops corinnae | reverse complement strand
AAATCTCTGTGGGGCTCTGCTTCCAGAAGGGAAAGCTCTGTCCCAAATCGCTGGGGTCTCCCCGGCTGCCGTAGACTTCCAGCTGACTGGATAATGAAGACTCCAAGACCGAGGCCCAAGACGACGATCTGGATCCAGGCCGCTCAACGTGAGAGCACTGGCCTGAAACAATTGCTCAGTCCCCCTGCTGTCTGCAGGCCGCGGTTGGGAAGCTACAACGCGGAGGCGGGTGCAAAACCTCTGCCTTTTGCTTTTCCGCTCTGGAGACCTTTCGGCCAGACTGCTTATCTCCCCCTTTCACAATCCCCGCTCACAGCTGGTGCTAATCTGCTCACCTGAGAGGCTTCTCCCGCCCAGCTGCCCCCGGGGCAGAGCCTTGGCTTCAGGCCAGGTTGGTTTTGGTTTGCAGTGCTGATATGGTTCCTCGTAGCCGAGCTGACTTTAGTGGGAAGTATCCTTGTGTGCGTTTTGGAGTTCTAGGATTGGTTTAGAGTCCTATTTTATGGGTATTTTGGGGTGGCTATGTGAGAGTTGCGATATGTTGCTGCTGCTACGCCACCATCTTGGCTCTGCCCCCAGTGGGGGAAATAAAAAGAAATCATCACTTGGGAAAACTGAGCCCTAGTGAAAGGCACAGGGGAATCATTTCACAAGAATGAGAGGGAAGTAGAGGCAGGGCATTTGGGAGACTCATGGCTCCGTACTGGCTACTTTTGTGCACATGACACTGCCTGTCCCAGTTGACATTTTTGAGAAATGCTGTGCTGCCGTGTCAACAAGGCAGGGCCCACCTGAGTTTAAGAATGCCCACCACTTTTCCAGAGCAGCCTGCTTGTTCTTAGTTGAATGTGGAGATAATACAGAATTTAGGGAACACTACTCTTAGTTGAATGTGGAAATAATACAGAATTTAGGCAACACTACTTAATCCAAGAGTTGCTTTAGCATTTTGTGTGGAATCTAGAGCTTTATATTCCTTTTTAGTATATAAAAAAAATATTTTCAATTAGGAGCACTAATTAGGATTAAAAAAATCATTTTTCTCTGAAAGCAAACCTCACTTGAGTTACATAGATTGGCCAATAGATATATGCATTATGGGGAATGGAGTTTCTCCATGGACTGATTTCAGTTTATTTTCTAAATTTCCCGCTGATACAGGGATTTGAATTTCATATCTTTTTAGAAAGGCAGCTAATATCCCGAAATCCAGTTTTTCTGTTCCTTAATGGTTGAAACTAGCTCATTTACCATCTTTTAAAGTGAATTATGAATTTTTTCTCTTCCTTCTGAAAGTTTCATCCAGAAAAGACTTTGAGTCAGGTTATAAGGATTGGATGTTCATATTTTTTAATTAAAAAACAAACAAACCTCTAAGGAACTCTGGTCTAAGTGACTATAGAAAGCTGATAGATAAGGATGAATCACGTAAGAACAAGACTGGAAACTGAGAGGGTACCTGTCAGTTGGTTAATGACTGAATAATATGAATTTAATGGAATATCACACCCTAAGAACTGGCAAAAGGAGCTGTTTCAGATAAACTGGGAAGACTTGTATGACCTGATGAAGAAAATGTGCAAAACCAAGAGAACAATTTAAATAATCAAAATCACATTGTAAAGACCAACAACTAAGAGAGACTTAAAAATGATGATTATTGCAGTGACCGACCACAAACAAGACATACTGGCGATAATTAGCATTAGAAGTGCGGACAAGCGCTAACGCTAAGGGGAGTTGCAAAAGGCTTCCTCTGTAAGGTGGATTTTAGTTGAAATGTGAAGGAAGCCAGGAGGCAGAAATAAGAAGGGAAAGAATAAAGATATTATACTAAGAAGAAATCCATAGGCTTAACCAGACTTCCAAAGTCAATCACCAAGCATTTATTAAGTGCCTTTTCTGTGCCAAGCACTATACTAGATACTTTATTTCTAGAGATAAAAAGAAAGGCAAAGAACGGCCCCTGCCCCAAGGAGCTTATGGTATAATGAGGGGTACAACTATATGCAAACAAGATACATACAGAATAAATTGGAGATGGCCAATAAAGGGAAGACTTTAGTACGAAAAGGGATCAGGAAAGTTTCTTATAAATAGTAGGATTTCATCTAAGACTTGAAGGAAGCACTAGGAGGCAAAGATGAAGTGGGAGAGTGTTCCACACATAGAGGACAGTAATTAATAACCAAAGCTGGAAGATGGAGTAGTTAGTGTGAGGAACTGAAGGAGGCCAGTGTCACCAGATTGCTGTATGTGGCCAGAAGACTATAAAGGGAGGAAGGAGCCAGTTTATGGAACGTTTTAAAAGCTGAATAAGATTTGATGTTCCTATTTGTTTAATTGAAAAAGAAACCCCTCTGTTAGAGCTGTGGTCTAAGTGACTATAGAGTGCTGATAAGTAAGGATGACATCACACAAAGCAACAGGACTCTTGAATATAACACACTGTGGTATCGTGATAAAAAGTAGTGTACTAAGCTATGTGGTCAGTGGCCTTTCTCAGTGCTAGGTTTATGCTCTGTGTCTTCTTGATTACCAGTATTCTGTGGTTTAAAAAGCAAGCATTCTTGTAGAAAGCCGAGTATAGAATGTCAGCACCTTTACATGGAGTACTGTTGAGAGGTTCCACAACCCCTTTAGTTTCAAATTTTCTCCCCCCCTCCCCATGGTGGCATGCAGTCAAATATAGGATCTACCAGTACCTTCACATTAAACGTTAGTCAGGTTGTAAAGAAGGATTATAACCAGTGGAGTGAACAGTGAGAAAGAGGAAACCAAACAAGAAAAAGAGAGAGCAAGTAGTTTGCTTCAGTCTGCATTCAGACTCTGCAGCTCTTTCTCTGGATGTGGACATCTCTTTCCATCATGAGTCTTTTGGAGTTGTCTTATAACCTTGCATTGCTGAGAGGAGCCTGGTCTATCAAAAATTAGTCGTCACACATACGTTGTGTCTGTAATTGTGTACAGATTTCTCCTAGTTCGGCTCTTCTCACTCAACATCAGTTTTTATACGTCTCTCCAGGTTATTATGAAGTCTGTCTGCTCCTCATTTCTTATAGCACAGTAGTATTCCATTACATTCATATACCACAACTTGTTCAGCCATTCCCTAATTGATGGGCATAACCTTGATTTCCACTTCTTTGCCACCACAAAAAGAGCTGCTATAAATATTTTTGTATGTACAGATCCTTTTCCCATTCGTATGATCTCTTTGGGATACACCCCTAGAAGTGGTATTGCTGGGTCAAAGGGTATATGCACTTATTTATAGCCCTTTGGTCATAGTTCCAGATTGCTCTCCAGAATGGTTAAATCAGTTCACAACTCCACCAACAATGCATTAGTGTTCTAGTTTTTCCACATCCTCTTCAGCATTTATCATTTTCCTGTTTTGTCCAGAGTATTCTTGTGAAAATGTATTGAGTACCCTTTTTATGTTCAGCCCTGTACTGTAATTATTGGAGAGACAGAAATGTTAAAATTCTTCCAATTAAGCTTCAACAGTTAGGAGCAAGGGTAAGCTGCTATCCATTCCTAGTCATAGTAAGCGGGGGGAAAAAACTTTTGATTATCCCCAGTGTAAGTAAATTTAACAAGTATAAATTTAAATTTACAAAATTAAGAAATTTTTGGACATAACAAACAGACTACATCTATAAAATTCTATTTTATAGTATCAAAATTATATTTGCAGAATTTTATTTTATAACATAAATGTATAAACAAATACTTCTTTTTTTGGTGGGCAATTGGGGTTAAGTGACTTGCCCAAAGTCACACGGCTATGTGTGTGTTAAGTTTCTGAGACCCGATTTGAACTCAGGTCCTCCTGACTCCAGGGCTGGTGCTCTATTCACTGTGCCACCTAGCCACCCCAACAAATACTTTTCAAAGAGGCAACAATTAGCTGCCCCAGTTCATTAAAATAACTTATTGTTCTAGATTCTGTTAAATGTCATATATGACTGAAATTACTTGGTATTTAATTATATAATACATCTAAGCCAACAATTCTAACCGTTTTTGTTTCTGGGTCCCCTTGACCATCTGGTAAAACCCATGGACCCCTTCTCAGGATCATATTTGTTTCCTACAACGTAATCAAAAGAAATGCTAAATTTCAATTAAAGGAACTATTTTTAACTTAGGGTCAGTGAACTTTAAAAAAATATTTTGATGACTATTTCAACATATTTCCTTTTTAATCATATATGTTTTATGCTTTTAAAAATATTCTAAGAACAGATTCATAGTAATTTCTAACTTTTCTGAATTCTTGTCTCCCTTTATATATACAGTGTACTATGACACTTGATAATGTTCTTCTAGATTCAGGAATGTCAGTTGTTTTTCCAGCTGCAATATTCATGATTCTTCTTACTCCTCTGTTGAGTCTTAGCACCATTACTTTTTTTTATCAATTATCTTACAAATACTTCATTACACTGAATAATTAGGTCTTAGCTGACTAGAAGAATATTTTGTCTTCAGCTTAGCATAAGTATAACCTGTGATTTCATTGGTATCCTAAATTCCTAGTGAGAAACTTCCTCTACCAATGTAGATTAATACTGTGATGGCACCTTGTCAGCTGCCTGGGTTACTGATTAGCCATGAGACTGGCCCAGGCTCCTGTAGCCAACATGTGTCAGAGGCTTCAACGGGAAATATGTGTGTGTGTGTATATATGTATGTATATGTATATTATGTATGTATATTTTTATATATACACACACTTAGACACACTATATATATGTTCAAAGAAGGAAGAAAATATGTGTGTATACACATACATGTATACATACACACACTCAGGTGGGTTTAGAAATCTATCTTACGCAGTAGGGAAATACATACATACATACATGTGTGTATGTGTGTGTGTGTGTGTGTGTGTGTGTGTTAATTTATATTATGCTGGCATCCAAGAAGCCTGGGGCCAATCTTAAAAATGATAATGTAGCTGGACCTGTGTAGTGATATGCCAACCACCATTGTATTCTAATGAAGATATTGCCTTGACTGCTCAGTTTTGAAATAAAATTTGCAAATGTTTCTTGAGCACCTACTATTTGTAGGGTAATAAAATATTTTCTGGGTGTTCTATCCACTGGAATACTATAGGAAAACAACCTAAGCGTTGTTGGCATATGTCTACTAGTGTGACTTATGTTGCCTGTTACAACTTTTTTTTTCCCCCTTTGGAAGATGATTTATGCTATTGAAAAGTTTACATATAGATTTGCAGTGTTCATAGGTTTGTTTATTTTTAATTTCCAATTAGAGATGTTTACTTGCTTAATTTATTCAACACATATCCACTAAATGTCTACCATATGAAAAGCCCTGAACCAGGGCTGTGAGCAGTATTGTGTTGGATCATTGCACTGATCAGAGTAGCCACGTTTTTCAGTTATTCATCATTACAACATTGCTGTTACTGTGCATGATGATATCCTAGTTCATCAGAGAAATTTGCCTATAATTTTTTTTGATATTACCTCTTTGTCTGTCTTCATTGTTCATACCTTTTAGCAAAATATAGTTTCTTCAATGATCTCTTTTAATTTCTGTTTTTGCCTTTGCTTTGTCTGAAATTGTGATTGCTACCCCTGCTTTTTCTTACTTTAGCTGAGGTATAATAGATTCTGCTCTAGACCTTTATTTTAACTCTGTATGTATCTTTTTGTTTCAGTTGTTCCTCTTATAAACAACGTATGTTGAATTCTATTTTCTAATCTATTTTACTATCTGCTTCAATTTTATGGGTGAATTCGTCCCATACACATTCAGTTATGATTACTGCATATTTCCCTTCATCTTATGTTTCTGTTTATCCTTCTCTTTTTTTATCCTATCCCTCCTCAGAAGTCTGTTTTGCTTCTGACCACTGTTTCCTTTAATCTACCCTCCTTTTCTCATCCCCTACAACCTATTCTCCCATATCTTTTATCCTCTTTTTCTTCTATTTCCCTATTTGGTAAGATGGATTTCTAGATCCACTTGGGTGTCTGTGGGTGTATGTATGTATGTATATATATGTGTGTGTGTAACACATGCAGACAGCTTTCTTCTTTGAACCAATTCTGATGAGAGTGAGGTTCAAGCATTAATTGCCATCCCCCCCATTTCCCCTTTCACTATAAAAACTTATCCTCACGTTCCTCTTTTATGTGAGAAAATTTTCCCCATTCTTCCTCTCCCTTCCCCCCTCTCCCTGTGCATCACTCTTTCTCACCCCTTCATATTTTTTTTATAGATCATCTCTACATAATTGAGTTACACCCATACCCTCTTTCTATAGTTTCCTAAATGTATTGCTGACGATAAACTTCATAAGAGTTTTGTGTATCATCTTCCCATTTAGGAATATAAACAGGTTAATTTTATTGAGTCCCTTATGATTAATCTTTTATGTTTATCTTTTTATGTTTTTCTCGAGTCTTGTGTTTGAATGTCAGATTTTCCTTTAAGTCTGGTCTTCCTCAGGAATACTTGAAAGTTCTCTGTTTCATTACATATCTATTTTCCCCCCACAGGATTATACTCAGTTTTGATGCATAGGTGATTTTTGATTATAGTCCTAACTTCTTTGCCTTTGGGAATATCGTATTCCAAGCCCTCTTGTCTATCAGTTTGGAAGCTGCTAAATTTTGTGTGATCCTGTCTGTGGCTCCATGATATTTAAATTTTTTCTTTCTGACTGCTTCAAATATTTTCTCCTTGACCTGAGAGCTATGAAATTTGCCTATAATATTCCTTTGAGTTTTCATTTTGGGATCTCTTTTAGGAGGAGATTGGTAAATTCTTTCAATTTCTCTTTTATCTTCTGTATCTAAGATACTGGGGCAGTTTTTCTTTTTAATTTTTTGAAATATGATATCTAGGTGCTTTTTTTAATCATGGCTTTTAGGTAGTCCAATAATTAATAATTTATCTTTTCTCAATTTGTTTTCCAGGTCACTTTTTTTCCCCATAAGATATTTCATATTTTCTAATATTTTTTCATTCTTTTCACTTTGTTTCACTATTTCTTGATGTCTGATGGAATCATTAGCTTACACTTGCTCAGTTCTAATTTTCAAGGAGTTATTTTCTTCATTGAGCATTTGTACCCCTTTTTCCATTTGGCCCATTCTGCTTTTTAAGGAATTCTTTTATTCAGTGAATTTCTGTGTTTCTATTCGTTCTCTTTTCATAATTTCTGTACGTCACTCTCATTTCTTTTCCCAATTTTTCTTCTACTACTCTTAGCTCTTTCTGGTGATTCTTGTTGGCCTTGAGTCCAGTTAACATTTTTCTTTGAGGCTTTGCATGTAGTTTTCTTTTTTCCTTTTCTTTATTTCTTTTTCATTTTCCTCTGAGTTTATGTCTCTCCTGTCACCATAGTAGTTTTTTTTGTGGTCGAGTTCTTTTTTTGTTGTTTGCTTATTTTTCCAGCCTGTTTCTTTACTTGGAACATTTTGTTGAAGTTGGGCTCTACTCACCTGGGTTAGGTTGCACTGTCCGTAACTTTAGGATTTTTCATGCTGCCATTTTCAGAGCTAATTCGGGAGATCTGCAAGTATTTGATGCTTCAAGGCGGTGTGATCTAGGGAGACTTGTGGTCACTGCTGTCCTAGTCTACACTCTGGTCTTTACCATGCTTCCCTGCAGCTTCAAGTATTAACACTTCTCTGCTTCCTTAAACCATGATCAGGACTCCTGCTCTCCTGCAGCCACAAATGCTGGTGTTCCTCTCTACCTTGGATATGGTACCAGGGCCCTTGCTCTCTTGTGACCTATCCTAAGCACTTCTCTCCTCCATGGAACTGCAACCCATAGCTGCATATGAATAATAGAAGTGCTAATCAGTGCCAGCTGCATCCAGTGCCAGCAAAAGGTCTCCTGCATTCTTCTCTGACCCCCTTACTGTCTCTAGGTTGAGAGCCCCTGAAGTTGCTGCTGGCATAGCTGCCTCCAAGGCCCATGACTGGTACTGTTGTCATGCTGTGGGCTGACTCCTACCCTGTTGTTATAGATCTCTACTACTGACCTCCTAAGTTGTTGTGGACTGGAAAAAAATGTCTTACTCTGACCTTTTGCTGGCTCTGCCACTCCAAAATTTGATTTGAGGTGTTATTTTAAAGTTATTTGGGAGGTAATTTTGGGAGAGTTTGGCTGGATGGCCACCTCTAATCTGCCATCTTGGTTGTGCCTCAGAGCAATTTCTTCACAGTAGTCTAATGAAGAAGTATTATTACTACTAATTTACAGATGAATAAACTATTGTTATAATCCAGCTATGTAATGTTATTAAATTGGAGTTTTATCAATGACAATAATAAAAAAGGAACAAATTGAGAGAGCTTTTGAAAGTAGATTTCACAGGCCAAGAGTGTGGAAATAGTTTATTAAAGGGACCTCTTACAGTAAATTATCAGAGTTCTGTCCCAAATAAAGCTAATATGTTGTCTTTGAAGTATAAAGATGTGATCTTAATGTAAATGTGAGATTTGAATAATTCTTATTTGCCATAAATTTTACTGTAATTAGTGTTCCTTATGCTAGGCATCTTCTGAGAATTCTGAACATAATTAAAGCAGCACAGATAAGTGCTACCTTTATATTGAACATAAGTTTCATTCCAGCAAAAATTTTCATTATATCTTTTTAGTTTTTTGGTGTTTTTTTTTTTTTTAAGACTTTGGGGAGTGGCTAAGTGGCACAGTGAATAGAGCACTGGCCCTGGATTTAGGAGGACCTGAATTTAAATCTAGCCTTAGACACTTAACACTTACTAGCCACGTGACCTTGGACAAGTCACTTAACCCCAATTGCCCTGCCCTAAAAAAAGACTTTAGAGGACTATTTCATGACTCAGAGTTCAGATAATTGTTGATATCTGGTTGTTACACAAGGATATTTGCTCCTTTTCTCAATGTTGATTTTGAAATAGAGAGTAAATTTTGATCTCATTTTGATTCTTTCCATTCATAATAGGAAAAGAAGCCATTTTTTAAAGCATTAACAGAAGGGATCTAACATGTGTGAATATCTTTTAATTGGTTACTATTTTAAAAGATATGAAGTTTGCAGTAATTTATAGACAGAAGAATGCCATTTGGTGTGGGCTAAAGGAATAATTTACAATCTGGCTGCTTGTGGGCAAGATTTCATACCACTTTAATCTAGGATGTGCATTTCCTTGAATATTTTTTATGACCAAGTTACAATGTTAGAATTTTGATAAATATGCCAGTGTAAACTATTAGATTGTTATATGTTTGAAAGAATATTCTTTTAAAAACAATAATTTGCAGAATTTTAAAAAAGATTTTAATTGATACCTTTTTTATCGCCTTCATTTCCTGTTATACTGTTAAAAGTGCTGCCTTGAATATTTTGATGTGTAGAAAAAGAGAGACCTTTGAGATCATTGACCTCCATAAGATCTGTGTCCAACAGTGAAATCTCTAGGTCAGAACTCCCTGTTTAATGAAAAAAAATCTTGGAAAAATGAAGAGTAGTTTGGTAGAAATTAGGTTTACACCAGCTTCTTATGCCACATACCACAGTAACCTCAAAAGAGATACATAAGCTGAATATTAAAGGTGATAGCAAAAAATTAGAAGAGAATCATTATGAGGTACCTTTCACAACTATGACTGTGGGCAAATACTTAACCAAATTAGTGATAAAAGCAATCAACAAAGATAAAATAGATATTTCCAATTTTTTGGGGAAATACCTGAGTTGGGGAAATACCTGATGAAATGTTCCTAATGAGACTCTACTCTCTCCAAAGGTACCAGTGAACTCTTAATCGCCAAATCTGAGGGTGTTTTTCTCAATCCTTCTACTTCTAGATCACTTTGCAACTTTGGACACTGTTGCTCACTCCCTTCTTGATGCTTTCTAAGTGTTTGGAACACACCTGTCTCCTGCTTCTCCTCCTACTTGATTGTTCCTTCCCAGTCTTCTTCATCCAGATCACGTACATTAATTTTGCATGGCCCCCAAGGCTCTTGTCCTGGGTTCTCTCCCCTTCTCCTTTTATATGCTTTCCCATGGTAATCTCATTTCTATACAGATAATTCTCAGATTTATTTCTCCTTTCAATCAGTCAGTAAACATTTATTAAGCACCTGCTGTGTAGCAGGTAGACCCTGTCCTTGAGGAGTCACAATCCAGTGAGTGAAACATGTAAACAACTATGTACAAACAAGCTGTGTCAGATTAAATAGGAAATAATTACCAGAGGTTAAGACCCTGAAATTAAGATTGATTAGGAAAGGCTTCTTATAGAAGGTAGGATTTTAGCTGGGAATTGAAAGAAGTCAGTAGGTGGAGATGAGGAGGGAGGACATTCCAGATATGGGTATCAGTCAGAGAAAATGCCAGGAGTTGGTTGCTCTATCCACTGTGCCTTCTAGCTGCATCTGAATAGTAGCAAAAGATTTAAATGGCAGCTTGAAGCAACGGTAGAAGAGAGTCTGCAAAGAAATATATGATTAATTGCCCAATTAGTTGTACAATAATTGTTGCAGAAATTTTGAAGGAGATTTCCCTTCAGTCTATGTTGATTGGAAAAGATTTGTCATTATTTTAATAGGAATAGAACAGAGCATTGTGAACAGTGAACTAGAATGAAAACATAAGTGGAATCCATGGTATAATCACCATATCCATTTGACTGATTTTCAGTGACAGGAGGTCAGGAAAGCTTGACAATGTATAGATTGAGGGAGAAGAGAAGATTTGTATTTTCTTTTTTTAAAATTTAATATTTTATTTTTCCCCAATTGTATGTAAAAACAATTTTCAACATTCATTTAAAAAATTGTGTTTGTAAATTTTCTGCTTCCCTACCTCCCCACCCCCATCATTGAGAAGGCAAGCAATTTGATATAGGTCATACAAACATATTTCCATATTAGTCATGTTGTAAATGAGAACACAGACCAAAATAAAAACCCAAGAAAAATAAAGAAAGTAAAAAAAAAAAATTATGCTTTGATCCGTATTCAGATTCCATCAGTTCTTTCTCTGAGGATGGATAACATTTTTCATGATGAGTCCTTCAAAATTGTCTTGGATCATTGTATTGCTTGGAATAGTTAAATAATTCACATTTTTGTCATCTTACAATATTGCTGTTTCTGTGTACAATGTTCTTCTGGTTCTACTCATTTCACCTTGCATCAGTTCATGTAAGTCTCTCCAGGTTTTTCATTTTTTATATTATAGTAGTATTCCATCACAATCATATATAACAAATTGTTCAGCCATTCCACAATTGATGGACGTAGTTCCAAATTGCTCTACATAATGATTGAATCAATTCACAACTCCCATAGTGCATTAATGTCTCAATTTTCCCACATTCCCTCCAACATTTATCATTTCTCTCTCTCTCTCTCTCTCTCTCTCTCTCTCTCTCTCTCTCTGTCTCTCTCTCTCTCTCTCTCTCAGGGAAGACAAGGCAGTTGGGGTTAAGTGACTTGTCCAAAGTGTTTGATGCTGGATTTGAACTCAGGTTCTTCTCACTCCAGGGCCAGTGCCCTATTCACTGCACCACCTAGCTGCCCCTATCATTTTTCTCTTAAAGATCATCCTTAACTTCAAAATCACTCTGGTCCCAGACCAAGGACTGTTTGGACCCTAAATGACCCAAAGTGAATGGTAAATCACAATTGTTTCTGTTTTGGCCAGAAACCCTGAAGGTCTTCCCTTCCCAGAGCTCTTTTTTTTTTTTTTGAAGAGGCCATTCCAATTTGCCTCATTTTCTTTAAGCCTTAATAACTGAATAGCCTTGCCTCAGTCAAACTGAGACCTGTTAAAGACCTTAGCTTAAAAAAGCCAACATTGTCCATTGTATCCTGGACCCTCTACAAGTCATCCTGAGCCATATCTGACCACTGAACTAAGATGGCTCTGGAAGAGAAAGTGAGGCTGGTGACTTTGCACAGCCCTCCCTCACTTAAATCCAATTCTCTTGCATGTCATGGCATCACCTCCCTGATTTAATGGACAAACAGTAGCAGCAACAGCAACCTGTTAGTCAGTCTAATGGTATGTGGTAATACCTCACAGTTGTTTTAATTGCATTTCTCTAATCAGTAGATTTAGAGCATTTTTTCATATGACTATAGATAGTTTTGATTACTTCATTTGAAAGCTAACTTCATTTTTTTATCATTTGTCAATTGGAAAATAGTTCATAATTTTATATATTTGACTCATTTCTCTATATATATTTGAGAGATGAGGACTTTGTCAGAGAAACTTGCTTCAAAATTTTTTTCACAGTTATAATTACTAATTGTATTTCCCTCCATCCCATTTCCCCTGTTTATTCTATTCTCTCTCTCTCCTTTCACCGTGTCCCTCCTCAAAAGTGTTTTGCTTTTGTCTTTTGCCTCCTCCAATCCACCTTCCCTTCCATGAACACCTCCTTTCTCTTATCCCCTTTCCCTCCTACTTTCTTGTAGGGTAAGATAGATTTCTAAACGCAATTGAGTGTGTATGTTATTCCCTCTTTGAGCCAATTCTAATGAGAGTAAGGTTCAAGCATTTCTCACCTCTCCCCTTGTTTCCTTCCATTGTAATAGTTCTTTCTTGCCTCTTTTATATAATTTACCCCGTTCTACCTTTCCCTTTCCCTTTCTCCCAGTACATTCTTCTTTCTAACCCCTTAGTTTTATTTTTAAAGATATCCTATTATATTCAACTCACACCTGTGCCGCTATATGTGTGTCTATATATACTCCTTCTTACTGCCTTAATAATGAGGAAGTTCTTAT
This sequence comes from Pseudochirops corinnae, assembly GCA_028646515.1. Classification (NCBI taxonomy): domain Eukaryota; kingdom Metazoa; phylum Chordata; class Mammalia; order Diprotodontia; family Pseudocheiridae; genus Pseudochirops; species Pseudochirops corinnae. The sequence goes on along the minus strand of CM053589.1, from coordinate 171,973,894 downwards.
GAGTTACAAGTATCATTTTCCTATGTAAGAATGTAAACAGTTTAAGCTTATTAATTCCCTTATGATTTCTCTTTCCTGTTTACCTTTTTATGCTTCTTTTAAGTCTTGTATTTGGAAATCAGACTTTCTATTTAGCTCTGGTCTTTTCATCAGGAATGCTTAAAAGTCTTCTATTTCATTGAATGTTCATTTTCTTCCTGAAGGTTTATACTCATTTTTTACTGGATCTTTGGTTGTAATTCTAGTTCTTTTGCCCTCCGGAATATCATTTTACAAGCCCTTTGAACCTTTAATATAGAAGTTGATAAATCTTGTGTTAATCCTAACTATGGCTCGCTGATATTTGAATTGATTCTTTTAGGCTGTTTGCAATATTTTCTCCTTAACCTGGAAGCTCTGGAATTTTCCTATAATATTCCTGGGAGCTAATATTTTGGGAGGTGATCAGTAGATTCTTTCAATTTCTATTTTATTTCAATTTTTATTCTATTTTACCCTCTGGTTCTAGAGTATCAGGGCATTTTCCCCAGATAATTATTGAAAGATGTTGTCCAGTCCCTATTTTTTTTATCATAGCTTTCAGAAAGTCCAGTAAATTTTTTTTTTTAATTTTCTCTCATGGGTCTGTCTTCCAGGTCACTTGTTTTTCTAATAAAATATTTCGAATTGACTTCTATTTTTTTCATTCTTTTGGTTTTGTTTTCTTGTTTCTCAATGTCTCATAGAGTCATTATCTTTTACTTACTCAATTCTAATTTTGAAGGAATTATTTTCTTCAGTGATGTTTTGTACCTTCTTTTCCATTTGGCCAGATCTATTTTTTAATAAGTTCTTTTCTTTAGTGAATTTTTTTTGCCTCTTTTTCTGTTTGGCCAATTCTGCTTTTTAAGGTACTCTTCAGTGAATTTTTGTATCTTTTTCCATTTGGCCAATTCTACTTTTCAAGGCATTCTTCTCTTCATTGGATTTTTGTGCCTCTTTTACCATTTGGCCTCGTCTGTTTTTTTAAGGTGTTATTTTCTTCAATATTTTTTGTGTCTCCTTTACTGAGCTGTTAATTGTTTTTTCATTATTTTCTTACATCACTCATTTCTCTCCCAATTTTTCCTCTACTTCTCTTACTGGAGTTTTAAAATCATTTTTGAGCTCCTCCCTGCCCTGAGACCAATTCATATTTTTCTAAGAGGCTTTGAATGTAGGAATTTTAACTTTGTTGTATTCTGAGTGTGTGTGTTTTGATCTTCCTTGTCACCATGGTAACTTTCTATGATCAGAATTTTTTCTCTTGTTTGCTCATTTCCTCAGCCTGTTTCTTGACTTTTAACTCTTTGCTAAAGTGGGGCTCTGTTTCCAGGGCACCAGATTCCAGGAATTTTGTATACCTGTTTTCAGAAATACTTCTAGGGACCTGTAGTTTTTTGTTTTTCTGGAGTGGCATGATCTGAGGAGAGGTGTGTTTACTACTCTCCTGGCCTGTGCTTTGAGTGACGAAAAGCATTCTTTTCTGCCTTGGAACTGTGACAAGGGTCCCTGCTCCACTGTGTCTGTAAGCTCTGTTGTGCTTTCCTGATCTCCACCTCCACCAACTGCTAGCACCCTTTCTCCCTGTCTGAATTACCTGGCTTTCAAGCATTTTGCCTCCTTGTTTTGTCAGTGCTCATCTCTTGCCAAGTTCTTGTGCTGGATCATTCCCACCATCTATCTTCTCCACTCCCACTCACAGGGTGCTGAATGCATTAGAGGAAGTCTGACAACTGTGTTGATTAGTACCTTATAAATTCATGCCATCCAACTTCAGCTGGGCCCTCTCTGCAACAAGACAGTCCTTTTATTCCTCCCGAATTGGTTCCTCATGTTACTCCCCATAGGAGTTGTTCCAGGTTTTCTCTTCCCTTCTCAAGCCCTTTCATATCTTCCCTGCCCCTAACTAACTAGGAACCTGACTTTTATTTACTGATAAAATATGAACTGTTCTAATTACTGTTAAATGGCTCTTGACTTGCGATAGACAGACAGAGCTGTACAGACCTGTGCCTTTATGAGTTTAGTAGTTTTCTTCATCACAGCACCCCAGATTACAGATGGGCGTTGAGTTACCTGAGGCCCTGAGATGATAAGCAGCTTGTTCAGCTGTGCCCTGCTGGGTAATAAGGGTAACGGACTGAGCTTTATAAAATGCTCATGTTAGCAGATAAATAACAGAATTATTTCATGCTCCAGGCAAGGGTTGTACTAGATGATTTCTGAAGTGTTTTCCAGCTTAGAAGGTCTATGAAATGATTGTGGCTTTACCATAGTCAGATTTCTGTGGTTGCCTGGAAGCATTGAGTGTGATCTCTACCTCTTTTTCGCAAGAAAATTAATCATTATGCCAGAATTTCACACAAAATAATTTGTTTTCATGTCCATTTTTTCCTCTTAAGGCTCTATGAGCATGAATATGCTTGAACAAGCAGAACCATTCACTTAGGAACACAGTCTTTGAAAACTCATGTTTAAATTAAGCTCCACTTCTTTGGAAAATGCATGGCAGTAAGGTACTCAGCTCCCTGTGAATATCAGGTTTTCAGGGCTCTCCTGGGAGAAGTCTGTCTCTGTAGTAGCCTACCTCAGTAACCATCAAAAATGTTCTCCAAGTGGTAGCCTTTAGCCTTTCCTTCCTTCCGGGTTAGGCTAGGACCTTACCAAAAAGCAGAACGTCAAGTTAGGATGAAAAGGGACAAACCTTTCCGTTTTCTGGCTTCCCTGCTGCACGTGATGAGTCAGTGTGATCGGCACACCTCTTTTAATGATTGCTTTTTATGACAGGAAAAATGGAAATGACTTCCTCAAAATCAAAACAACTCACCAAGCCACAAAAAGGGGCAGAGCACTTTCTGTCCTGTTTTATAACTTCCTTTCCTCATTTGTGTCTTTTATTTAAACCAAGCATTCTTTGCCAAATTATTTATCTGCACTTGCATATTCTACCAGAAAAAATTCCACTCTGAAAGTCCCTGTGTTGGCTCCCTTAGAGCTGGACTCCCCATTCTACAGAAGGATTCCTTTTTATCCTATTTTGCCGTGTTGGACACTAAGAAATATGATACTGGCTCATCTAACCCGTAGAATCATCTGGCTGGTATCCCTCAACAATTTCTAGTGTGTTCCAACAATAGCTATATTGTAGAATATTTCAGGAATTTGGAGAAGATTCATTCCAAACTTGGAGCATAATATCTAGATATGCATTAATATAACACAACTGAGGCTCAAAATTATGTACATATTGCAATATTATAATATGTAGCACACTTTTTAAAAGGCTTCATTTCATATTTATGAAGATACAAGACAACTAATTGTCCAACAACTTTTTGGAGTGGATTGAGGTAAGAAATATTGTAGCAAATGTAGCCGGAGAGGGCCATCTAAAACCTCTACAAAGAACTGCCTTCAGTCTTCCTTTTTTCCTTCTTAATTTCCATCTGCATAGCACAGTGGATAGAGCACGGGGATCAGAATGACCTAAGTTCAGATCTGGCCTCAGAAACTTAAAACTTAGCTGTGTGACCCTAACAAGGCATTTGACCTGTTTGCCTCAGTTTCTTCAACTGTAAAAAAAAAAGCCACACAACAAAATAGTACCTACCTCCTAGGGTTGTGAGGATCAAATGAGACAATATCTGTAAAGCGTTTAGCACAATGCCTATAGACATTTAATAAATCCTTCCTTTTTCTCTATTTCTCCTCTCCCCTCCTCATCTTCCCCTTCTCCCCCACAACCTGCAGTCCCCTCTCTCCTTCCCTCTATCTCTCCCTTTTTTCTTCCCTCCCTCCCTCATTAACATAACAAAGTAGATTAGTGACTCCTGAGACACACTTAGGAAAACTCTCAGAATATCCAATAGAAAATTAGAGTGTTTATGAGCTTCATGTATAGAAGTTATTCACAATGTGAATTGTTATTTGTAATGATTCTATACCTTTTGGGGTTTGCAGTTTTCCAACTAAGTTAAATGATGAGAATCATTCTAAGGTTATTATGTGATTTAGTTTACAGGAGGGGTTAACAAAAAAGGGAGAAACAGTCATAATAATAACTTACTGTGTTGCTATACATTATTTTCTTTGATCCTTACAGGATGGATCCCTGTGAGTTAGACTAGAGTTAAGTCAATTTTATCAATGAAAAAAGAGGTTCAGGAAATTCAAGTATGTGCTAGAGTCAAGACTCTATCCCAAACCTTCCACCTTTAATTTCAGTGTTTTCTTTCTTTTAAAAAAAATGCTTTAGAGGGCAGCTAGGTGGTGCAGTGAATAGAACACCAGCTCTGGAGTCAGGAGGACCTGAGTTCAAATGTGACCTCAGACACTTAACACTTACTAGCAGTGTGACCGTGGGCAAGTCACTTAACCCCAATTTCCCTGCCTTCCCCCCTCCAAAAAAAGCAACAACAAAAAAAATGCTTTACATATTTTGTTTTTTACAACCATAATTACTTCCCAATAACCCTTCACCCACCAGAGTAGCCTTTTTTATAACAAAAAATAAGTAAACAAGAAAAAAGTTAAGCATTTTTATAGAATTAATGAAAAGTTAGATATGGTAAGATCTGTTGAATACTGATTGGGTATAAAATGGACCCATACATATTTCTCAGCACTACGTGGCCTCTTTACAAAGTTGCCTGTATAATGGTACACTAATTCATTGTTTGTGGAGTTGTGAACTGATCCAAACATTCTGGAGAGCAATTTGGAACTATTCCCAATGTTATGTTATGTACTGCAGTGCCAATGTAATATTTATAGCACCGATGGTCACTATAAACATACAGGCATAGTGCTCAATCACAAAATATAACAGACTCCACATAGAAGACAGAAGCAAAACATTTATTCTGACACCAGAAAACTGAATCCCAAAACCAATAAGCCAATTCCATCATAGCAGCAAAGAAGTTGATAAGTCATACCAGCACAGAGAGCCACAGCATTCTTGAGCCTTCCCACAAACTAACACATCTAGCTGTCACAGCAGGTGACAACCAACATTTACTCACAAGCTTGTCTCCCTCAGATGTGTCCTCTCCTCCCTCTAGTCTCTAGCTGCTCTGACTCTCAGCTTCCTGTGGGCTCTGCTTCCCTTCAGCAAACTCCTCCCACCACAGACTCCATGTCATTACATTCAGCCTGTTAGGGGGCAGGGCATATCTTCAAAGCAGGGAAGGTCTTCAAATTCTCTTAGGCTCATTAAGGGGCAGAGAAGACTAGAGTAGCCTTTTTTAAAACAAAAAATAAGTAAACAAGAAAAAAGTTAAGCATTTTTATAGAATTAAAGAAAAGTTAATATGATAAGATCTGTTGATTACTGATTGGGTATAGAATGGACCCATACATAGAGTATATACAGAGTATATTCTTTTTATTCTAATTTTTATTTTTTAAACATTATTATTTTTAACATTTTTTAAATTTTGAATTTTAAATTTTCTCTCTTCCACTTCTCTCTCACCCACTTAGAAGGCAAGCAAAATGATGTCACATGTGAAATCATGTAAAACATTTCCATATTATCCATATCAGAAAAATGTAAGAAAAAGAAAATGAGAAAAATATAATTTCATTTGCACTTAGAATCCATCAGTTTTCTCTCTTGAGGAAGATAGCATTTTTCATCATGGGTCCTTTGGAATTGTCTTGGACCATTTTATTGATCAGAGTAGCCAAGGATTTCACGGTTGATAATCATTACTACATTACTGTTACTGTTCACAATGATCTCCTAGTTCTTCTCACTTCACTTTGCGTCAGTTCATATAGGTCTTGCCATGTTTTTTCTGAAGCCACCCCCTTGTTATTTCTTATAGCACAATAGTACTTTACAATCATCTGCCACAGCTTGTACAGGCCTTCCACATTTGATGAGCATCTCCTCAATTTCTAATTCTTTGCCATCACAAAATATTTTTGTTATATTTTTTTGTTATGCTATAAATATTTTGTACATGTAAGTTCTTTTCCTTTTTTCTTTGATCTCATCAGGGTACAGATCTAGTAGAAGTATTAGTGGTTCAAAGGATAATAATAGTTTTATAGCCCTTTAGGCATAGTTCCAAACTGTTTTCCAGAATGGTTGGACCATACACAACTCTATCAGTTTATTAGTATACCTGTTTTCCTTCATCCCCTCCAGCATTTATTCTTTCTGACCGATAAGAGGCAGTACCTCCAAATCGTTTTATTTTGCATTTCTCTAATCAATAGAGAATTAGAGCATTTTTTCATATGACTAGGGGTAGTTTTTATTTCTTCTGAAAATTACCTGTTCATATCTATTACCATTTATCATTTGGGGAATGGCCCTTTTTTTAAAAATAAATTTGACTTAGTTCCATATATAGGAAGATATTCTAATATATCTAATATTTTCTTTTAGTGTTGTCTTAAACCGTTATAATCATTTTCCATGAATGAAAAAGTATATATTAAATACTTGCTCTGAACAAGTGCTTGAGTCAGACTTAGATAAATGTTGCTGGGGATACAAATGTAAGCAGGACAGGCCATGCTGTCAAGAAGCCTAAAGAAGGCAACATATCTAAGTAACTGGGTAGTCAGAAAAGAGTATTGACCTGGAAGTCCTGGAGATGTGACTGGAATCATAGGACTATTGACTGACATATCTATTTAGGAATGTCATTATTGACTTAATTGCTATTCTCAGATTTAGAGTTAAAAAGCAGAAACTGGGAGAGAGAGGAGGGTCATGTGTGTTACTATGGCATGTCTTGGGAGTAGGAGAGTGAGTCTGAGTCCAGGAAGGATAAAGTGAATGGTTAGCAACACAAGTCCAGGGACCCAGGGTGGGAGTTTGAATTTCAGGTTGGACATGGAAGCCAGAGCTCATGAATGTGGCAGCTTGAAGAAGGCCAGCAAAGCCAATTTTACATTTTGTTTTCTCTGCATTGATTCATACTGCTCTTTTCATGATTTTTTTCTCTTAAATTCTTCATATTTAATAGTCATATGCTCCAGTTTGTTCAACCTTCCCATAATTTATACATTGTTTCTAGTACTTTGCTACTATAAACAGTGCTGCTGTAAATATTTTGTTTTATAAGGAGTCTTTTAATTCTTGATCTTTTTTTCTCACATAATTCCAAATTTTCCAAAATGGTTACATCAGTTAAAAGGACCAGTAGATTAGTGTATTGTGCCTGTCCTCCCACAATTCCTTCAACAATTATTTTTCTTCTTTGCCAATTTGATTAGTTTAAAATAATAACTACTGAGTTGTTTTACCTTTCTCTATATGAGATTTTGGATATTTTTTCAAATAGTTGTTGATCGTGTCCATTTTTTAATTGAAAAAAAATTCATTACTTGAACCATTTATATGTTGGGAAATGGCTTTTGCTTGAATATAATTGCTAGTTCTCTATAGATTTTTAGAATCAGATAGTTATGAAAATTGCTGCAAAGATTCCCTCCTCCCCTAATCTGAAACTTCTCTTCAACCAATTACATGGATCTCTTGTTCATGAAGAAATTATAGAAATTTACACAATTTTCCTTTGTAATTTCTGTTATCACTTGTAGAGTTTTGAATTCATCCCATAACTACAGTTGTGAAAGGGAAACCTATCTTCTGCCAATTGCTTTTAGTTTTTCCAAATGGTTTTGTCTACCACACCTTCCTTTTTCTTTTTGTGTTTTCAGATCAACATTATTTAATCATTTACAAATTTTCCAGTCTTTTGTGAACTTAAGACATCAATAAACTCAGACATCTTAATATGCAAAGAAGACTGGATTACATAAGAAAACTGTGATGTCATGTCATTTGTTTTTTATTTATAACATTCAATAATATGGTAACAAAATACTTCTGTTTGTGCAGAATACTTATAAGAATTAGAGCCCTTTCCTCTGTAGTTTGTGATATTGGATTTGTTGAATGCTGGACCATGGTATTAGTTTGCTTCTAGATCTGATTTAGTGTGCCCCACAGATATTGTTTTCTATCTTTAACCAATAAATAGGTTTGGTGATGACTGCTTTATGCTATAACTTGAGATCTAGCCCTTGTAAGTCCCCTTCATTCCTATATTTTCATTATTTCCTTTGAAATTTTTGACCTTTTGATCTTCCAGTATAGAAGCAGTATGCCATACTGTATAAAATGTTCGTTTTGGACTCAAAAAGACATGGATTCAAATGTGACCTTAAATACTTACAACTGTCTGACCCTAGGAAAATTATTTAACTTCTTGTGTCTCAGGCAGCTCCCATAGAACTTATCAGTTAAGTCAGAGATAATCTGTTGGTCCTACACCATGAATTATCCACCGTGACAAAGTCAGAGACCCTTAAGATGTTTACATATTTTACTCTAAATTAATTTCATTATTTTGTCCAGTGATACTGCACTGCACTATTTCAGCTCTTTAATTGTTATAGCACTGGTCATCATCAATAAACATTAAGTGCCTACTACATGCCAGGCACTGTGCTAAGTGCTGGGGATACAGAGAAAGGCAAAAGGCAGTCCCTGCCCTCAAGGAGCTCCCAGTCTAATGGAGGAGAAAATGTGCAGTTGAGATATATGCAGCACTAATTAATCAACAAAGGGAAAGGCACTGACATTAAAAGAGGTCAGGGGCGGCTTCTTGTAGAAGGTGGGATTTTACCTGAGATTAGAGGGAAACCAGGAGGTAGCACAAAGGAGGGAAGCAAATATTATTTATGAAGGGATCATAGGCATCTGACCCCTTCTTTCCACACACACAGGTACCACCTTTCAGACCACAGTCTTTCACCATCACTCACCCGGATTATTACAGCAGCCTTCTCATTGATCTCCCTCTCTCCTCTTTCCTCACTTCACTGAATCTTGCATCTTGGACATTGTTGCCAAAGTAATTTTCCTTAAACAGAGTTCTGAGTCTCCTGCTCAGTCTGCTCCAGTGTCTTCCTATTGCCTTTAGGATAAAATAGAATCTCCTCTGTTTAGCCCTGTACAATCCAGCCCCAACGTATCTTTCCAACCTCATTGGATGTTACTCCCCTTGGCTACTCGGTGATCCTACCAAGTCACCCTTCTCATTTTTTCTCCACATTTGAGACTGCATTTTCTGTCTTCCTGCCTTTGCACCATGCCTGGAATGCATCTCCTTCTTTCCTCTACCTCATAGAGTTCATCTCTTCCTCTAAGACATATAACTTGAGCACAGCTAAAGTGGTGGTTGCTGGCAAGGAAAAGATAACGATGATACTCCTAGTCAAGGATCTGAGAAGCCAGGAACACTTGTTACTTGGGCTCCTTCTCTTCATGGACTGTGGCATTTGTCTCCAGTCCTCCTCCCAGTCACTCTTCACACTGCTGATAAATGAATTCCACGTGAAGAGTGGCGATCATCCTGGTGACATCACTCCATCAATCATAATGGTTTTGGGGTGGAGCCAAGATGGCGGCATAGAAGCAACAAGGTTCCGCAGCTCCCACATAGCCACCTCAAATACCCATAAAATATGACTCTGAAGAAATTTTAGGGCTCCAAAACTCACAAAAATACAGAAAAACACATCTCCCACTGAAGGCAGATCGGCAGGAAGGGCTCATCACAGCATGCTGGGAGCCAAAACCAGCCCCACCTGAAACTGCAGCTTGGCACCTGGGCAGCCAGGATGAGCTCACAGCTGGAGCCTTCAGGAGAGTGGATCAGCAGCAGCTGTGGCAGTTTCCAGAATTATCAAGCCATAAGAAACAAGGACAAAGTGAAAGGTCAGTGGAACTCAGCTAAATTTGGGGGAGAAAAGCAGTCCAGCCAAACTGCTTCCAGGGCAAAGAAGCAGCAGAAGCAGCGGCCCAGCAGCCACCTCCACATGGCTGCTTCAGAGGTCCCAGCCTACAGACTGCAGGGGGGCCAAGCAATCGTTCAGAGGCTAAGTGCTCTTGCGTTGAGCAGCCTGGATCCTGATTGTGGTCTTGGGTGGTGGTCCTGGGGTGCATTTTCAGTGAGCCAAAGCTGGTGGGGGCTGCAAAAAAAAAGGCAGCCCCCTAATAGCTCTGGCAGCTGCGAAAACCCCAGCAATTTGGGACAGAGCTTTCCCCTCTGGAAGCAGAGTTCCACAGAGCTAAAAAGTCAAGTAATACTGGCAACAACATGAGCAGGCAAAGGAATCAAAGGAAGAACAGCAACTGAACTTTAAATTCCTTCACTGGGGACAAGAAGGATCAAAGCATGGAATGGGAGGAAGACAACACAGTCAGAACTCCCACACCAAAAGCTTCCAAGACACATGAAGACTTCCTGCAATCCATAGAGCAGCTTAAGAAAGATCTTGAAAACCAAATAAGAGAAGGGAAGGAAAAATTGGGAAGAGAAATGAGAATGACTCAAGAAAATCATGAAAAGAGAGTCAACAACCTGACTAAAGAAAATAATACCTTAAAAATAGATTACTTCAGATGGCAAAAGAGGCCCCAAAAACCAATGAGGAGAAGAATGCCTTAAAAAGTCGAACTTGCCAGATGGAAAAAGAATCTCAAAA
>CM053589.1:171923045-171962855 GCA_028646515.1 Pseudochirops corinnae | reverse complement strand
AGATTGGGGGAGGGGTTATACAGTGAGATGGCTGTTTTGAGGTGTTGGGTAGGGGAAAGTTGAGGAGAAAATTTGTAACTCAAAATCTCATGGAAATGAATGATGTAAACAAGAAAATAAATAAATGAATACAAAAAAAAAACAAAAGTAGGTGATGGACTAGAAAAAAAATTTTTTTTAAATCATAATGGTTTGATGACTCTTCTCTATTGGCTGCTCCTGACTCAGGGAGTTTTTCTTGGCTGTCTCTTGTGCCTGGAACTCTCTTCCTCCTCATCTCCTCCTTCTGGCTTCCTGGCTTCCTTCAAGTCCCAGCTATAATTCCACCTTCTACAGGCAGCCTTTCCCAGTATCACTTAATCCTAGGCCCTTCCCTCTGTTGATTGTATCTGATTTTTCACACATTTACATACATACCTACACACACAAACATGCATGTGTATACCCACGTGTACACACATAAATATGTGTATGTGTCTATCTATGTATACACATATATATTGTTTGTACATTATTTGTCTATTCCATTAGGCTGTGAGCTCCTTGAGGGCAAGGTCTATCTTTTGCCTTTCTTTGTGTCCTAGCTCTTAGCATAGTGCCTGGAAAATAGAAGGCGTTTGTTAAGTGTTTATTGACTGATTGGTTACTGAATAATAAAGTAGCTTGACTTTTAATCTGGTACCACCCTACTTTTCTAGTCTTACTCCATTTTCTCCTTTCAGTATTCCAGTTGGAACTGCTTGGTGTGTGTGTGTGTGTGTGTGTGTGTGTGTGTGTGTGTGTGTGTCTCAAGTGGCTGCATCATATGTATTCTTTTACTAAAATGGATGGCATTATGCAAAAACAGGTCATTTCCATCCAAAGTTACAGAAAGTTTATTCTTCCAGAATGTAATATTCCAAAACTTCAGATCCCTCAGTGTAGAAGCTGCTATATCTTGTGTTATCCTGATTATGTTTCCACAATACTTGAATTGTTTCTTTCTGGCTGCTTGCAACATTTTTTCCTTGACCTGGGAATTCTGGAATTTGGCTACAATATTTCTGGGAGTTTTCCTTTTAGGATCTCTTTCAGGAGGTGATCAGTGGATGCTTTCAATATCTACTTTCCCCTCTGGTTCAAGAATATCAGGGCAGTTTACCTTGACAATTTCTTGAAAAGATGATGTCTAAGCTCTTTTTTTGATCATAGCCTTCAGATAGTCCAATAATTTTTGAAATATCTTTCCTGAATGCATTTTCCAGATTAGTTGTTTTTCCAAAGAGATATTTCACATTGTCTTCTATTTTTTTATTCTTTTGGTTTTATTTTATAATTTTTTTATTTCTCATAAAGTCATTAGCTTCCATTTGCTCCATTCTGATTTTTAAGGAATTATTTTCTTCATTGAGCTTTTGGACCTCCTTTTCCATTTGGCCAACTCTGCTTTTTGAGCCATTTTTCTCACTGACTTTTTGGACCTCTTTTGCCATTTGGGTTAGCAGAAAGGTTATTCTTAAAGAGACCTCATTTGTTGATCAGTACAAATTAGGCAAGAAAATGGTAAAAACTTTGCATCATAGTGGTTTCAAAAAATTCATCCCTGTAGAACACCTAGAAAAGTCTGATTGGGAGACCAGCTCATTAGCCTTTATAAAGGAATGAAGGAAAAATTCTCACATAACTAAAGACCCCCCAGTATTCTGGACTATTCAGCACATAACCTGTACCAAAACCAGAGCATCATCACAATACAACACAACACATCCACAAGCTTCTGGACATGAGGGTGATTGACAGAAATTCAGGAATAGGGTTTTCCATCAATGTAGCCATATCCATGAACTAGTAAGCTCATGTGAGCTAGTAATCTCTAAACTGTTAGAATGAAAATAATACCTTAGGTTGAAATTGTCTATCATTCCTGTCATCTTTTTCTACTGGAATTATTTGTGTGAGTTTCCACAAAATGAGCTGATACCTCAGTACTTTTACTGAGTTAGAAAAACCAGCTGTTTTATTGGCTTGCACAGTGGTCCACAGGCCTTTAAACATAAAGGAGTAATTGATGAGCCACTGTCCCCAGACCATTTCTATCTGAATGTAATCAAACAAGATGAGAATATAATGATGATAACATTAATAACTTTTTAAGGTTTGCATAGACCTTTTCCTCCATTATCTCATTTGGTCCTCACAAGCCTTGGAAATAGGTGCTGTTCTTGTCTCCAATTTATCTATAAAGGTACCAGGCCTTAGAGAAGAACTCAGCTGGCTGGATTTTAATTTGGGGCTGCTGGACTCTGGCTCCAGGGCTTTCTTCACTGTCACACTAACTCTTAGAATACCTTTGTTCTCTCCATGAGACTCATAACCCACGGTCTGTATCCACTTGTCACATCTAGCCTCATCACATGTGGAGACTGAGACTCAGAGTGGAGGATTGGCCAGCGTTTTCAAACCTAGGACTTGGGACTCCAGGCCTGGTTGTGTTTTGCTGGTAGATTTTCCTCCTCCTCTACCCTGCTGATACCCGACTACCTTACTACTTGCACTCCCAGGTGGGTAGGGACTGAAAGAAGAAACCCAAGGCATGTTCACTTCTTTATAGAAGTGGATTTCATTTTAACAAGATCAACGAGTAACTTACTATGGATTGTTGGCCAAGGCTTAGAAAGATTTCCATCTTGATAAGCCTTTATTATAGTGAGACTTATTTAAGAAATATTAATGCACTCTTAAATATAATAGAAATAAGCCAGAAAGAAAACAACAAAATAGAAAATTTAAAGGTCTTCTTCAAGAATACTTTATTAATCTTATCTATAAGTTTTATGGTAATAAAGCTATTTTCTTATTGTATTAAAACTTAGACTAATTCCTCAATAACACACCAGTCTATTGACCATTCTATTCACACATCTCTATACCAGTCAGTTTATAATAACACTCATGATGTTTCAAGGAAAGAAATGGTGTTATAAAGAAGCCACCAACTGTTTAAAAAGATGCTGTTTAATTATTCTTTGTGTGAATGAATTTATTTCTTTTGCCCTTCCTTCCATTACTTGACAATCATACAAATCCATTAATTTTTCTTTGGGCCATTTTTTATTCCTCATGTCCTGTTGCTTTTAGTTGTGTTCAAGTGATCTTAAGAGGAAAAGAATTTTTGGGCTGAGGTTTATATTAAAATACATCCGAGTTTTGGGGGATCCAACATCTGGCTCTAGAAGCATTTGGCAGTTGTCTGAATGATTCCTTTATAAAGTCTATTACCAGCCTCGATGTTGTTGCTTTTGAGTCGTGTCTGACTCTGGGTGATCCCATGAACTTTGTCCATGGGGTTTTCTTGGCAGAGGAATTCAGGAGTGGTGTGCCCTCTCCTTCTCCAACTTGTCCTCGTTTTACTGATGAGGATACTGAGGCAAACAGGATCAAGTGACTTGCCCAAGGTCACACAGCTAGTAAGTGTCAGAGGCCAGATTTGGACTCAGATTTTCCTGACTCCAGGCCTGGCGCTCTATCACTGCACCATCTAGCTGCCCTGCAGATAGTATTACTTCAAGCAAAAGAGTTTTTTGATATTTAATGTATGTGTGGAACAATTTTCGACTTAAATCTGTTCTCATTTTTCCAAGGATTTGGTTTTTAGCACCATACTGAAGTAGAAGCAATGCTGAATTTGGAGCCACAAAATCTGGACCTCAGTTTCTTCATGTATAAAATGTCAGCCTTCTAGCTCTAAGACTGATACTTCCAGGGTTGACCTCCTTGGTGTTTTTGTGATGTGGGGCCTGTCACTGAGATGTTTCCTGTATCATAAAAGGAGGTCCCTTTCTAGCTCTAAATCAGTGAACCTGTGATATGCACACACATAGCCTCCCACACCCACAAAGAACAACCAGCTGAGCCCCTAACACATTGTTCTTTACTCACTGTTTGGTGAAGGAATGAATTAAAACCCAGTGTTCATTTCAGTTCAACAAGCATCTATTAAATGCCTGCCAAGTGTGGGCACTGTTCCTAGGAGCTGGTGAAAAATGTGAAGTCTCTCTCTACTAGGGAGCTGAGAAACAGACACGAATTCCCAGGGGACAAAGTCCTTGCTCTTCAACTGTGAGGCATCCTGGGCTTCTGGGGGCTAGCAGAACAGGGTACTAGGAAGGAAATGTCTCCATGTCTTCTGCACCTACTTGTGTAAAGGCTTCCCCCTGCCCCTTCTGTGGAGAATATATATTTCTTCCAGGCAGAGATTGGTTTTATTCTGTCTTTGAATTTCCAGAGCCCAGCCCAAAGCCTCACTGGTGACAGCCCCATACTAACAGTTTGTTGAATGAATGAAGGAGAATAGATAATGAGAAGAAAGCACGTCAGAGAAATACAGACCCCAGGCTCAATTAGGGCCTGGGAGTAGGGCCATAGGACTTCAGAAGCTCCTGATTTTACAGATAAGGAAACTGAGGCCCAGGAAGGCTGAAGGTCTTGGCCAGTTTGCCCAGTAAGTGCCCAAGAGGGAATTTGCCCCAAAATGTCATGTCAGCAGAGCCATCGCACCTCCCAGCATCTGAAGGTGCACTTTAAAAGGAAGGGTTGCTGTGAGAAAAGAGGATATTCCAAAGATGAGAGAACCGGGGCAGGATTGAGATACAGAGAGCTGACTAGTTTGGCTGAAGCAGAAAGAACAGCAGATGAAGCTGAAATAGCCGGGTGCCTGACCCCAGCCTAGAAAGCCTTGAATTACAAATGAGTCATTGTGCAAACTTTATTCACCAGGCAGTGAGGAGTTTGGGAATATCTTGAGCAGGATGACCTAGAAAGTGAAGGCAGGCCTCTTAGGAGGAGGCCACAGTATCCCAGATAACCAGAGATGGGGGTTAGTGTGGCAACACTGGGTGCAGAGAGGAAGAATTTGAGAGCTGTTTCAGAGGTCATGCAGAGGCCTCAAGATATGCATTGTACATAAAATGCGAAGGCTGGAGGAGTCAGAAATATAATCATTCAGGGTTTAGAAAGCCCTCTGTATGCACTATTGCATTTAGGTCTCAAAACAGCTCAGTGAGGTCAGTATTCTGCAGCTAACCCCTAAGTTTCAAATATCAGAAACTGTTTCAATAGTGAGGATGCTGAAATTAGGGGACACAGTTTGGTAGCGGGGTCAGCGGTGGGGCAGGGATGGGAGCTAATAAGCTTTTGAAAGTATTGAGTTTTATGTACCGATGGGAGAGTCATCAAAGGTCATTCAATTTTACAAATATTTTTTAAGTACTTTCTACCTGATAGTCACTGTAGTAGATACTGGAGGTATAAAGATGAAGACAAAAAACGGCAGCCCCCACAACGAAAAAACAAAACAAAACTACCCTCGTCCTTTTCTTTAAGGGGTTGGTCTTCTTTGTGCCCACATGTAAGTGAATCTGGAGTATGTAAACAGAGTAATTTTGGGGGGCACTAACAGCAGGGGCGTTATCTGAACTTTGATGGGAAATAGGGATTCTAGAAAGTGAAGGATGAGGAGAATATGTGCTACAGGCACAGAGACGCGAGGGAGTGTCATCTGTGGGGACAGGAAGCAGGCCTGTTTGGCTGGAGCAGAGTCTAGTTGGCCAGCCCAGCACACCCAACAGAGGCCTTTGTGCTCTGTCCTAAAAGCCAGAGGGAGACTCTGGAGCTTTGCAGCAGGCAGAGAGAGGATCCGATTTCTGTTTGGAGAACTGTTTTTCTTTTTGGCAGCTCTGTGGAGATGAGCTAGAGAAGGGAAAGACTTGAGATAGCCTAGTTAGGGACCATCATGGTATAAGATGTTTGTGTGCACAGAGAGGATATAAGAGATGTGGTGGTGACATAATAAGCCTGAATGGGTTTGCTTTTTTGGTCACATTCCTCAGATCCTATCATCCTCTGACCTGCGGGGCTTTCCTTGATGACTTAAGAACTGAGCTTGCAATTCTTCTCTTCTGCAGTTTTCCTCTTCAGCTATCATTTTTCAGAATGTTGTTGTTACCATCCACATTAGTAACACGTATTCTATACAGTCTGGTGACCTCTTCACTTACAGATGACTTTCACCTGTATAAAAGCCTGTCCTGTGCATTCCTTCTTTGCAGGTTGTCTCCCCTGTTAGATAGCTCTTTAGGAGCAGAGGTTGCTAATTGTTCTATTACTCTCTTCATTTTACAGATAAAAAAAAACTGACATAAGGGTTCAAGTGACTTAACCACAGTCACATAATATATCTGAAACAGGATTGGAATCCAAATCTCCAAGTCCAACCCTCTATCTACTACATTACTGATGTAAAATTCAAATAAATATAGATTCTTAGAAGTGCACAAATTAACATTTATCAGTATTATATTTTTGCTTATTTTGTTAAACTTTTCCAAGTTACATTTTAATCTGGTTCAGACCCACTTGGGAATTTTGCTGGCTGGGTGAGTTTGACACCTTTGTATTATATCATATTATCTTTCCTTCCCCCATCCCTCATCTTCCCTATTGGATCCTTATTCTTCCTTAAAAGGTTTAGCTCAAGTATCAGTCTGCCCATCATGATCCTCACAGTAATGGAAATGATCCATTCCTCCTCTAAAGTTTCTTGATGCTTTTTTTTCTATGCCCTCCCCGCTTTGGGCACTTAAAATACTCTGTTTTTGTCTTATGATTATTTGTATATAGTATGTCTTTTATTTCAAGAGAGGCAGTATAGTGTAATGTGACTAAAGAGCCAGCCTCAGAAGAAGGAAAATCTGGATACAGGCATCTCTGTGAGGCTACAAAATTGTAAAGCAGGTACTCATTTGCACTGATAAAAGTTCTTCACTGGGAGCCCCAAACCTATGAAATCACAGGTTGATAAAGGCAAAGTATTTTCATATATAACACACATACTGTATATTTTGGGGAGTAGAGAAGGATATTCTATCCACTTTACCTGTTAACCTAAACCAAATCCCTTATTTATAGATGTACATCAAGGCTTTCAGCATGATTTCCGAAGGTTTGTTTTCTGGTTTTTGTTTTTTCATTTAACTAAAGGCTTTATATTATCAACCTTTGATCTCAGCTCTTGCAATCTCCTGGGAAGTCATACCTGTTCCCACTTCTTAACATTTGCCACAGTACCTACTGCTTCGGGATTTCTATGGATTTTATGACTGGCATTTTACCAGGATGTTTACTAAAAAGTGTGTGTGTACATGTATGTATGTGTGTGTGTGTGTGTGTGTGTGTATCCTAAATCTATTTATGCCGTCTTGAAATTATCAAGTGATAATTTATTTACTTTGAGGATTATCTGGGGTGCTATTTCTTCTGCCTGTCTTGGCAGGAACATATTTAGACCAGGGCAATATTTAGACCGAACTGGGAGAAAGTCTGTCCTGGAGGCAGATTTGAGAGGATACGTGTGAGAGAATATATTTCTGAGTAGATCCCCTAGTCAAATATAAACCATTTTATTAACAATCTATTTGTAATCATTTGCTTCTCCTTTCCTCTACATAATTGATTGAAATATACTTTAAATCAGTGAAGAAATAATTTATGATATTTTCCTGTCAAGAGAGACACATGAGTAATTAATTCACTGGTCTCTGTCTCTTCCTGATTTCTATCTTTTTTAGTTACTACCTTGTTACCATTCCTCCCCCAGGCAATGATCCTCCATGATGGCAGACCCTCTTGTCTCTCTTCCTGTCCACATTCAGCTTCCAAGATTATCCTTACTAGAAACTATGTGGTTTGTCAGATTGTAGCAGGGTAGCGGCCTCAGACCTGGAGTCAGTGGAATGAGCCTTTTTCTAACTTTGAGCTCACCTGTGATGCAGAAATAGAGCACAGCCTCCTCTGAACTGTGCTGAAAATGTCAGCATTTAAAATGTCATTTTGTGGTGGTTGTTGGAGGTTGTTTTTTTGTTAATTGCTCAAATAATAATATTCAAAATTACTGAAACCAAGCATGAGTTTCATTTTCAGTAAGGAAGATTTGTCTTGGTGGTAAAAAGTATTTGTGAATTAAAATGGTTTTCTGAATGTACACTCAGTAGTTATAGGGGGAAATATGGTATAATGGAAAACAGAGTAAGATTCAGAGGCCAGAGCCCTGGGTCAGCTTCCTTATCTGTAAAATGAGTTCAATGGATTTCAAGATTTTTATGGTCTCTTCCATCTTATTTCTGTGATTCTGTAATCATACACACACACACACAATCACATTTAGCACAGATAGAACCAATTTCTATAAAATTGATTCCCATATCAGGACAGATTTAGATCAAATAAATTTGGAGATAAGTTCATTTTAGAAAACCAGTGATAGGAACCAAGATCATTGTCACAGAACCTAGTCCTGTTGAAGCAGTGCATCTGTTGAGTTGTAAGTAACAGGAGTTATATATCCACTGTCATACGGCATAGATATTTTTAGAATTGCCTCAATATTAACACCAGCTTGAACAAAATTTGCACAAATCTCTCATCAAGAGAATAGTCTATATAAACACAGTGACCAAATTTTTAAAAATATATCATAAGATTTTACTTGTCAGCTGCTATACTTTATCAGAGTAACAAGTAACATTTCATAAGACTTAATCATTAAGCTTGAGTAGTTTAAAACAGTACTAAGGCTTTGGGAACCCCCTGTATTCTTTCTTCCCAAGTTTTTTCGTATATCTACCTACCCATATACATTGTAGTACTATAGAGAGTCAACTCTATGAATGTCATCTTTGTGGATTTTTTTAATTCAGCAAGTTGTCATATCCACATGCCATGTTTCAAACAGACAAATGAGAGATACTTCAGAAAAAAAAATGGCACCCTTCTGCCCAAGTTAGGGACTGACAGCCTGCCATGGGTAGTGAGAGTACTACCAATCAGATGCTAAATTTATAGAGGAAAATGGAAAATGAGACTAAAATTTAAAATGCTGTCATTATAGCTATACTGGTGCATTAGAATCAAATAAGCTCACAAGAACTCTTTAGTTAGATTAATATAATCCACTGATTGCTTTCCATAACTGACTAGCTCAAATTAATTCTCTTATCCTACAACTTCCCAGTAAAATATAATGTGGGTATGAAGGAGTTCCAAAATTGAAGCATGCTTTTACTTCTATAACCTGAGAAAGTTTGCATGGTTATTTGCAAAAATGACCGAAATGGTGTTAGGCACTCCTGTGTCCTTTTTTGTGAGGTGGTATCTTGTCCTCAGCTGTCACCCTTCCCATTCCTCCTGCCACCCCCATCATAGTACAGATAGAGTCTGCTTGGTCTGCGGTGATGTCTTCAATAGTTACCATTAGTTTTCGGTAGTTACCTTTTTGCCTGCATGTTAGCCTTCAGTTTAATGGCCTTTTTTGTGTTCATTCATTTTATTTTGTTTCCCATCGTGGTTTTGTTTATTTCTTTTTTTGTTTTTTTTTCTGTTCTCTTTTTAAAAACCGTCGTGGTTTGCCCTTCATATTCCCCAATGTTTGCACATGACAAGATGTTGCCATCCCAACATTACCTCCCACTTCACTGACCAGTGCCACTACTGATCATCTAGCACCAGCCACAACTGGACCACTACCTTCAGCACCGAGGGACGTCGTGGCCTCACTCGTCTCTACTCGCTTCATCAAACTGACTTGGCGAACACCAGCATCAGATCCTCATGGAGACAACCTCACCTACTCTGTGTTCTACACCAAGGAGGGGATTAATCGGTAAGGAATTGAATTTCTGTTCATAATACTTTCCACCACCTTCACTGTGCAAACATTGGCTCTTCATATATTCTGTGTAGTGACAGAAGTACTCTTTTCACCCCTTTTTAGTGTTGTGGATATGTTTGTGTTCATACTTAATTATCTAGGCTATTGCAATATCCAGGCCCTTTTTACTGATATAGGCACATGAGGATGTGTCTCAACTCTTGATGTCCTAAGGCAGAGATAGTGTTAGAAGGTCCCCAAACACTTGGGTGGTGACAGAAAGTACTGTATGTTAAAGTATTCAGTATTGACCTATCCTAAGTTCATTGGATTAGCTTGGGATGTGATAATTATTGAATTCAGTTCAGGTGCTTTTCTTACACAGAAGAACCATGCTCTGAATAGCTGTAACAAATTCTACTATGTGCAGTTTCTTTTTACATTAGGAAAGCAAATTTTATTATTAAGAATATTTTTTTTAGCCTAGGACAAGGCACAGGAGGTTATGTTTATTTGATCTTGCTGGGCCTTAGTTGACTGATAAAAGATCTCCTTTTCTTTCTATACCTTCCATAAGGATTTGTTCCTTTGTTAACTTTATGTTCTTGCACATGGATAGACTGATCTCAAATTAATGCCCAGTGTTAAGGAAGAGCAGTCATACAGTCATATGCATAGAGCTGGAAGAGGCCCCAGAGGCCATATCCTCCATCTCCCTTATTCTACAGTTGAGGGCCTGAGGTCCACAGAGCTTCAATCACTTACTCAAAGTCCCATGGACTATCAGCATTGAGGGTGGCCTGGAAGCCAGCTCCTGTCTCTCCAGAACTAGTATTCTTTACATCCCACTGTTTCAAGCTCTTCAGTGGCCCCTTGTGGCCTAGGAGTTAGAACATCACGCGGTTTCCAGAGGCAACCGGTGGTTCAGTGGGGAGAGCGTGGACCTGGAATCAGGAAGACCTGAGTTCAGAAGTGCCCTTAGACACTTACTAACTGTGTAACCCTGGGAAATCCACTTCACCTGCTTGTCACAGTTTCCTCAGCTATTAAATGGGAATAATGACAGGTTCTCCCTCCTAGGGTTGTTTTCAGGATCAAATGAGATGATATTTCTAATGTGCTCAGCACACAGTAGGTGTGGCATACATACTAGCTGTTACTTGTAGTCATTGTTTGCACATCACAGCAGTCCCATAGAGTAGAT
Source organism: Pseudochirops corinnae (assembly GCA_028646515.1). Lineage (NCBI taxonomy): Eukaryota > Metazoa > Chordata > Mammalia > Diprotodontia > Pseudocheiridae > Pseudochirops > Pseudochirops corinnae. Next base: position 171,951,969 of record CM053589.1, on the reverse strand, counting down.
GCTAAATCATATGCCTTTTACAGATGAAGAAACTGAAGCCCAGGGAGAGTAGGTGACCTGCCTTGTGCTATACCGATGTCCAGTCTTCCCTTGGCCACACAGCTTCACAGAGATGGCATTGAAGACAATTCATTTATCCCAGCTCTTCCACAATACTTCGCCTCACTTTTCTATGCAATATCAGTTTCTTCTCTGAACCTGCCTTGTTATTGTGCCTTTTGGCACCTAAATGATAGAGTATGATATATGATTTTTAAATTATTTCAGAAGTGGCCTTATCAACATGTTTTGCTAATGGTTCTTCCTCTTACTACTTTATTATATACTTCTCCCCTTATGTTTTAATACAGTATTAAATATTTTTTCACTCTTATCAATCAACACATATTTATTAAGAGCCTGCCATGTGCCAGCTATCATGCTAGGTACTGAGGATGGAAAAGTGAGACAGCCCCTGCCCTGGAGGGACTTATGAAGGGTTTACTGTAAGGCTTTGTGCTAAGCACTGGGGATACAAAGAAAACCAAAGTATGTGATCCCTGCCCTCATGGAGATCCCTTTACAATGAAGGAAATAAGTATGTGCATACAAGGTAAATAAACAGTGTAATTGGAAGGTCTTGTCAGCAGAAGGCATAGCAGGGGTTGGGCATAGAAGATGGGAGGAATCCTGCCACGGGTGGGATTTTTGCTGAGTCTTGAAGGAAGTTAGGAATTAGAAGAGGAAATGCATTCCAGGAATGAGGGACAGCCAGTTCAAATACCCAGAGGTCAGTGTATCCAGATCGTAGAATGCACGGAAGGGAAGAAAGGGTAAGAAGACTGGAAAGGCAGGGAGAGGGCAGGTAGAGAAGGGCTTAACATGCCAGAGGACTTCCTATTTGATTCCAGAGGTGACAGCACCTCCTGGAGTTTAAGTAGAGGGAAGACACAATCATTCCTGTGCTTTAGGAGGGTCACTGGGATTGTAGAGAGGAGCATGGACTTGAAGGGAAAGAGACTGGAAGTAGAGAGACCCAATACCAGGGTGGTGGCTGTGAGTGCAGGGAAGGGAAATCTAGAGGAGAGATGTTAGGAAGGGAGGAATGATAAGACGTGAGCTGATTGGATCTGGGGAGGAGAGGGAGGTGGGGTGAGTGTAAGTGAGAACTTGAGGGTGACATTGGGGTTGTGAGCCTGGGTAACAGAGGATAGCAGTACCCTTAGTAATAGGAAAGTGGAAAGAAGGCCATAGAGATGTGGGAGGGGAAAATAAGTTGAATTTAAAGTGCTTATGGGACACTTAGTTCCTGCCTAAAAGGCAGCTGACAGTACAAAACTGGAATATGAGAGAGATTAGGGCTGGTTATACAGGTATGAGGATAATCCCCATAGATATGATAATCGAATCCAGGGGAGCTGATGAAATCACTGAGAGAGACAATATAAAGGGAAATGAGAAGAGGGCCCATGGCAGGTATTGGGAGTTTATATTTCATCCTAGAGGAAATGTACAGCCACTTCAATTTCTTAAACAGAGAAATGGCAGTCAAACCTGTGCTTTAGGAATGTTAACTTGACACTTGGAAGATGCACTGGAGTAGGGAGAGATTTAAGGGAGACCACTTCAGCTCTACACAGCGTGTTTCTCTAAAGTCCTTTGCCCTTTTATCCTATCAAACGTCTTGCCTTTCCATTCACCAGCCTTAGATTACTCCCACCATCCACTGCCTAAGGTGGAGAAAGAAAATCTTCCTAACTAGGTCCGATGCAAGTATAGGTTATAGAGTCTCAGCTGGGCCCTCACTGCAACAAGGCAGTCCTCTAGGCCCCGTCCAACAGATCTCCTCCTCCGCCACTCCTACTTCCTCCAATTTTGAGTCATTCCCTGTCTATTGGCTATTTCCCTGCTAACTACAAATATGCCCATATCTTCTCCATGCTTAAAAAATTCTCACTTGATTAATTCACCATCTTATAATTTCTTCCCTTTTTTGACTAACACCCTTGAGAAGGCCATTTACAGCAGGTACTTTTGCTTTCCTCTCATTCTCTTTGACTCTTTGTAGTCTGATGGCCAAACATAAAATTGAAACTTTCTCTAAAGTTACTAATGAACTTTTTTTCTTTCTCTGCTTCTCTTTTTTAATAATATTTAATTTTTCCCCCAATTACATGTAAAAACAATTTTTAGCATCCCTTTCAAAATTTTTGAATTCCAAATTCTCTTCTTCCTTACCCCCTCCCTGAGACAGTAAGGAATTTGATATTGGTTAGACAGGTGTAATCATGTAAAACATATTTCCATATTAGTTGTATTGTGAAAGATGGATCTCCCCTCTCTCCCAAAATAGCCATGAAAAATAGTATGTTTCAATTTGCATTCAGACTGTATCAGTTCTTTCTCTGGATGTGGATAGCATTTTTCATTATGAGTCCTTTGTAATTATTTTGGATCATTATTTTGATCAGAGTAGCTAAGTCTTTCACAGTTGATTATCTACAGTATTACTGTTACTGTATACAAGCTCTCCTGGTTCCATTCATTTCACTTTGTATGAGTTCATGTAAGGCTTTTCAGGTTTTTCTGAAATCATTCTGCTTGTCATTTCTTATAGCTATGCTTCTCTTTATCCATGATATTTTTTGTTTATTTTTTAAAATATTTTTTATTTGTTTCATTAAGTTTTTCTGTTATGTCTTAAACATTTTTTAACATTCATTTTTAAAAAAAATTTTGAATTTCAAATTCTCTCCCTCCCGTACCCCTTGAGAAGGCAAGCAATAGGATATTGATTATAGAAGTGAGGTCATGCAGAACATATTTCCATATTAGCTATGTGGCAAAAGAAAACACACACACACAAACAAACACACAAACAAGCATGTGTGCACTATAGTCTGTACCCAGAGTCCTAATGGACTTTTAATTGCCAAACCTGATGACCTTTTCTCAGTCCTCTTCCTTCTCACCTCTCTGCAGCCTGTGACATTGTTGTTCATCCTCTTCTCCTTGATACCACTCTGTTCTCTAGATTTTTATGACACTGCTCTCTCTTGTTTTTCTTCCTAATTGTCTGATCAGTTGTTCTCTGTCTCCTTTGCTGGATCTTCATCTGTATTGTGCCTGCTAAATCTGGAGGTCACTCAAGGCTCTCATGTGCCCTCTTCTTGTCTCCCTTTATGCTTTTTTTGCTTCATAATCTCATCAGCTCCCATTGATTCAATTATCCATCTATATAGACAATTCACAGATGTGTTTAACCAGCCCTAACTTCTCTTCTAAACTCTACTTTCACATCTCTGTCTGCATCTTAGACATCTCAAACTGCATCTTTCACAGACATCTTAAGTTGAGCATATCCAAAGTTGGATCACGATCCTCTTCCTGCCATTCTTTCCCCTCCCCACCCCCCCATGTGCTCCTCTCTTCCTGTGTTCTCTATTACTATTGAGGGGACCATCATCTTCCCAACTTAGATGTCATCCTTGACTCCTCATTCCCTCTCATGATCCATAGTCAGTTCTCAAGTCTTGTTGTATTTAACTTTACAACATCTCTCATATATTCTCCCTTCTTTCCTCTGATACTGAAACTGCTCTGGTGCGGACTCTTATCATCTCATGCCATGACTAATGCAATAACCTGCTGGTTGGTATTCCTGCCTCAGTCCCCTCATTTGATGCCGTCAGATTGATTTTCCTAAAACATAGGTCTGACCTATGTCAACTCCCAGTCCACCTCCCAACTGTGCATTTTCACTGGCTGTCTCCCATGTCTGGAACTGCCTCTTATCTCATCTTTGTCTCCTGGCTTCCTTCAAGGCTCAGCTAAAGTCCCACATTCTACAAGAAACCTTTTGTAGTGCTCCTCAAATCCAGTGCCCTCCTCTAAGAATGCTCCCAGTTTATCCTGTATTTATCTTGTTTGTCCCTAGTTATTTTCTTCTTGTCTCCCTCATTAGACTATGAGCTTCTTGAGAACAGGGACTGCTTTTCCCCTTTCTTAGTGTCCCTACCACTTAGCCCAGTGCTTGGCCCTCTCTCAGAGTTTAATAAATGCTAGTTGCTTGGATAACTGATAGACTGCCCAAAGAAGCTATTGTAAGAGTTCCAGGAAGAGGTGATAAGGGTCTGAATTTGAATGGGAGTGATATAAGTAGAATAAGTGGGGTTTTTGTGAGAAGTGATGATGAGGTGCTATCAACAGGATTTAGCTGTTGATTGACTATGAGGTAGGGGTGAAAGTAAAAAGTCAAGGATGCTTTGTAGGTTGTAAACCTGGGTAACTAGATGAATGATGGTATGCTTCACGGAAATAGGGAAGTCTGGAAGAAGAATGCGCATTTAGGGGAACATATAGTACAACATTCTGTTTGAGATGCTGAAATCAATGTGGATGTGTCAAGTAGTCAGTTGAGTACTAGAACTGAGGAGAGAGAGGTGAGGGTTGGATATGTAGATGCAGAAGTCATCTATATAGAGATGACTGGTGCTCATTAGACCTTGAGAAGTGGAAAGGGCCCACAACAAGGCCCTTACAGATACCCACACATTACGGTGTTTGATTATGGATGATGACTCTGCAGAGGATACCAAAAAGCAATAGGTTTCAAAAGAAAGAGAACCATTACACAGAGTCAATGGTACACAGCAGAGAAGCCATCAGTGATGGGGACTGAGAGAAGACCATTGAATTTAACAATAAAGGAATAGTCCGTGATATTGGAGAAGGCATTTTAAGTCAAGTGGTTGGAATGGAAGCCACACTGCAAGAAGTTGAGGATTTGGATGGCAAGTCTTGAGCTGAAAAGAGAATAGAAGGGAAATTATTGAACATATTCATCTCAAGCTTTTACTTAGGTAAAAATTTGTGCTTTACTTTGGGTCTTCAGTAAAAAATGGGCTTATATTTCTAGAGCTGTATTTGTATTTTTCTGTATTGCATTGCATACAGAAAAAAAACAAGGTCAAAAAATAATCTTTGTCTTACTAAGAAAACTCCGATCAAGGCAGAATCCTAACTTTTGAAGAAATTTGGGAATGGAACGCCAAATACAAATTGTCAACCTTTATTATGTCTTCAGTGGCACTACTTAGAGAATTCTTAACCAAAAAAAGAACAAAAGTGATCATAAAAGACAAGACAGACTATTTTGATTTCATAAAATTTAAAACCTTTTATAAGAACAAAGTTAATGAAGGTAGGAAAAATCTCCCCTGATAAACAGTTATGTAGGAATTGCAACAATTTATAAGACCAAGAGCCATTCCTCAAGTACTCAAAATATATGAACAAATAATTGTCAAAAAAATTGCAAACTATAAATGATCTATGAAAATAACTAATTATATGCTCTCAAATAACTGATAAAAGAAGTGCAACTTAAAACATCTGAGATTTTACTTCATACACTGCATGTTGGCAAAGATGAAAAAAATAGGAACAATAAATTTAGAGCTATATGAAAACAAGCATACTAATGTACTGTTAGTGGAGCTGTGAGCTGATCCAGCCGTTCTAGTCATCAGTCTAGAGGAGTGTGAGAAAGAAAAATACCCAAACTGTTATACTGTTTGACCCAGGAAGCCCACGAAGTCAGGGACAGAAACAAAGATCCAGTATATACTGAAGCAGTCATGATGTTTTTGTTGTAGCAAAGAACTAGAAATAAAATGAGTGTTCGTGAATTAGGAGTCATTTGAATAAACTGTGGTGTATAAATGTAATTCAGTGTTATTATGTAGGAAGAAATAAAGAATATGAGAAATTCAGAGAAACCTTGGAATTCATATAAATAGGTGAATTGTTGCTGAATGAAATAACCAGAACTAAAAGAAAAACATATACCATGATTATAACAATATACAAATGAAAAAGTTACTAAAAGGAGGCTGAGCACCTCAGTTATTGAAAAACTAGTAACGGTTCTAAAGAGCGGAGAAGGAACCCGACCTGCTTAACAGGAGGGGGGAATACCAGAGCATTTGACACACTGGCTCTGCATCAGAAGCTCACAGCTTAATTGTTTTTCTTTGTTAAAGGGGAGGGTTCCCTTTCAAGTTGGGGTATGAGGGTATTCCCAGAAATGACATATATAAAAATACAAAACTCTCTATAAAACTTAGGGGTTTTTAAGTGACCTTGCCTGTAATTATCAAAGGAAGCTCAGATTTAGATAGGTGATGTCCTATACACTGAACTAATATTATCCTTTAAACCCTTCCGTTGGCTTTAAGTATAGGTTAAATTGGGGAACAGAAGAGACTGAGGTGTGGGGACAGTGTTGAAGACAACCTAGCTGGGGTTGTTTGTCATACAAGCCCTTGGTGGGGGCAGCTAGGTGATGCAGTGGATGGAGCACCAGCCCTGGAGTCAGGAGGACCTGAGCTCAAATTTGGCCTCAGACATTTATTAGCTCCAATTCCCCCCCCCCCCCCCAATAAAATAAAATGAAAGACCTTGACAAGTTAAGGAGTTTAGACTTCATTATATAAGCATTAGGGAGCCTCTGCAAATTATTGAGTGGGCTAAGTAATGTAAGTCTTGATTTGGGAAGATTAATTAGGCAGTAATATACTGGATAGATTGGAATGAAGAGGGATAATCATTTTGGTTATTCTCATAAGTAAATAAGTGATGACAAGACATGAATTAGGATGTTTTAGGTAGAAACAGAGTATGTGTGTATGGAGGAGGGCGGAGCCATAGAATTCATTCTCTCCTCACAAGGTTAGGTTGGTGATTTCTGTGTTTTAGTAGACTGATTTTCTCGCAGCTGCTTATCTTGGAGTTGGCATCTTCTGTCATCAGGTGTCAAGTGCTTTGGTCAAGTAGTCAAAAATTCTGTGACATTTTGCCTCAGATCCAAATGAAATGTTTAGTTTAAGTCCATCTTGCATATTTATAACCTTAAGTTTCCTACCTTTTTGAAGGATATTTTTTTTAAAAAGCATTTATTAATTAATGAAGGATAATCAACCAAACCAGTTCTGTGCCAAGCACTGTGGTTAAGTGTTAGAGACACAAAAACAAAGAGAATCTTTCCCGTCAAGGAACATACATTCTAATAGGAGAAATTAGATGGATGGATGGTTAGATAGATAGATATAGATATGTAGATATATGGATATGTCAGTAGATATTGATTTAGAGAGTGGTGGTGGTAACCAGGGAGGGAATTTAAGGAATTATGAGTTGAGCCACTGGGGAAGCGATTAGCAAACCCTTCATAGGAATAATGACAGAGTTTTAGTTTATGGCTCCAGACCAGGAGGGGAGGGCATAGAGGGCCTCTTAGGTCAGGAGATATTTGAGCTAGTAAGGCAGTTGAGGAGTGACATGTATGTTGATCATGGATGAAGTCAGCACATTGAGCAACAGAGGTGGCCAACAGCCAAGCCAAGTAGAAGAGAATTAATTCCTTCAGGGCCTGGTCTCTGCTCTGGGCTGCATGGTGACTGGTGAGGTGGCGGAGCAGTGTTAGAGGAATAAAAATATCATTAAAGCAACTGAACTTATTGTTAACAAAGTGGATAATTTTATAGGGCAAGCTTTTCATAGACTCGTGATTCTGAACAACCTGAATAGAGCTCAGATAATCTATGCTCCTATTTCCTGCCATTTCACAGATGAGGACATGAATGGATCAGATGAGTTTAGTGTTTCACAAAGCTAGTGGATGTAACACCCCTTGGAGACTGAGCTTCTTTCCCTAAATGCCACCCACTATTCCTCCTCTGACTTCTTCTTCCTCTATCCCTCAAAATCAATGACCATTTGGTAGAAAAGTATCCTCTCTCCCTTCATCATCTTCTCATCTCCATATTCCAGGCCCCCTCTACCCTGCTTCATTCTGAACCTCTTTCTCTTATATTTTCCCTTATATCAATCCTCATTGGCACCAGCATATCCTTTACAAGACTCACAAGTATCTTTTCTCTCCCATCTCTCATCACAGTGGTCCTGAGGGGGAAAGTGAGATGCTCCTTTCTCCCCATTGTTACTTTTCAATGTTCCCTTTGCCTCCATCACTAAGCAGCCCTTTCTCTTTTGAAATCAAAACCCACACAATTAAAATCATAAGTAGCCACAGTATATAGGTCCCCACATCTTTTTTTCTCCTTTTTCAGAGAGTCCAGCACCTGGCTTGCCATCTTTCACTCCTTAATTCCTGCCCTTATACTTTGTTGTTGTTGATTCATTTCAGTCTTGTCTAATTCTTCCTAACCCCATTTGGGCTTTTCTTGGCAAAGGTACTAGAGTGGTTTACCATTTTCCTCTGCAGCTTATCTTGTAGATGAGAAACCTGAGGCAAACAGAGTGAAGTGACTTGCCCAGGGTCACATAGCTAGGAAGGGTCAGATTTGAACTCAGGAAGATGAGTTCCTGACGCGAAGCCTGGGACTCTATGCACTATGCTGCCCCCAGCTGCTGCTCTTATACTAAGGGACTTTAATATTCATATAGATGTTCTCCCATTTCCTCAGTCTCCTTAAATCCTGTGACCTCCTTCCTCCTTCATTCACCTCCTTCGTATGTAGGAATAGTCACACATACTGGATTTGGCCTTACCCACAAGCATTGCGTCCCTGTCTGACCATTCCTTCCTATCATGACACCTCTCCCAGTCTGTGCCCTCATCAGGACTTCCATTCCTTATACCCCTTAGTACTTTCTTAGGTAATCCCATCTCTAACTTCACTTTCTTCCATCTCCAACCTCAACCCATCTCAGCCCTACACTGTCCTCTGCTCATGTATCTCCTTTCTCAGTATCTTGTTGCTACATTGTCCTGCCAAACCTCAATCCTGGATTACTCCTGGATTACTCGTGAGCCCCGAAAAAAGCTAGAGGAAGTCCCAGAGTTGTATGACTGGATTCCAGCTTCAGCTGTGCACTCACTGCAGTAAGGCGGCTCTTTTATTTTTCCCTGATTGGTTCCTTGTCTCACTCCCTCAGAGAGCTATTCCAAGCCTACTTCTCTCTCCCGCCCCCTGCCCCAACTCTTCCACCCTATCCTCTCTGCTGAGGACTATGTTTTTTTAATTTTGATTTTCTTAAAACTGAAACCATTCAATGTGAGTTCCTTGTTCCCTTATTTTCATCTCAAAAATCACTTCCCTAAAATCTCTTCATCAGTTCTCTCTTTTTTCCTCCAGTCTCCTTCCCATGGCCATCCCTTCTATAAGTGCACTTGATCCTATGCCCTCCCACCTTCTCCAGTATATGGCAACTAGTCATCCTCTTTCTCGAACCTTTTCTATCAATTTCTATCCCTACTGCCTTCAAATATGTCCAAGTCTCTATGATCTTGTGCACCTACCATCCTCCTAAACTCTTAACCTCTCTATCCCTCCTCCCCTTTTCAGTTAAACTTCTTGGAAAAAGTTGTTTACATAACTGAGAGAACCATATGATACTCAAAGCCATTCTTTTTTTTTTCTTTTTGGAGGGGGGAGGGCAGGGCAATTGGGGTTAAGTGACTTGCCCAAGGTCTCACGGCTAGTAAGTGTTAAATGTCTGAGGCTGAATTTAAATTCAAGTCTTCCTAATTCCAGGGCCAGTGCTCTCTTCCCTGCGCCACTTAGCTGCCCCTCAAAGCCATTCTTCAATAGACAAGTCACAGGACATCAACAAACCACTCTCCAAAGAATGGCAATCTATTAACCACATGAAAGAGTGCTCCCAAGTTACCAATAATAAGAAAAACATAAATCAAAACTCCGCTGAGTTTTCACTTCACACCTGGTGAGTTGGCAATGATATCAGACAGAAATAGTATATTTTTGGAGGGATATAAAGAGATGGGCACACAGATGAATTGTTGGTAGAGCTCTGAGAATCCATACTAGGAATATACTCCTAAGAAGGCCACTGGTAAGGAGAAAGTCCTCATGTAGATCACAGTATTTATAACAGCATTTTTGTGGTAGCAAAGAATTAAAAACCCATCAATTATGCAATGGTTAAACAAATTATGGTGCATGGATGTAATGAAATATGATTCAGAGAAACACAGAGAAGTCGTGTGAATTAATACAAAGTGAAGGAAGTGGAATCAGGAGAACAGTGCCAGGAACAACTGACAGTGAACGCTGCAAAATAACAAAGAAAGATGCCGACACCTCCCCTCCCCCTTGGCATAGGCAAGTATAGATCATTGTTTATCTTGGGTTTTTTTGTTTTGTTTTGTTTTTTGCTTTTGGGAGGGGGGAAGGTTGGGCAATTGGGGTTAAGTGACTTGCCCAGGGTGACATGGCTAGTTTTTTGTGTTAAGTGCCTGAGGTCGGATTTGAACTCAGGTCCTCCTGACTCCAGGGCTGGTACTCTGTTCACCACTACACTTAGCTGCTCCTCTTGTTGGGTTTTTTGATGCAGTGATCAATTACATGAACTTTTTTCTCTTTCTTCCTTTTTAGTGTTGCATGGAATGACTCAGCAGGGAGGGGAAAGGATACAGGGGAAAATTGCACCGTATAAAAACAAAAGAGATGAGTAAAGTTTTGAAAGGAATGGGAAATGTTTTCTGCTCATTGCCTCTGCTTCCTCTGCTATCACTCAGTCCTTAACCTTCTGCAGTCTATAATCCAACCTAATCCTGCAACTGAAATGGCCCTCTCCAAAGTTACCAATGATCTTTTATTTGCCAAATTTGTTGGGTTTTCTGTCTAAGCACCCTTTCTCCCAAAGACTTTCTCCTCTCTGGGTTTTCATAAGCCTGCTCACTCCTGCTTCCCCTCCTGCCTGTCTGCTCTGACTCCATCAGGTCACACACCCTGACTGTGGGTACTTACCAGGGCTCTGTGCTAGGCCCTCTCCATTCTGTCAGTATCTAACTTTCATCTCTGGGCAGACAGTTCTCCCATTTAGATGTCCAGTCCCACTTGTTACCTTGACCTTCAGTCCTACATCACCTATTGACTGTTAAGCATGTTTTAAATGCAGTGTGTACAAAACTCATTATCTTTTCTGCTCTCTCAAACTTCCCTGTTTCTTGTCAGTGGCAGCACTATCCTTCCGTGGTCTAAGGTTTATGATCTGGGAATTATCATGGACTCTTCACTCTCCCTCATCCCATATACCCAATTTCTGCCTTCACAACATCTCTAATCTGATCCCTTTTCTCACTCACACAGCGCCTATCTTAATTCAGTCCTTTATACCTTCTCATCTGAATTATTACAGCAGCCTCCTACCTGGTCTCCCCACCTCAAATCTCTCCCCACTCTAGTCCATCCCACACGCTACACTAAAGTAATATTCCTTAAACATAGCAGTTTCCCCTGCTCTAGTGGTGTCAAACTCAAAAGGAATGGGGACAGTTGCTTTGTATATAGAAGGATTCCTGCAGGGTGCATCTTGTCTTTAATTTTAAAATGTAATATTTTCAATGTTTTATTGCATCTTATTTATTTTGTTAAATATTTCCCAGTTATATTTTAATCTGGTTCAGGTCCCACTCAAGAGTACTGTAAGCCATGTGTTTGATACCCATGCCCTATTCAACCAACTCAAATAACTTTCTATTGCCTCTACGGCAAAATATAAACTCTAATGTTCAGCTTTTAAAGCCCTTCATAACCTGCCTCCAGCTAATCATTCTAACCTTAGACATTGCTTTACTTCCTGTGCTCTGTGATCCTGCCAAACTGACCGTTCTGTTCTTCATTCATAACATTTCATCTCACATCTCTCTTCCATTGGCTGTCTTCCACACCTAGGATGCACTCCCTCCCGAGCTATACCTTAGAGAGTACCTGTCATTCTTTAAGTTGAAGCCCAGGTACCAGCTTTGGCATCTTTCTGATCCTCTACCTGCTGGTGCTTCCATCCCCAACTACTGTGTGTGTGTGTGTGTGTGTGTGTCTATTAGCGTCATACTTATGCTGTATATATTTTTATGCATTTTCTCCTCCCCACTAGGAAATAAACTCATCTTGAGGAGGGATCATTTCATTCTTTGTAGTTGTATCCCAAGCACAGTGAATGACACATAGTAGGCATTTAACAAATACTTGATTGGTTGATTGATTCATGGTGGCATAGCTATGATTGAAACCCCAGTTACCTGAATCCTTTTCCCATCCTTACATACATCTCTTTAATCTTCCCACCCCCTTTTCATGACCAGTTACAAATTAATATAACCCTGGTTGCCTAAAAATTTTATTAGAATTCTCTTGCATAACTCACCCTGAACCCTGCCTTGGAGTCTTATCTTTTGCAGAGTTAAAACATGACTGAGATTCCAGGCTAGAAAAAGACTTCTCTGTGTCTCTCAGTTCCAACCATGGGTGCTTTACTTTAGGGAATCCTTGGAACAGCCTGCTTTTATGGTTTGCTGCTAAAGTAATTCCTGCATCAGCCTCAGCTCTCTTGGCTCAGAGCTCCTTTTGTTTTTGCTTTCCTGGAAGATCCAGAAAAGATTGAAAATACTCACTAGGACTGTTTAGATGTAGAAAGTGGAGAAAAAGAATGTCGTTGACAGAAACAGAATTCAGATTTGCCACTTGTTCTTGCCTCCTGAGATAGAAGCCACTGTTTGAGCACCACAGCCTTCAGGCTTGTTTGTGTAATCTCCTGCCCTCACTCTTACACAGGTACATGGCCCTGTCCGGATAGATAGACATGCAGGTGCTCATCTCCCCTTCCTCACCCACAGTTTTATGAGCATCTTGGCATGATTAATTGAAGTCTGGCCTTTGCTTCCAGTTTGTATATGAAGTGTTGCTTTGCAGTTGGATTTCTGATCCAAATCTTTAAAACTGAGCTGCTAATTTTTGTTCTATACATACAAATTATATGTAAGGGCAACCATTGGATTCTGCTTGGCAATGGAATTATTCATTTTTGGCGGGGTGGGAACTTATTATGTCTATCTAAACATGTCAGCATTTATAAATGTAGGTACCTCTGAAAAAGGTAGTTAATAGGGTCAGTCAATTTGATCTTGGTATATGATAGAAGGGAAGAGCTTAACAGTTACTTCAAAATTCTACAGTTTCTTAGCACAGGTAAAGTAGCTTATTAACATTTTGGCCAAAAAAGAAAAAACTAATTTGCATAATTTGTTTAAGTCCCTTAAAATGGTCATATCTTTTTTTTTTTTTTTGAAGCTGGTAAAATGTGTTTATACTTGTCTGTTCAGTACAAGATTTTTTTTTCATGTGAGTACATCTTCGTGAGTGTAGAGTTGCTTTGATCAATTCACCCCTTTTATATTTGCTTAGATCGTATCTGAGTCTTTGGAAAAACATTTCTCTCACAAAGTATGAGGGGGAAAATTTCAATGACCAACATAAATGAATATTTCTGGATAGGCGATTGGCATATGAGGACCTTCTGCTGGAGATCTTTATATTAGTTCTTAAATGTGACTCATCCCAAAATAACTACCATGGAATCTTGCTTCTTGAACTTGTGAAAACAAGGAAAGTTTAACTTAACTTTGACTTTTTTGTGAACACTGTAACCAAGGCTAAGCATTTCATCATGTCCCATTTTATGGATTTTCTTAAAAGAGCAAGCATTACCCAGACCCTTTCCTTAGTAGGAACATTCTTAAGAATGAAGTTATGTCCAACTCTGGAATTTTCATCTGTGGATGATTTTCTCAAGGGTCTGCCAAGGGCAGGAACTTTTTTATTTCTGTGCTACTCATTATGCACCTGAATCCCCTTCCTCATTTAATTTTATATTCAGACAATAAAGCCATGAGAAATAATGGCCAGAGCACTGAACTTAGGGTCCAGAAGACTCGGCCTAAATGCTGCCTTGGACATTTACTTGCTCTGTGTCCCTGGCTGGTCACTTAACCTTCCTGTGCCTCAATTTCCTCGTCTCTAAAATGAGCCCGATAGACTCTCAGGCCTCTAAGATCCTTTTGACTCTAAATCTATGATTGTATGAAACTATCTCTTGCACATTTCAGGACTCAGGTTAAATGTATGAGGAAATCTGTATTTTTGGGGGAAGAGGGACACAAGCTATGCATGCTTTCCAGACTTCCCTGATCCAGAGAGAAATCATGTATTAGAATGGGAAATGAACAGATTTTATTATTCATATTTCTGCTCTCAGTTTAAGTGACTGAGAGTATAAGACAGAAGAAGCAGTGCCCACTTTTTGCTGAAATACGCCATCTCAGTGAATCATTGTAGTAAAACAGATTATATTTTCCCTGAGGAATTATTTCAAAACTGTAAATTGGATTGCTGACCAGGACCTTGTCATCAAATAAATCATGAAAGTGACCAGTACTATGACATAAAAACAAAAGCTGCAACAACCAAAAACCTCTGATAATTTAAAATAATGAAAGTATTTTCCAGGTCCTCTAATATAGCCATAAATATGCTTGTACCCACTAATTATTCAAGGAGGTCCAGTATACAAGCACATAAGAGTAAATTTTAGCTATTATAAATTTGGCTTATAACTAATATATACCCAATAATAAGCTTTAAACATTGAATTAACAGTAACTTATTTGCCTGTTGAGAATTGAACAGTGCTTTGACAGGAATGATTAAAACAGTCATGGTCTCTTAAATAAAGCCATTAAGAGAAAAGAGTAGTCATTACATTCTTTCTTCTCTCAATAAATCCTTGTGGAAAGAAAGGAATTGAAAAATATTTGGTTGAACTTAGAGATGTTAACAAAATACCATAATAATCTGGAGGGTTTTTAAAAAATTTTTGTTTTTCACATTGAAGACTAGTTTTTAAAGTAAGAGGTGGCCCAGCTTTTCTTCTTTCTCCTCTCTTACCTCTTCAGTCTAGCTGCATAATATCTAATCCAATAAAATAACCAGGAAACCCTTTAATCACTCCCAAGCTTCCCCAGGTACCACCTTGCCATGCTTACACAGTTGAGGACCTTACCTTGCCAAAAAAATTGAGGCCATTGCCTAGAGCTCTCTCTTCTCTCATCTGCTTCATTTCATCTCTCAGATGACCTCAATCACATTTGCTCTTTCACCCCATCTCATGTGAAGAGGTAATCCATCTCCTTGCCATGACAAGCCCCTCTATTTGCAAAAATGGTCCCATTCCATCCAGCAACTTGACCCTCTGTCATCCCCAGTCTGTCACTAACCTTCAGTCTCTCTCTGTCTCCTGGCTGATCCTGCTATCCACAAAGAGGCCATGGTCTCTCCCATCCTTAAAAAAAGCTTCGTTTGCTCCAACCACATATCTCTGTTAGCTGCCATCTCTTATCTTTCCTTCCTTTTTGATTAAACTTGAGAAAACCTTCTACAGTTGGTGCTTCCGTTTCTTTTCTTTTATACCCTCATCATTCAACCAGAACTGCTCTCCACAAAGTTACCAGTGATCTCAGTTGCCAGTTATCATGACCAGTCCTTATCTTTCAAGACCTTTTGCAGCCTTCACCACTACTGAACATCCCCTTCTAAATATTCTCTCATAACACCATGCTCTCCTGGTTCTCTTCTTCCTGCTCATCCATTCCATCTTGGTGTCCTTTGCTAGATCTTCATGCAGAACATGAATACTAACTGATTATCCCCTACCTCCTTGGCTTTCTCTTCTGTTGTATGGTGATCTCATAATGCCCCATGTATTCCATTGTCATCTCTGTGTAGATGATTCTCAGACCCGCTTATCCAGCTCTAACCTCTCTCTTCACTTCCAGTTTCTTATCTTCAGCTGCTCGCAATAAATAAGACTTCTCAAACTCAACGTGTCCAAAACAGAGTTTATTGTCTTTCACTTCTGTGTCATATTAGACTCTTCCCTGGCACTCAGCTCACATGTCCAGGCTGTTGCACAGTCTTCTTTCTACCTTCTACCTTCACAGCATCTTTCTGTACGTCCCCACTCCCTACTCCCTCAGCCGCCACGTTGGCGCCGCCCTCGGCTATTCCAGTAGCCTTGTAACTGACCTCCTCGCCTCAGTGCTTTCCCTACTTTAGTCCACCTCCCACTCCTCTGCTAGTGACCTTCCTAAAGGGCAGGTCTGACCCCGCCACCCAGCTGCCTCTCCTCCTCACACTCAGTGAGCCCTTACGGCTCCCTGTTAATCCACAGAACCAGATGTAAATCTCTGCTTTGTCTTTTAAAGCCCTTTGCAAGTTGTCCTGTTCCTTCCCGTCCAGTCTCTAGTCCTTTCCACTTAATCCACTAAACCTGACCCCCTTAGGGGAACACAAGACACTCCAGCTCCTGACTCTGCACTTCCACGTGTGGAAAACTCACCCCCATCTCCTGGCTTTCCTCACTTCAGGAATCTCCTCAACATCCCCCTTTATGTAAGAGGCCCCCCGCAAAGGCCTCCCCTCTGAGACTGCCTCCCGTTTGCCCTGTTAATACCTTTTATGTACATAGTATTATGTGTTTTATCTGGCCCCATTGTGTGAACTCCTTAGTATAGAAATGGATCTTTCTTTGTGAACTCAGTGACTGACATATACCAAGAGCTTATTAATGCTTGTTGACTGACATTTTTTGTTACTGTCAGTGCTATAAATCCTACTTGATACTCTGTGGACCTTTATCAGTATGCTTCAAACTTTATTGGAAAGCTTCCTCTCAAATATTGCACAGACTTTTGTATTTTTTTTTTAACCATGGGTCTTCTGTCATAGCATTGCTAAGATAAACATTTAAGACTATATCCTGGCAAGACATTTCTACTCTCTTGTGTTCAGACCTTGATAAAAAACTATAATCAAGTTAGCAAAACTTAATATGTATGCTGTTTAAAAAATGACTTGAGTGGATCAGTAGAATACAGAGCAGCAACAAGTAGATAAAGACTGTCCGTGTGCACCCAGAGTAGAATGCGGATAATGGGCAATTAGAAAAATTTGAGGCTTCTGCTATGAAGATAAAATGCAAAGTAGGAAGAAAAGGGGAAAGTGGGAAAACCCCAAATACTTTGTAGTATCTACACCTGTAGACTCAGTCAAGTCAGTAAACATTTATTAAGTATCTTAACACACTGTGTTAAGTTCTGAGCATACAAAGAAAGGCGTAAGATAGTCTTTGTCCTCAAGGAGATCAAAATCTAATGGGGAAGAAAACATATTTTGAAAAAGAAAACTGAAAGGGAAGAAGGGGGATTACCCAGGGGGAGCAGGATGGCACGATGAAGCCCTTTAGGAAGGTGGGCAGTGATCTGAGGAGATGAGAGTTAGAGGACTGATTTCATCTTCTTCTTTTCTCTGGGGGAGGGGAGGCATTCAGGGTTAAGTGACTTCCCAAGGGTCATGCAGCCAGATTTGTCCTCAGATCCTCCTGACTCCAGGGCTAATACTTTATCCACCGTGCCGTCTAACTGCCCCTAGAGTCAGTTTCGTCTTGCAGAATGATGGCTTTGTAGAGATCATAAATAAAATGGGGGAAGTCAGCAGGAAGGGAAATTGCGAGATATAAATAACCTGAGGGCCCCTGTTAAAAGGTAGAAGATAAAGGAAGAGATCCCCAATATCTGGTCTCCACCTCCAGTGAGAGGAAGGGAGAAACCCCAGAGGCAGGGGATTTTGAGAAGGTATGAATTTCAGAGATGATTTCATCTTGCACTGAAATCTGGCAAGTATTTAAAAGGCTAAAAATTTGTAACTAATCTTTTAAAAGTTTTTTTAATCCTAGAATTAAGAAAAATTACAAATTGGTCTTCCTGAATTTTCAGGCCAAATAAGAGAAATCATATTATATCATCCTACCCAGTATACACAAATCATGTATTACAGGGTGTGATTTTTGACTTGAGAACCCTCAGGATATAGAGATAATTGTAGTGTTTCCTTCTTCCTTTACCCCCATCCCAACTTTTTGGGCAAGTTAGATGTTTTAACTAAAGAGAAATATGACATTGGCAGATCTCATTTCATCGTTAATTTACCTCTTGTTTCTCCCTACTCACTTCTCAGAGATGTAATAAAATTAATCAGATGTTAGACATGACCTCAGAGAAAGGCAGTAAATAAATATAAGGTAGGATTAAAACTTGGCTAAAAAATAGAGTAAGAAAATCATCTTGAAGAGTTCTGTAAGATGGATTAAGACAAATTAACACCTTTACATGTCTAGGCCTAAGTGAGATTCAGTGAAGGACAAAAATCAGAATAAATTATTAAAATTTTAAAAATAAAACTTTTGTTTCTAGGGATTAAGAATTCTAAATTTATTCTCTAAGTTCGAGAGGGACAAATATTATTCTACTTTTCAAAATGGAAAAAGAACAGAGTGTGCAAACTATAGGCCACTAAGCTTGATTGTTCAAACATCTATAATTTGGACACGATCATAATTACTTCAGGTCATGTTAGATTAAGTTCATTTCCTTTTTTGACAGCTCACTAAACCAACAGATGAGAGAAATGCCAAGAGTATAATTCTCTTAGATTTTTGCATAGCTTTTGGTAAAACATTTCATGTTGTTGGTTTGTTAGTCATGCCTAACTCTTTGTGGCCCCTTTTTGAGTTTTCTTGGCAGAGATACTGGAGCAATTTGCTGCTTCCTTCTCTAGCTCATTTTGCAGATGAGGAAACTGAGGCAAACAGGATGAAGTGACTTGCCCAGGGTCACACAGTTAGGAAGTATCTGCAGCCAGATTTAAACTAAGGTCTTCCTGACTCCAGGCGTAGCACTCTCTGCTGTGCCACCTAGCTGCCGTATTATATATTTCTTATTATATTATATATCTTTTTATCTTTTGGAAAGGTGGAAAAATAAAGATTAGATGATAATGCAGTCAGATAAACTCATAACTGGTTGAATTTTGGACTTAGAAAATCTTTATTAATCTTGGTAGGAAGTCTCCAGTGAAATATATAAGGGATCTTTGCTGTTTATCAGTAACTTGGATAGCGTTACATATGATATACTCATGAAATTGGCAGATAACACAAAGGTTGGAAGGATATCATCAAGTACAGAGTCAAGATCCAAATTATTTTAACCAATTAGAGCAATAGGGTAAATCTATTAAGATTAAATTTAATAGGGATAAATATAAAATCTTACTGTTGAGTGCAAAAAAACCCAACTTTACCAATATTATATTGGGGAGAGCTGGTTAGACAGCAGTTGTTCTGAAGAAAATCTGGGGTTTTCAGTGACCTGCAAGCTCCCTATGAATCACCAGCATGATATGGCAGCTACAAAAGCTAAAATCCTCTTGTAGGAATAGGGAGGGCATAGTCTCACTGGCCTCTGCTTTTGTCAGATCTCCTCTGAAGCATCATGTTCTCATCTCGGCACTGTACTGGTCTAGAGAGCGTCCGGAAAAGGACAAGCAGGATGAGGGGCATTGGTTCCCTGGTGAAGATTGGTTGGAGGAACTGAGCATGGAAACTTGGGAGAAAAGGAGCCTGAAGGAAACAGGAGAGCTGTCTTCAAGTGTAGGAAGGTGCCATCACTTAGAGCAGTGGTTCTCAACCTTCCTAATGCCGCTACCCTTTAATATTTGTATGTGGGCGTATCTGCATGTGGGCGGACCCGCCTGGAGATGGATAGAGGAGCGGTGTCTCGGTTCCTAAGACCATGGGAAATAGGTGTTTTCCAGTGGCCTTAGGTGACCCCTGTGAAAAGGTCTTCAGCCCCCAAAGGGGTTGCGACCCACAGGTCGAGAATTGCTGACTTAGAGGAAGGATCAGACTTGTTCTGCTTGGTTACAAAGAACAGAACCAAGAATAGTGTGTGGAAGCTAGAGAGAGGCACATTTCAGCTCAACGTAAGGTGAAACTTCCTGACAAACTCCTCACCAAACAGAATGGGATGCCTTGAGAGGCTGTGGTGGCCCTTTCCTTGGCAGCCATTTGTAGAGGGTGAGTTAGTAAGGATTTCTTTTGTCCATGTAAATGGGTTGAATGAGATGGCTGTGGAGGTCCTTTTAGACTTTCAAATTTCATGAATCTTTTTTTTTAGATTTATTTACTTTTTTATCTTTTTATTTTTTATTTTTATTTTTTGCCCTTTTTTGGAGGGCAGTTCGGGTTAAGTGACTTGCCCAAGGTCACACAGCTAGTAAGTGTGTCAAGTGTCTGAGGCTGGATTTGAACTCAGGTCCTCCTGACTCCAAGGCCAGTGCTCTATTCACGACTAGGAGCCGCCCCCAAATTCCATGATTCTCCCATTTTGTCCTGATTATTTCCTTGGTTTTACATGTCATTTTTTTCCTTAGTGGATTAAAACTTTCTATTTTTGAAAGTTGGTGAGAGATAGATATCATTGTATGGAGACAGTTATAAAATGAAAGGAATATTATTTACTATTAACGTAGTAAGATAAAAATGTGTGTTGCCCAGGACACTAGTTTATAGTTGTTGCCATTTGCTTCAGATCTCTAATTTAGGCATAAGCCTAAGGGACACCCCTCTTCTTTTCTTTAATAGATGGCTGCAAATATTTCTTTTTTATGGTTAATAATTCCCGAAGAATAATCATGTGGGTTTTTTTTTATTTTACTTTGGGTTGGTTTTTTTTTCATACATAAGAATGCCTGAGCCTTTTTGAAAACTTTTCTGTCACCCACCTTAGTAGGTAGTTACATTGCAATTTAATTTTTCTCTGCTAATTGCAAATCATTTCTCAGGGTCCTTATTGTAATTATCCAACTAAAATCTTCCACTTCCAATCAGTAATCAACTAATAATTTTTAAGCAATGGGGACTCAATGAAAATGAAAAAAAAAAAGGTCCTTGCCCTCAAGGAGCTTACATACCAATGAGGAAAACAACATAAATAAATTAGTACATAAAAAATAAACATCAAATAAATGAAAGGTAACCTTAGTGTGGATGGCTCCAACAGCTGAAGGGAATGGGAGAGGTCTCCTGAAGAAAGGGGAGTTTGATCTGAGTCTTAAAAAAAAACAGATTTCAAGAATCCAGGGTTGAGAGGGAGAGCACCCACACCAGCAGAACGGCAAGGACAAGCGCACGGAGACCTGAGATAGGCTAATATTGCAGGATTATAGAGTTCATGGAGGAGAGTAAAATGTAATAAGATTAGAAAGGTAAGAAGAAGAAGAAGAAGAAAAGAAAGCTAAGGAAAAAGCCAAGTTGTGGAGACTTTTAAATGCCAAACAGAGGTCTTCATAGTTGACCACTAGAATGTGGGCAGCAGCACTGGGATATGGTCAGACCTGTGCTTTGGGAAAATGGCGTTCGTGGCTGTGTTGAGAACAGATTAGAGTCCAGAGAGATCTGAGGCAGGAAGACCAATCAGAGAGCTATCATAGTATTCCAAAGGAGAGAAGATGAGGACCTCAGTGAAGGGAGAGGGTGGAGAGAAGCAGGGCCTATTTCAGAAATGCTAGAGAGGAAGAAATTATAAGATTTGACAACTGATTCGTTAAGCTGGGGGAGTGAGGGAGAGAGGGGGGAGGGAGTCAAAGATGATAGCACCCTCAAAAGTAATAGAGAAGCTTAGAAGAGGAATGGGTTTGGGAAGAAAGATAATGAGTTCTGTTTTAGATATAGTTGCATTTCAGATGACTGTTTGGAAAGTCCAGTAGGCAGGTGGAGATGTCGGACTAGAACTCAGGAGAGACTAGGGCTGGATAAGTAGATCTGAGAGCCCTTTGCACCTGGACCAGCACTTTCCACACTGCACTTGAGAGCTAGTCCACTGGACCAGGTCTACCAAAATCTCGGCCCTGGTTCCTGAGAGTATCCATTTTGCCCATGTGGTCAGGTCAGTTGATTGGTGCCTGACTGAGTATGTGCAAACCAAACCATTCTTTTCTTACTGGTGGAGGCCAGACTGTGTTGCACTTTTACACTCCATCCATCTGACCCGGCAGTTTCACCACATTCCTGCTACTGACCTGCTTCTCTCAGCCTGGACCAGCCCCCGCCTCCTGAGGCTGGAGACCTGGGCCTCTACACTATCCATTCTTGAGCCTTCCCTCTTCCTCATGCCAGTATTCAAATCAACTGCTTTATTTTACTTATTCTTCCTCCAAAATGTATCATATCTTAGGGCAGCTAGGTGGCACAATGAGTAGAGTGCTGGTCCTGGAGTCAGGAGGACCTGAGTTCAAATCTGGCCTCAGACACTTAACATTTACTAGCCATGTGACCTTGGGCAAGTCATTTAACCCCAATTGCCCTGCCTTCCCCCCTCCAAAAAGCAAAACAAACAAACATATGAAATATATCATATCTTTCCTCTCTTTTCAGCTCCCACTGCCACTACTTTAGTTCATATCCTCATTACCTCTTGCCTGAACTAAGGCTACTCCCTCTAGTCTCTTCTCTCTTGAAGACAAAAGCATCCTAGATCAAATCAAGTGTCATCGGAGCTTTTTCACCACAGGCAAAGTAACTTTTCTAATGCCCAAGTCTAATCACATCCTTCTTCCGGCTCAGAAAGCATAGGTGGGAAATTGGCATCCTTCCAGGAGAAGGAAAGGGGCATTGATAAGAAGAGCTCCCATGGCACATGTTCTTTGTTGGCTCTTCAGTGCCCAGTCTAGGATATTAGGCTGAATGTGTGCTGAGCCCAGGAAATACCCTGGAAACTACTGTTTTTCTTTTTTAAGTAATCCCTAATTTAGTTTTTCTGCTTGCTTTCTTCTTTTCTTTCGTTCTCATTTAAATCCAAAGATACAAATTGTCTTCACGGTATCTCCTGGATGGAATTTTCAAGCCTTTTCAAAATGGTCTCGTTTTACTGGTCTTTTCAAATTGTTCAAAATTGTTTTACAGCTTTGTAGTTAGCTGATCTTTTTCACCATATACATTTAACTTTCTCACTAACAAATTGAGAATGTGCATGGTTTAGGCTATTAGAGTTGCTTATCAGAATCTTGTAGCTCTTAGATGGAAATTGAACTAGAGCTCACAGTACCTTTGCTGCCAATGAAATCCTTCTAAAAATTAATAAAGAGGCATAACTTTAGAAAAATAGTACCTTTTAAATTAAAAATCAAAGAGATTGTAACAAAATATCCCAAACATTATATACTATGATCAGGTGGGATTTATGTTGGAATGCAGGGCTGGCTCAATAGTAGGAAAATTATAAATGTAATTGACCATATTAATAACAAAAATGATATCATTATATCAATAGATGCAGGAAAAGCTTTTGACAAGACACACCCATTAAAAAAACCCACTAGAAAATATAGGAATAAATGAAGCTTTCTTTAAAATCTGTCTAAAACCAAGAGCCAGCATTATCTGTAAAGAGAGTAAGCTATAGAGGCCTTTCCCATAAGATCAGGACTAAAACAAGGGTGTCCATCATTGTCATTACTGTGCAATTTAGTGTTAGAAATGCAAACTATAGCAATAAGGCATGAAAAAGAAATGGAAGGCAAATGTATAGGCAAAGTAGAAACACAGTTATCACTTTTGCATGCTATATGATGGTTTACTTAGAGAACCCTATAAATTTTTTTTTAAATGGAAAGCGTTAACCTCAGTAGAATTTCAGGATATTAAAAAAAAATCCACACATCAGTATTTTTGTATTTCACCAACAAGATCCAGAAGGAAGATACAGAAATAAATTCCATTTCAAGTAACTAAACAAAAATACTTTGTGACTTTATCTGCCAAGTCACAATGTATGCAATTATAAAATACACTTTAAACAAGTAAAGACATCTAAATAATTGAAAAAATATGAATTGCTCATAGGCAGGCCAAGTCAATGTAATAAAGATGCCAGTAATACCTAAATTAATTTACTTATTCAGCGCCACGTCAGTACCACATCAAACTACAAAATGATTACTTTAAAGTGCTAGGGAAAAAAATGTTTTTCATTTATGGGGAGGAATAAAAGGTCAAGAATATCAAGGAGAAAAACTGTGGAAAGGAAGGGGGCCTGGCATTACTTGATCTAAAAGTATATTAAATTCACAACCATTAAAACAATATTTTACTGTGTGAGAAATAGAGGTTGGTAAGTAGAACAAATTAGATATACTGATTATCCTAAATATCCCCATAAATTGAGGCCAGTGGTCACTCTCTGTGACCCAAGACCCCAGGAAGCATCCCAAAGCAGTTTTAATCCCCCATCTGTCTTCCTGACAAGCCAAAGACCACCCTGATTGTTGGACACTGAATGAGGAGGTAGCCTAAGAGTTCCCACTTCCTCCTGTGAAGCGAAGAAGTAAAAGTTGAGAGTGACACATGGTCATAAAATTCAAGCTGAGGGGCAGCTAGGTGACACAGTGAATAGAGCAACGGCCCTGGAATCAGGAGGACCTGAGTTCAAATGCAACCTCAGATGCTTGACACATTTACTAGCTGTGTGACCTTGGGCAAGTCACTTAACCCCAATTGCTTTGCCTTCCCCCATCCAAAGAAGGGATAAAATAAAATTCAAGCTGCCCCTAGAAATCTGGTCAAGGAAAACTGTTGCATCAGAGATCTACCTGGTTGAGTTTCTCTTTTGTCACCCCAGGTCACCCCAGACTTTTAATTGGAAAAACCAGGAGCAAGGATAACCTCTAATAGTATAGATAGTTAAGTCTGGCTTCTTTTTTATGGGATAAACAGAGAGGTCCAAACCAGACCTTGGGAAGGCCTAGAATGTGAGCAGATTCCTCAGCCAGTTCCTAGAAGTGCAGTTTTTTTGTTTGTTTATTTGTTTTTATGTAAGCTAAACTAAAAAGTGGGGATTTTAAACAGAGAGAGGAATATTGCAAATTAATATTAATAATCAAATGATACAGCATTAAAATTAATTTTTATCAATACCGAAGCAAATAAGCACAGTAGCCTAGTGTTTTGATAAACCTGAAGATCCCAGCTAGAGGATCAAGAACACAGTTTGACAAAAAAATAAGGAAAAAATTTTTGACAAGACACACCCATTTCTGTTTAAAAATAAAAGCCTAAAGAAAACATAGGAATAAATAGAGCTTTCTGTGACATTTATTATATAATTGAAACCAAGAGCCAACATTATCCATAACTGGGATAAGCAATAAAATCTTAGGAAAACTGGAAAGTTATCTGGCAGAAACTAGGTATAGACAAAAATTTCACACTGTATACCAATACAGGTTCCGACAGCAATAACAATTGATAAATGAACAAAGAATAGGAATAGGTAGATTTTCAGAAGAAGAAATCCAAGATATCGGTAACTATGTGAAAAAATGTTTTAATTAATAATAATTAGAGAAATGCAAATTAAACAACTGAGGTTTTTCACCTTACACCTATCACGGTGGCGAAGGTAACTTAAAAAAAAAAAGGAAAAAAACAGATGTTGGTGGGGCTGTGGGAAAGCAACTCCATTAAACCAGTTTTGGTAGCACTGTGAACTAGTCCAACTGTTCTGAAAATCAATTTGGATCTGTTTCCCAAAAGTTCTTAAACTGTACAACCTTTGACCCAGCAATACTGCTACCAGGTCTGTACTCTCAAAGCAAGAGAAATCAGACCCATAAGTACAAAAATATTTATTGCAGCTCTTTTTCTGGTAAAACAGAATTGGAAAATGAGGCAGGGCACCCCATCAATTTGGAGTTGTCTGAACAACTGTTAGGTTATAAGAAATGATTTTTTTAAATGGTTTTAGAAAAACATGGAAAGATTTGTATAAACTGATGCAAAATAAAGTGATCACAGAACCAAGACAACAATTTATACAACAATATTGTGAAAACAAACAACTTTGAAATACAATGGACTCAACCACAGTTGCAGAGGACTTGTGATGAAACATGCTGTCCACCTCCAGTTAGAGAGGAACTAGACTCAGTGTACTGATTAAAGCATGTACACACAGACACATGCACATATGTATGTTTGCACATATACATGTGTACATATATGTACATGACTTGGCTATTGAGAGAAATTGTTTTGTTTTACTATACATATTTGTAAGGGCTTTCATTTTTCCTGCTTTCTTAATGGTTAGGTGTAACAGCAAGCACCCTAGCATGCCCAGGCTGACTACTAGCACAGGTTCTTGGATCTGCTTTTCTAAAAGAAAGCGACTCAAAAGGGGTTAACTATCTCACTTAAATCAAGCATATATAACATTCATTTAGTTCAGGGGGAAAAGTCAGCACCCTGAACTTCAGAAAATAAAAGCAGAAAGAGAAAATAATACAGTTAAGCAGACCAACAGACAGGGCTTCTCGCTGTCTGATCATTACATACATACATAGTTACCAGAGGGAGAAGCACCAACATCTGGGTTTTCAAAGCTAAGGGGCTCAACTGCTACCCAGAGTCTCATCTAGCCAAATCACACAATTCTTCTCATGCATGCATGCATACATACATAAATACATACATATGTACATACACACACACACAAACACACACACACCCCCTTCTTCAGGGTCAGAAAACATCACAACCTTTGTGATCCACTGCCTACTTACATAGTAACAGAAGGTGTGGGCCTTCCTGGAAAACAAGCCTCTCCCAAGCAAGCTTCTCTTGTTGGGTTCCAAATAAGGCCCATTAAGGGACAGGGAAGATCTTCAAATTCCCTTACCATTATAGTAGAGAGGGTAAGAGGGAAAGAATTTGGAATTGGAAATAAAATAGAATTTTGAAAATAAAAAAAAAAAACACAGTGCTAATTAGAGTTCCTGTTCTTTTCAGAATGGGCATCAAGATTATGTGCCAGTATTAGCAGCTTCTGAGTTCTCCAAATAAAAATGATCCCCAGCAGATTAGCAGATGTGTTAAACATTTCTGTCTGACAGAACACCCCTTTTTACCCTGAGTTTTTCTCCTCATACACACCGTTTGTTATTTGAAGTTTGGGTGTTATTTTGAGTGTGAGATGCTTCACATTTAATGTTCGTTCAAACATAATGAAAATGAATCTGCGTATTTTGGAAAATTTCCAATAGATGTTATGTTTCTTGCCTTTTATCTTCCTAAATTCTTTTCCTAAAGTGAACGGATTGAAAATACCAGCCATCCAGGGGAAATGCAGGTGACAATTCAAAACCTTATGCCAGAGACGGTGTATATCTTCAGAGTTGTAGCACAAAACAGACATGGCTCCGGAGAGCGGTCACTTCCTCTACGAGTAGAGACTCAGCCCGAGGGTAAGCCTTACCAGCATTATTGAAGTTATGGGTATGAAGAAGTCCTTGCTGTACTCAGCCCAGTGCAAGGCACTGTGGGGGAAATGAAGAAGCACAATCTCTAACTTCAGGAAGCTTATAATCCAAATTATATGGGATAGTTATGGTCAAATGGAATTCATGGTCAGATTATGTGCTAATACATCACAAATGTCAGAAAGAGTTCAGAGGACTTTCCCACAACTATTTTTAGTTTCAGTGCAGCTATGAGAATCAGATCATGTATGAAGTCAGAAGACTAATGGTGGCAGGGCTGTAGCAGGAGGACATGCTCCCCAGTGTGCAGAGCCTGCAGCCCAGGGTCTGTCGCTAATGAACTGGGCCACTTTGAGTGGGTCATTCCAACTCTTTGCCCTGAGAGCATTGGCCCAAGTGATCTCTAAGGTACCTCTTTGGTTTAAACTTGTGAGACAAATGTGATTCTTTGTATATCTGTTGTGCCATTAGTATGGCTGTCAGAACAGGGGTGCTTGATTAACTTTTTCTAATTACCATATAATTGTTTATACCTCAATCCTTTATCATTGCTGATTATCCTGTGATTTAGCACTTCTTTAGAAGATTACAGTGTCTAAATCAAGCCCATTTGGAAATGGTTTTATTAATTGTCTTCTCCTATAAATAATAAGCTTTTGTTGTAGAACCATCACAAGAGAGTAATTTTTTGAAAATATTCTTAGAAAAAGAAGCACAAGTATATATCTACACATATCCTTGAACTAGTTGCACATTTCAAACTCCAGATGGGAAAAAGTTGCTGTATAACATTTTTCATTCTGCAAGTTCCAATATAAATCTGCTGTCCATGAGTTACTGTCATACAAAATGGTTCAGAACAATATGAAATTATGTAGTTTGTCTCCACGTGGTGTTTGAGGAGCTAAATTAGAAAGAAATATTAACATCTTAGAATCATACGGTGCCCAAAATGAACAAAGACCTTAGATATCATCTAGTCTAATTTTTTCAAGTGTCTTAGGTAGAGAATGATAGATAGCCTGATGGATGAATAGAATGAACGTGATGGATGGATGGATGGATGGAGAGAGAGAGAGAGAGAGAGAGAGAGAGAGAGAGATGGATAGATAAAGCATTTTTCTCAGATGAGAAAATTGAAGTCCAGGAAAGAAAAGTGTCTAAAAGTCACATAGATAGTTAAGTTGCAAAGCTAAAGACTCCAACTCAGATTCTCAGACTCTAGATGAACTGTTTTTCCCCTACACTATTCTGTTTCTGCTTTGCATTTTCAGTTAAACTAGTCAACTTAATGTTGTCATTCTTTTGAAAATTATTTCTGTTTTGGCATTCATTGAGAACAGAATCATTCAAAATCCCATTATAAAATGTCATGTAAAAAGCTTAATCACACGTTGTTCTGTGCAGGAAAACTCCTCTTATAAGTTTACAGAGCTTACTTTGGGTCTATAGTATTTTCATCTAATCAAAGACAAATTATTTTCCGTAATCATTTACAAGATCCAATACCTCTTCAACTCAACAGTTCCTTGATAAATAGCATAATTATGCTGAAATCCAGAAATTATGTATGGACTCTGACTACTTCCACTGTAGAAAATAAGTCCATGATGCACATTCAGTACAATTAAAGGTCACAATGTAAGGAAATATGTTTATTAATTGTAAGATAATTTCTGTAGTAGTAGTTTTCATCATTTGCTATAAGAGAAAGGTACTTACCATACTTCCTCTTAGTTAAAAAAAAAAATCACTTATTAGGGGTGGCTAGGTGGTGCAGTGAATAGAGTACCAGTCCTAGAGTCGAGAGGACCTGAGTTCAAATCGGGCCTCAGACACTTGACACACTTACTAGCCATGTGACTTTGGGCAAGTCACTTAACCCCAATTGCTCTCCAAAAAAAAAAAAA